>JAGFNQ010002264.1:0-163417 GCA_024364735.1 Boesenbergia rotunda
TGCCTTTATTTATACATAGGAATATGATACAAATTAGTCCATACAATCATTACATGATCGGCTCTAGGGCTCTCACCAACAATCTCCCACTAGCACTAGTGCCAATCACTGTAGTATCTAATACCCAATGATCTAGTGTGACCATCATGCTTTGTCTGTGCCAAAGCCTTGGTCAGGGGATCTGCGACATTCGCCTCTGTGGGTACTCTGCATATCTTCACATCTCCTCTATCGATGATCTCTCGAATGAGATGGAAGCGCCGTAGTATATGTTTGGTCCGCTGGTGTGAGCGAGGTTCCTTAGCCTGCGCAATAGCTCCATTATTGTCACAATAGAGCTCTATGGGATCTGCAATGCTAGGAACCACCCCAAGCTCTGCAACGAACTTGCGGATCCAAACTGCCTCCTTTGCTGCCTCTGATGCAGCAATATACTCAGCCTCTGTTGTAGAATCAGCAACTGTGTCCTGCTTCGAACTCTTCCAGCTCACAGCGCCGCCATTAGACAAAACACGAACCCTGATTGCGATCTATAATCATCCTGGTCGGTCTGGAAGCTAGCATCACTGTAACCCTTTACAGTTAGCTCCTCATTGCCCCCATATATCAAGAAATATTCTTTAGTCCTTCTCAAGTACTTAAGAATATTCTTGACCGCTATCCAGTGACGCTCACCTGGATCTGACTGGTATCTGCTCGTCATACTTAAAGCATACGAGACATCAGGACGAGTACATAGCATGGCGTACATGATAGATCCTATGGCCGAGGCATAAGGGATCTATCCATGCGATCTCTCTCCTCTCTAGAAGAGGGACTTTGAGTCTTCGAAAGACTCATACCATGTGACATAGGCAGAAATCCTTTCTTGGAATTCTGCATGGCAAACCGAAGTAAGACCTTGTCAATGTATGTACTCTGACTTAGGCCAAGCAATCTCTTAGATCTATCTCTATAGATCTTGATGCCTAAAATACAGGCTGCTTCACCTAAGTCCTTCATTGAGAAACAATTCCCCAGCCAAGTCTTCACAGACTGAAGCATAGGAATATCATTCCCAATGAGTAGTATGTCATCCACATATAATATGAGGAAAAACTACTATGTTTCCTTCAACCCTCTTGTAGACACAGGGTTCATCTTCATTCTTGATGAAACCAAACTGTTTGATTGCATCATCGAATCGAAGATTCCAGCTCCGAGAAGCTTGCTTTAGTCCATAAATGGACCTTTGCAGCTTGCATACTCTGCCAGTATGCTTTGGATCTACAAAACCCTCAGGTTGTGTCATGTACACATCCTCGAGTAGGTTCCCATTCAGGAACGCGGTTTGACATCCATCTGCCAGATCTCATAATCGTGGTATGCTGCAATAGCAAGCATGATCCGAATGGACTTGAACATCGCTACTGGAGAAAAGGTTTCATCATAGTCAATACCATGAATTTGTTTGAAACCCTTTGCTACCAGTCTACCCTTATAGGTATGCGTAAGTCCTCCCATGTCAGTCTTTCTCTTAAAGACCCACTTACACCCAATGGTTTTACCCCTTCAGGTGGATCAACCAAGGTCCAAACTTGGTTGGTGTACATGGAATCCATCTCGGATCTCATGGCCTCAAGCCATTTCTCAGAGTCTGGGCTCATCACAGCTTCCTGATAGGTTGTAGGCTCATTCTCAATGAGCACAACGTCATTGTCATCAGACAAGAGAAATGAATATCTCTCAGGCTGATGACGTACCCTACCAGACCTGCGAAGAGGTAGGTCTACTTGAACAGGATGTTGTTCCATAACTCCTTGTGTAACAACCTCATGATCCACAACACTTTGTGGTTCCTGTTCAACCTCCATCAAGGCCTCAGTGCTTTGGTCCATATCTTGAAGTTCTTCAAGATCGAACGTACTCCCACTAGTTTTCTAGAAACAAAGTCCCTTTCTAGAAAAACCCCAGTCTTCGCCACAAACACTTTGTGCTGACTGGGAATGTAGAAGTAATATCCCTCGTTTCCTTGGGATATCCTACAAAATAGCACTTATCAGATTTGGGTCCCAGTTTGTCTGAGACTTGACGTCGAACGTAAGCCTCACAACCCCAAATCCTCATAAAAGACATCTGGGGACTCTTCCCAGTCCATATCTGATATGGTGTCTTTACTACAGCCTTTGATGGAACACGGTTAAGAGTGAAGGCTGCCGTGTCCAGAGCATATCCCCAAAAGGATATAGGAAGATCTGTGTGACTCATCATGGATCGCACCATATCTAATAGGGTACGATTCCTTCTTTCGGACACACCATTCCATTGTGGTGTTCCAGGAGGAGTGAGTTGGGACAGAATCCCACACTCAGCTAGATAGTCACGGAACTCATGGCTGAGGTATTCTCCACCTCGATCTGATCGAAGTATTTTAATACTCCTGCCAAGCTGGTTTTGTACTTCATTCTTGAATTCTTTGAATTTTCAAAGGATTCTGACTTATGTGTCATCAAGTACACATAACCATATCTACTGAAATCATCAGTAAATGTAATGAAGTACCTATAACCACCTCTGGCAGCAACATTGAAAGGGCCACATACATCGCTATGTATAAGACCTAACAAATCGGTTGCTCTTTCGCTGTGTCCACTGAATGGAGTCTTGGTCATCTTGCCAAGAAGGCAAGACTCGCATGTCTCAAATGATTCAAAATCAAACGAGTCCAGCAAACCATCTCTATGGAGCTGGGATAGGCGACTCTCATTTATATGGCCTAAGCGACAGTGCCAGATATAGGTTTGGTTCAAGTCATTAGACTTGAGCCTTTTGGTATTTATGTTATAGATAGGGTTTTCTAAGTCTAGAAGATAGAGTCCGTTCATCAGAGGTGCACTACAATAGAACATTTCATTTAAATAAACTGAACAACATTTGTTCTTTATTATAAACGAAAATCCTTTCTTGTCTAAACAAGAAACAGAAACTATGTTCTTAGTCAGAGCAGGCACATAATAACAATCATCTAACTCTAATACAAGCCCAGAGGGCAGAGATAGCATATAAACTCCTGTAGCAACAGCAGCAACTCTTGCTCCATTGCCAACTCGTAAGTCCACCTCGCCCTTTGTCAATGCCCTGCTATTTCTCAGCGCCTGCACATTAGTACAAATGTGAGAAGCACATCCGGTATCTAATACCCATGATGTAGAAATAGACAAATTGACTTCTATAACATGAATACCTGAAGTAGAAGTCTGACTTCTCTTCTTCTGGAGTTCTTCCATATATTTCTTGCAGTTCCGCTTCCAGTGTCCGGTCTCACCACAGTGGAAGCAGGTAGCATCCTTGGCAACCCCTCCTTTGGGTTTCAGTGCTTTGCCCTTGCCCTTGCCCTTGGCTTGAGACTTTCCCTTGCCTTTGGGCTTGCCCTTACCTTTGTCCTTCTGCACCATCAAAATGGGCTTGGCCTTCTTAAGATTGAGCTCAGCAGTTCTTAACATGCTAAGCATCTCAGGCAGGGGCTTGTCAATTTCATTCATGTTCCAGTTCATGACAAATTGACTATAACTTTCGGGTAGGGACTGCAAGATCAAGTCTGTGGCCAGCTCTTGGCCCAGTGGGAATCCCAATCTCTGTAAATTCTCTATGTACCCAATCATCTTGAGTACATAGGGACCTACGGGAGTCCCTTCTTGCATCTTGCACTGAAACAGTGCCTTAGAGATCTCAAATCTCTCGTGCCTTGCTTGTCCTTGATACAGTTGACGCAGATGCTCAACCATATCGAAAGCATCCATTAACTCATGTTGCTTCTGAAGCTCAGAGTTCATGGTTGCGAGCATAAGGCATGACACATCTAATGCGTCATCTTGATGCTTCTTGTGAGCATCACGGTCAGCTCGCGTGGCACTGGCAGGAGGTGCCTCGGGAATAGGCTGCTCCAGAACGTACAGTTTACGTTCTTGCTTGAGAACTATTCTCAAGTTCCTGTACCAGTCCAGGAAGTTTGCTCCGTTGAGCTTGTCCTTCTCAAGGACAGATCGCAGGGAGAGAGTATTTACGTTTGTCGACATGGCAATCTACAACAATAAAATGCAGAAAATTAAATAACATATTCCTTTTTCATTTAATTAGGCCTTTAATTAAATGATTCTCCCACTGAATTATAGAAAATTTGTAGAATCAAGTCATAGATGTGGTCAAACCACGCTACAAGATTCTATCTAATTTAACTATAATATAGTGGGACAAGATCCACATCATACTAAGTCTTGAGTTAGCTTTGGCTAAATCGCCCAAGACTTAGTACGATCGGTAGGTAATAATTTACCGATTACATCTCTATGCAACTCTTGTTTATAGGATTAAAATTTACATTTACATAAAAACTTGAGTTAGCTTTGGCTAAATCGCCCAAGTTTTAATATAAATGCGATTTTTATCCTACCTTTCCAACGATTGGAATATGCCTATAGTTAGACTCGATCCGACCGAGTTAACTAGTTTCACTCAATCTGATTGAGTTTGTTCTCACCCAAGCCGTGATAGGCGGGACCAAGATTGTCCCTCCGTACCCTACCAAGATTAAATGTGTTGCTCTGCTTTGGCAGATTCAACAACAACAAATGATCGAGGTAGTGATAGGTATCAAAACTTGGTAGGCATTTACGAGTCGGAGTTGATTTGAATTAGATCGAATCTAATCGCAAGAGAGAGGGTGTATCATATACACAAGGCTCTAATTATTTTACTCTAGCATGCATCACATACAAGCAAATAATAACATAATTTAATTTGTGATTGGATCATGGCCCTACTACGATCTTCTCAAGCCAATGAGAAGATCGGACGGTCAACTTAGGGTTTCGCTTCTCCAAGCTTCTCCTTTGACCGCCACGTGTCGTCGGCTCCCTCCATAACTCCGTCTTCGGATAGACCATCCATCGTCTTCATTTTGAACATTACAAAATAAGAAAATACAGAAATAAAATAAAAGAAGCCGACTCGCAGGTCGCATACACTATACAACACGCACAACCACAAAAACGGTACGCAGACCGTAATATGAATTACAACACATTCCAATCATATTGGGTTTTTATTGGGCCATGATCATCACAAATCCATACATAATTCCAAATTATGTATTTTAAATAAATTTCTATAATTTTTCGACAATTTTCCAATATTATGAGTTACCCTTCCGTAACGGTCCCGCTACACGATTTTCGGGCACGATTGCGGGACAATGCCCCTCGCGGGGTTAGGGGCAGCACCCCTACTCGCGAAATGAATTTCGCGAGTGTCCCAAAACCACTTTACAGCAACTTAAGCCGCTGTCCCGAAAAATTATAGCGAGATCTTTCCGTTTCGGAAAGTTTTTCTCGATCGGTGAAGCCTACAAGTGTCCGAACACTTGTTGCTTCGACTTTATGAGAAAAATACCCATAAATACTATGAATTTCGAAAAATCACAGAATATTATTTGTCTGTAAATTTTGTATCTAATACAAAAAAAACAAATTTAAACTCGTACAAGGTTCGCACGTGGCTCTGATACCACTGTTAGACATTCTAGGCCGCAAAAACCGCTTTTTGCGTTGCGGAAACCCCAGAAGTTCGGCCACGGGATCCGTGCGAACATAAAATAAATTACGAGTACGAGTTTCACTACTAATCTACGTTAGATCTACATGATAGAACCATTACCCTTGATGCGTAGCCCTTCGCTTTCCCGCTTGTCCAAAAGGTGCCGGATCTCGTAGAGTATCAAGGTAGACACTCCTCTATATGTATCCACGCGAACAAAACAGATGGATCAAAACCTTAGGTGTGCTAGCACCTTCTCGGTTTCGACAAGAGGAGAAGTAGAGCAAGATCTTCAAAAAGAAAATCTCAAGAGGAAGAAGAAGAGCCACCCACAAAAAGGGAACCAAAATCCCTTTTATTCACCTTTGGTGGCCGGCCACTTAATGGCCATTAATGGCCATTAAGTGGCCGGCCAATCATGCCATAACCTCCTCCATTTGAATTCAAATTCAAATGGGAGGGGTTACCACCTTGGAAATGATGTGGCATACACATTTAAGTCAAAAACCAAGCCAAGTCATCACTTGGTCAATTCAAGGTGAGGTGGTTTTTGGTCAAGTCAAACTTGCCTTTTATGGACTTTCCATAAATAGTCAAGTCAAACTTGACTCTATTTCTTCTCCCATGTCATGTCTAACTTGAAGTGGAACCAAGTCAAGTCAAACTTGATTTGGATTTAGGTCAAGTCAAACTTGCCTTTTATGGACTTTCCATATTTAGTCAAGTCAAACTTGACTTCAATTTTCTCCATCTATTTGTCCTTTGCGTGTGACCCTATAGGTTCTTGTAACGTTGGCAATGCTTCTAACCTCTTAGAAACATAAGCAATGAGCGGTATCTAGCAACACATCATTGCTACCCAAGTTACAAGAATGTTGAGATCCAACATCACCTTGTGACTAATAGTTGTGACTCTCACAATATATGATAATGTCCCTCTATCCATGATATCTAGATTGACTCAATTGAGGCATAGACCGTGTCATCCTCGAGTCAATCTATATCTTGAACTCCAAGTAGACTCACACTAATCAAATGAGTTCAATATCTCATATTGACTCACTTGGGCATGGCCATGCACTTTGTGGTCTAACTCTATCAAGAATACGATATCGCTCCCGTCATATAGGAGGGATAGATCCCATCTACATCACTCACATCCCTCTCCATAATTTGTTACATACCCAGTAATCGCCTTTATAGTCCACCCATTTACGGGTGACGTTTGACGAAGCCAAAGTACGTAACTCCTTATGTAGGAATCCATGGTGACTTCAGGTCCAAGGACTAATAGTCATACTAATAGCCACATGAGAAAGTATATGACACTCATATAACGATCCATGATACTTTCTCATGGCGGGTCATTCAGTATACATTCTCCAATGCATACCCATGTGTCAACTTGATATCTCTATATCCATGACTTGTGAGATCAAGTCATCATGTTGACTTACATGCTAGCCTCTACGTATTAACATTGTCCTAGAATGTTAATACTTGACTAGGAATTATTTAGAGTAGTGTTCTCTATATCATCTCACTATCGATTCAACCAATCGATTGATATAGATAAGAACCTTCTACTCAAGGACATTATTATACTTAGCTAATTGGCACAAATACACGTAAGTATAATAACCATAAAACATGCCTTTATTTATACATAGGAATATGATACAAATTAGTCCATACAATCATTACATGATCGGCTCTAGGGCTCTCACCAACACAACGATGCCTTCCATTGTTAATTTTAGCTTCTCCAGAGGTGTTAACATGTAATAAGGAAGAATTAGCTCTCAACTCCAATATGAGCATGAAATGAATCATATCAAGCTCACACTGGCCCGAATATGAAATCATATTAAGCTCACTCATATCAGGCTCATATTAGGGTTTAGAGCCAATTCTTCCAATAACATTTTAATACCTCCAGAAAATCTGAAAAAAGCAATGGAAGACACTATTGGACTCGTTGTAGTCTTAAAAATCCACAAGATCTGAAATGGGTCTAATCAAACTTGTCTAGGTCCATTAATGAGTTTTAACCGAACCCCACTAATGGACCTATATAGGTTTGATTAACCCATTTTTAGATCCTGTGAAATTCTAAGGATATAACGAGTCTAACGATGCATTTCATTACTTTTTTCGGCTTCTTCAGAAGTGTTAAATGTTATTGGAACATACTGACATCGAATCATATCAGATCCAACATGTGCCTAATTTGATTTATATTAGAGTCACATTGGGATTGAGAGCCGATTCTTCCAATAACATTTTAATACCTCCGAGAATGCTGAAATAAGCAATGAAGGGCATTATTGGACTTCTTGCAGTCTCAAAAATTCATAGGATCTGAAATGAGTCCAATCGAACCTCTCTAGGTTCATCAGTAGATTTCAATCAAAACCTACTTATAGAGCTAGACATGTTCGATTAAACCCATTTTAGGTCATGTGAATTTTTGAGATTGCAATGAGTCCAACGTTGCCTTCTATTACTTTTTTGGCTTCTTCAAAGGTGTTAAAATATTATGGAAGAATTGACTTTAAATCTCAACATGGGCTTGCTTTGATTCATATCAAGCCTATATTGGAGTTTAGAGTTGATTCTTCCTTATTACATTTTAACACTTCAGAAAAAGCCAAAATAAGCAAGGGAGGGTACAATTGAACTCTTTGAAATCTACAGGACCTGATTTGAGTTTAATCGGATTTGTCTAGATCCATTAGCGAGTTTTGTTTATTAATCAGTTTTGATCGAAATTTATTGATAGACTTAGACAAATCTGATTGGATCCATTTTAGGTCCTATGTATTTTTGAAGTTGTAAAGATTCCAACAGTGTCTCCCATTACTTATTTCAGTTTATCCAAAGATGTTAAACTGTTATTGGAAGAATCAATTCTAAATTTTAATTTGGCTTTGATATGAATATGTATGTATACATGCATGCAAAACTAGTGAGAAAAGAGAAGAGATGTTGCATATATTGGAGAGAGAAAAAAATAGAAAAGAAAAAGAGAAAAAGTCAGATCTAGCAGTGGGGTAAAACAGAAAGAATACATAATTGAGTATGTTCTTTGGTAAATATCAAAATAGCATGTGTCTTGGTCAATTCGGAAACCTCACTACAAAATATTCAACATTTAGCGACGGACATATTCCGTCGCTAAACGCTAATAGCGACAGAATAACGACGGAAAGAGCGTCGTCGGTTATCTCTCTGTCGCAGGTCAAAGGTAGCGACGGAAAGTTAAATCTGTCGCTAATAGCGACGGATATGTAACATCCGTCGCAAATGACCAGATCCAGGGGTGACGTGTCCATGGAATAAATTAGCGACGGAAGTCAAATATCCGTCGCTAATAGTGACGAACTAGTCAATTATCCGTCGCTATTTTATCATAATTGGCGACGAAAAGTCAATTATCCGTCGCTGTTAGTGACGGATATGGTAAATATCTGTCGCTATTTGCGACAGAATAGTTAATATTCCGTCGCTATTCCTGGAAAATTTCTAGCAGCTTCAGCCAGCTTTTTCCTCTTCCCATATATACATTCAATAAATACAATATTATAAATTTTCACACCACAACAAATATCCAAATACATAACAAACATTTACAAATCCAAACATATACCAAACACATAACAAACATGTATCAAATACATATCAAACACATACTGAATCAAAAGTCCAAGTCCATACATCAAAAGTCGAAGTCTAAAGATATCATATTGATATCGTAATGAAAAATTATAGTTTAGTAGAGAAACAATATATTTATGAATATCAAAGTGAATACTGGATCAAAAGGAAAAATATTTCTGCACAATAGAAGAGAAATTATATAAATAAAAGTTAAATAGTGTCAATATCTGAATATAACTCTAATAATGTTAAATCTGTAAATGAAAATGAACAAATAAGAAACAATTAAGAAACAATATCCAATATACATACCTTTCAACCGAGTCAATATCTGAATTCAACTCTGATAATGTACAATCTGTAAACGAAAATGAACAAATAAGAAACAATTACTGATGAATATAATAACAAACTAGATAGTTACTGATGCATATAATAATAATTACTGAATTCAACTCTAATAATTTGATTTTATAAAATATAGACAAGAAAATATAACATACCACAAAAATGTCTCTACTCATCTGGGGCATCCTCAGGATCCTGCATCTCCTGAGACTAAAAACGATGAGGGGCGGGCATCTGTGTCATAGGCGATAGGGTTGGTGCAAAAGCTTGGATGTGACGCACTAATTCCTTAGTGTGTGCCTGGCGGGCCCGCAAATCTCTCAACTCTGCATCCCTCGCTGCACCCCTCTTGGCCCACGCTACGTCCCTCTCAGCCCACGTCATCTCCATTGTTATGAGTCGAGTGCAGGGCATCATTTCCTCCCGCAATTGATGAACCTCACTAAAGGAAGAGGAGGAGGATCCTGGACGTCCCCTAACCCCTGGAACTCTTATTTGATCATATGTGATTTTTACCTGAGAGCCCAGGCCGTATAGGGTGGTCTTCCTCCCACCGATGACATCATAATAAATCTCATTCACCTGGTCGGTGGAAAGAGGTTGTGAATCCTCCCCCTCTGCAGCAGGCTGAGATGCCTCTACCTCTACAACTCTAGTGGTCATTGCTTCCTGTGAAATAATAATTAAATTAATCTATATAAAATGTCAAAACAAATAAAATATAATTAATATACTTACATTGATTGCTAAGGAGCGTCGATCAACAAATGACCCATCTTTATTCTTATGGGTCTTCTTGAATACCTCCCAACTAGTGGGAGGTCTCTGTAACTCAGCAGCCTGTATACACAAAATATAATGTTTAAACATATCCAAAAAAACATACTAAATGTTTATAATAACCTAAGAAAAACTTACCAAGTCAGTGGCATGATGGACAATGGAACTGGATCCAGCCGTGTGCTTCGTGGATCCGGTGCTGGGGCCAGCAAGCTCGAAGTTGCAATTGACTCGAGCAATCGTAGCATTATCTTTCCAGTGTTGGGCATCCCAGACTGCTTGTCATGTTGCCCAAACTGCCTCAAGGACCTCTGAAGGCCTATTTGCCTTCTTTCTCCACTTGTATATCATGTCCCTGTACAACTTGGAGTAGTAGGCATTCCATGTTCTTTTAAATTGCTCCTCTACACCCTCCTCCCAAATATATCATTTCTGTAAAAAAAAAATATGGTTAGTATCATGTTAGTTATAACATCAAATTAAATATATATCTAAACTACTTACCAAGAATTCACCGTAATAAAAAGTCTTTAATTCTTACTCGATATGACCCCACATCGTCGCAATCGATAATCTTTCTTTAAATTTTTTGGAAATATATGCTAAGACCGGGTGACCATCTGGGACGAAACTGTGGCAAAAATGAAATATATATTAACAAAATTTGACCTGAAATATATAAGAATTACATATGTACTTACCAGTCACCCACTACTCTGAGTGTAATATGATCACCACGGGGTCTCTGGCCTGACTGCATGACTATAAAAATCCAAACTTATAATATTAGATATACACATGTGTAATAGTTAATCCAACGAAGATATGCATTACATACAACTAGTATCAACCAAGATGAAATACAAACAACTAGTATCAATGAAGATGAAATACAAACAACTAGTATCAACGAAGATGAAACACAAACAACTAGATTCAACGAAGATGAAATACAAACAACTAGTAATGTTCAATACAAACAACGGAGTTCATGTTCAATACAAACAACTGATCTTAATTCGATATAACTAAATTAACATGCAAGTTTTCATCGCTTGACTCCGTTGATACATCAACCTCCTCACTGCTAGATATTTCACCATCATCAATTTCCTCGTAAGAGACATTATCATCTATAAATAATTGTGATGCTGATTATATTTCTGAATCAACGGAGTTCATTATGGCTTCTTCATTTTGATAAGTATCAAAGTTGTGGACAGTGATCGTATTTGACATTTCGATGGTTGATGTAGGCTTCATTTGACAAACAGCAAGTTATTCACTTGGTCGTCTTCTCTTAGTTGGGTACTCAAGATAAAATACTTGACCAGCTTGCACCGTAAAGATGAAAGGTTCAAACTTGCTGAATCTTTTGGATGAATTAACCTCAATTAAATTGTATAAATGATGTTTCCTAGTGTCCGTCCTTGGAGTTGGATCATATCTAGAACACCTGAATAATACACATCTTTTGAAAGATAACGCTGGGTATTCAACCTCGATAATTTCCTCTAGCCTACCATAATTAGTTTTTTAGTATTATAGAAACTATCAGTCATTCAGTTATCAGTTGGAAGCAACTCTGACATCAATTAACATATGTCATCATAACATCGTTCTGAGAAATGATGTTCCGCCTTCATATTTAATAATCTTGCAGTAGTAGACAATTGAGAATGACCAGAAGGAATACCTTCTCATACTTCTCTTTCACTAGCCTTCAACATATCATACATTTTCTGAACTTCAGAAGTAGGTATTTGATCTATATTTGATCTATCAAATGCATTCATTTCATCATAAACCATTGATTGCATTGCATCAGCAGACCTATATGATGCCTCTGGACCAATTGAGTTCGATGATGAAGCGACAAAAGGTCCAACAGATTCAAATACATATGGCTCTCCATAACAATACCAGTTGTAATAATCTAGAACAAACTCATACCTACAGATATGAGTTTTCACTGTATCCTCATCACGGAAAGCTATATTTCTACATCTGCGTTGATTACATGGACACTTTTACTCGGTGTCATTCAAACACTCAGGATGACACTTTGCAAAGTTCACAAATTCTTCCACTTCAGCAAAAAATTCTTCACGAATAAATCCATTATCTAACCTATTATACATCCATGTCTTGTTCGGATACAATGTATTTGAATTATCAACCACAAATAACAATTCATTATCAATCATAAATAACAATCTAAATTATCCAACTTTGTTTCTAATTAATCAAACAAAATTATCTTAATTAATCAAACAAGATATATTAGAAGTATAATCAAATAATATAATTCTAATTAATCAAACAAGACATAATCAAATAATATCAAAACATATTTGAAGCATAATCATTCTAAATTATATCATTCTAATTAATTAAACAAGTCTGTTAATCATTTAATTAATCAATTAATTAAACAATTAAATAGTTAATTAATCGATTAATCAATTAATTAAGCAATTAATTAAAATTTAATTAATCCCAGCACTAGGGTTAACTGTTGCGGTCGGCGACAGCTGCGCCAGTCGTCGCGCGGCCGCAGCAGCCGCGCCTGGCCGTGGATGGCTACTCCGAGTCGCAGCTGGCTACGCCTGTCGGAAGAAAATTGTCGGCGGTGAAGAACATGTGTGAAACCTACGAGATGCAGCATACCTGTGACTCGAGGAGGGTTCGCCGGAGGAGCGTTCGTCGGGGACGATCACGCAATGGAGAAGACAGAAGAGAGAAGACTGATCACGCGCACCCGGGGGGGGGGGGGGGGGCGAACGACGCAAATTAAACCTAATTTAGCGACGGAAATAACTTGTTTGTCGCTATTAGCGAAGGACAAGTTACAATGCGTCGCTATTAGCGACGGAATAATAATAATCTGTCGCTAATAGCCCCGGGTTTGACCTATTCCGTCGCTAATTTTAGAGGTTTGACTTAGATCCCAGTATTAGATGTTCCATCGCTAAACGTTGATTTTTTTTTTAGTGCCTACGCACGTCCTTTGTTAAATTATCATTAAATTTAATATGACAAATTTCACATTTGCAAAAAATAAAAAATAACTAAATTATTCATTTTTATATTTATATATTTTCTTCATATATATATATATATATATATATATATATATATATATATATATATGATAAAAACTGAATCATCAAAGATACCATTTTTTTATTTTTAATCAAAATGATATTTCATCTCACAAATTTTCGGACAATTATTTATTATTCTCAATATCTCTGCTATGAGTCTTGAAATACAGTATTAGTAGATTTGACTTATTTAATAATATTTACGTATTGTATCATATGTGATTTCATAACTACTATACATATTGAAGTAATTACGATTTTATAATTATTATAATACATATCTAATTTGATAAAAAAATATTTAAATTATAGCAGTTATGTTTTGTATTTTTTTTACAATACAGATTCAACTCTATACATTCATGTTATAGCAATATGAAATTATAGATGCTATAATTAACTACTATAATACAGATTCAACCTACATACTTAATATTTATATTATAATAATTATGAAATCATAGTTATTATAATATTTATAACATTATGATTTCTTATATGTTATAATGCATCCGACCAATTTATAATTCAAGGTATGCGCAGAAATCTGAGGGCGGCTTTATCTTACGAGGAGAGATATTGGTAGGGCGAGACTTACCCAGAGAGGTTGACAGGATGAAAGGCCGTTTTGATAAAAGATGTCGACGATTCTAATAAAAAGGGTCACTCCTTGATTTTTGTCCATGTATATTTATAGATATTAGTTAAGAAGCCCCATGGGCCCAAAAGCCCATGTATCATAGCTTTGATCAGCTCAGCTCAGCGCTGACTGTACAATAAATTAGAGTTCCAGTTCTTGACCTTAATTTCATGTCCGGATCGCCGAAGCTTGACGAGACCACGGTGAGCTGATGGCGGCGCCTGCCCGGAGACCTCTGGTACAATAGCTTCACCGGGCTGTTCAACCGTGGTCGGCTGCACATGTTTACTTAACGCCTTCTTCTGATGTCTTAATCAAAATTCTCCGTGATTCTAGTTTTTATCTGTACGATTTTTTTAAAACAGCCCATAGCTTTCTTCGCACCTCGATGAGCTTGGAGATTTACAACTTTGAAATCCTCGTGTTGTCTCTCACAGCGTTTCCACCCTGCGTGTGGGAGAAAACTAGAAAGAACGACACTTATCTTACTATAGTTTGGGAAGAAAGATTGCGTTTCAATATTGAACATGAAGATTGCTAGTTTCAGCTTCTTTGATATGTTTCTATAGGTTTGCTGAATTTGAATGTTAATTTTAAAAGGCATAATTTTTTATTTAGTCACAGTACAGTTATTTCCTAGCCACAGGAAATCCATTCAAGAGCATGATGTTCTCAGTCATTGATTGACCTTGCTTTTATTGATGTATCGTACTATTAATCATTGAAATAATTGGAACACGGTTTGTTATTGTTGTTCTTGGATACTACTCCTTTTTGCTCAATAATGGGAAAGGAAGTAAGGCGACTGATCTTTTGTGGTGCATCAGTTTCAGCCACTTGATATTTTGGTCTGTTTCCCATATCAAAACAGAATTATAATGCTTGCTTGCCTCTTATCATAGTGGCTTGTGAGTTTCGCTGTTCTGTAACATGCAAAGCTAATCAAGAAAGAGCATGTTCTAGTGGAAGAAATCATTACTTGTTTGTGATTTTCTTCTTTCCTGGATTACAATTGATCCTTGTGCCGATTTCCTTGCTGGCGATTTTGTTTTCTTTTCGAGTTGTAGTATTAAGGATATGCTCTTGATAGCTTATAGAACTGTTATTTGTATGTAATGTAGCAAAGACAGGAAAGAAAGTGAGACATCTGATCTTTGGGAATGTGTCAGATGAAGTCACTCATATATTTTGGTTTCTTTCCCATAGAAAATCAGAATTTTAATGCTTGCTTGCCTCATATCATAGTGGTTTGCAAGTTTAGCTGTTCTGAAATATGTTGAGCTACTTGATTATATCCCCTTTTAATACAAAATTATTACTTGCTTGTGATTTTCTCCTTTGAGAGATTACAATTATTGTCACTCATGTGAGCTTCTCTATTGTTTTCCTTAAGTTTGATATTATTATGCTTGTATACTCAATAATTTTTAGAATTGTATCTTATGTCTTACCTAACAATGGACTTTATACTTCATGTTCATGTTAGAAATGGGAAGTGGGTTCACGTTCCCCCTCCCTCCCCACTCTTCTTGACCCCTTGCTCTCCTATATAAGCCATCGAAAGAGGACAAGAAGAGGGAGTGAAAAATACTTGATTCGTTCAAGTGCAAGTGAGAAGTTTGGCTCGAGAAGAATATCCAAACGCAGTGGTATTTGGTTTGTGAAAAACTAAAGGACTTTCCGATTCCGTGATCGTTCTTCCGACGACAAGTATCGGGAACAGCAAAGGACTCGCGAATATCACTGTAAGTGTTTACAAATTTACAAAATTTTATTTCGCAATTTCATGCTTTAGAACAAGTCGCGAATATCACTATAAGTGTTTATAAATTTACAAAATTTTATTTCGCAATTTCATGCTTTAGAACAACAATGGTATTAAAGCCGTAAGGTTCTAAGTAGCATGAAATCACATCACCTGGAAATTGTGGCTTTGTGTCGGCGGATTTCTTTCGAGTCGGCAAACTAACTGTTAGCGTTGCGAACCGACAATCCCACTCGATCATGTTGCACGCTAGCGACTGCCTCATGCGCTAGCAATCGCGTTCGTCGCGGAGAAAAAAAATACGACAGTGTTGACTGTCGTTGAGTTTGAATTAATTAAATTAGATCAAGTTAGTTCATTTGAACCAGACCAAGTTGATCTTACTAGACCCACATTGAGTTCAAACCATTAGTTGGTTTGACCATACCTAGTTGGTCCAATCAGACCTAATCTGGTTCAAATCCTTAGTTGGTTTAACCAGATCAGTCTGATACAAACAAAACCGATTTATTCGATTTGATCAATAGGTATGACTCCGATTTAAATGAGCTAAGGATTGAACAAGAACGACTTAGATAAGATATTCCTGTCTAATTAGATTAGTCCTAATGAAGACAATGGACCCAGACTGATGATTTGATTTCCTAATCGATCAACCCAGTGTATTAGTCAATAGAGCTCCTCAAATTAAGAAAATTTGTTTTTCTTATCTGTTTATGACTCTGTGGGTTTATGCGTATATGTGAATTGAATTACACCAGTTTTGTTACTGGTTTGTCGGTTCTGTACTGACATTGTGATTTTCAATTCCAAATGCCGAGTTTATTACCATAATGACCCGTCGCGATGAGTGACACAATGAGCTATTGGAGCAAATTGAGGAGGTTGACTATAGTCCGATTCTTGGAATCCAAGGAAATACGGGAAAGCTGGATCGACTATTTTGGAAACTCGAGCAGGAAGAGCTCCCAATCTTGGATGACTACAGAATCAGGGCATTGATTCGTTCGTTGCCAAGGGCTGCTAGGGAAGTTGCACACCATATATGGGGACGCTATGAATGTCGTATCTCATATACCGAGTTGTGTAGAGAATTGCTTTGTCAAAATTTTTCAAAAGAGGATCTGGAAGATTCTGAGAATGATCTGGAAGAGGATCCTGTAGAATTCGAAGAGGATCCAGCAGAAGATCTAGTAGAATTAAGGAGGATCCTGAGGAATTCGAGTTGGATCCAATTGAAGAAATTGAGGAGGATTCAGAAGAAGATCCTATAGAATCTGTGAAGGATCTTGAAGTTGACTTACCTCAGATCAAGTCTGGGATGAAAGGGATGGAGTTTACCACTGTGCTTGTGTTTGTTCTAGTGGGAGTGGTGCTAGCTTATCTAGTTTATTAGTGTCTTGTCTTTGTTACTGTTGTTATGTACAAACAGTATTTGATCGTTTAGTTTTTTTAAGAGTCATATAGTGTTACTGTCGTTATGTACGAACAGTTTTATTTTATGAAAAGTTATGTTATGTGTTAACAAACTTGTTAATGATTAGTTCATTTCATTTAAATGATAAATTTATTTATGATTAGTTCATATGATAGGATGCATGTAAAATAACTAATCAATGTTTATTAGATTGGATATACAGAGGATGAGTGGGAACGTAGTTACCACTTGATTTTGTAAACCAACTCTAATTTACAATGAGTTATTTATTAATTACATGCATATGAGTTACACTGAATAACTAAATAATGCGTTTATTTTAGATCATGGCAATGAAGAATATAATAGCTGAACTCAACAAAAGAGAAAAATTAAATGGGGACAACTACAAAATATGATACCTTAAGATACAATATGTATTTGAGAACAAGAAGTTCTAGAAGCTGTAAATCAATTTATGGTAGAACCTGCAGATGGTTCTACAGCTCAACATAAACGTGATCTTGATGCCTATAAGACATGGAAGAAAAAGGACTCCACTGCTAAGGGTATTTTGATTAGTTCAATGGTAGATGACCTGGTATATGAGTATGAGTCATTACCATCAGCTCATGCTATCTGGGTTGCCCTGAGAGATAAATACAGTGGAGTTAGCTTAAGCAAGCTTCGTCAGCTGACAATCAAGTTTGACAGCTATAAGAAACGCCCGAATGTCTCCATGACCCAACATCTGAGGGAAATGGGGAATATGATTCGAGAGCTAAAAACTGCTGGTCATGAGTTGACTGATGAACAACAGGTTCAGGCAGTTATCCGTTCCCTTCCTGATTCTTGGGAATCAATAAAACAGAACCTTACACACAGTGAAAGTATTAAGATTTTCATTGATGTTTCATGCCATGTTGAACTGGAGGTGGAGAGAATTGAATCCGCAAGGATTTCTGGACAGACTTTTAAAGGTTCTAGATTAAGAATAAGAAAAGGTGGTTCAAGAAAGGAAAAGGAAAAGAAGATGCTGATGCTGGGCAAGACCCAATCAAGAAGAATGTTAAAGGAAAGAAGTATGAACAGAAATCTAAGAGTAAGTTGACTTGCTATAACTATGGCAAGAATGACCATTTTGCTCGGGAATGCACTGAGCTGAAAAAGGTAGATCCATATTTATCTTCTTTTTATGAGTATTATGTTGCTAGTTCAGTGTTGTTAGCTAATTCTTATCCTTTGTAGATTATAAATTCAGAAGCAACGAATCATGTAGCTCGTGATCGAGCTACATACGTGGAGTACCGTCGGGTACCAGCTGACATCAAATGGATATATGTGGGAAACAATGCAAGGATTGAAGGCAAAGGAGTTGACACTTGCAAGCTTAACCTACGTGGTGGACATGTCCTGTTTCTACATGATGTCCTTTATGCTCTTGAGATTCGACGGAATCTAATTTCTGTAACTAGTCTTCTTGATTTAGGCTATTGTATAAACTTTTTCAGTCGTTATGTGAAACTTCGTATTAACTCTGTGTTAATTGATGTGATTATGTAATGAATGGTTTCATGGTTCTTGATGTAGAATAAGATATTAATTGTGGAATTAATAGTTGTTTTTCAAACATTGCTCTTACTAGTGATGCTAATATTAATGAGGAAGTTTGGCATGCTAGACTAGGACATATCGGACAAGAATGGATGAATCGATTAGCTAAGGAGGGTCTATTAGGCACTCATGCTCAGATTAATTTCTCCATATGTGGCATTGTCTTGCTGGAAAACAACAAGGAAATCATTTGGTAAGATTATTAGAGCTGATTTACTATTGCAATTAATTCATTCGGATGTATGTGGTCCAATGAATGTGAAGGCTAAACATGGAGGTTCTATTTCGTTACATTTATTGATGACTTCATACGTTTTGGTCATGTGTATTTGATTTCTCATAAATATAAAGTATTAGATTGCTTCAAACGTTATTTGAACGAAGTTGAGAATCAATTGGATCGTAATGTTAAAACCTTACGCACTGACTGTGGAGGTGAATATTTGTTTGATTGTTTAAGACAATATGTAACGAGAAATGGATTATTAGATAGCTAACGATCCCTGGAACTCCACAGCAAAATGGGGTTGCTGAAAGAAGAAATAGAACTCTTCTAGATATGGTTAGGTTTATGATGGATCAAGCTAATTTGCCTATTTCCTATTGGGGAGATGCATTATTAGTTTTACCTATATATTTAACCGAGTGTCTTCTAAGTCTATTCCATTTACTCCATATAAACGTTGGACAGGCAGAAACCAGATTTGAGTAATCTGAGACCTTGGGGGTCAGCTGTCTAGCTTTATGATAAGACTCACAAATATGGAAAGCTAGGACCAAGGGGTAAAAAGTGTATCTTTGTAAGGTATTCTGATACTTCTAAGGGTTATGTATTCATTAGTGAGCAACAAGATGAAATCATCTTTGAAATAGAGTCAAGAGATGTTATTTTTCTTAAAACTGAATTCCTAACAAGAGGTGAAGTTGATAAATTAATTCCTTTATTTGCAATAGAGGAAGAGAATATTGTTCCTTTATCAATAAATCAGGTATCACAAGGGAAACCTGAATCTAGTCTACCCAGTGGGAGTGATTTGCCAATGAATGATTCAGTTTTAGTTTCTCAACAGTCGGACCTGCGAAGGAGTAGTCGCAAGATTATTCCTAAAGAAGATTTGACATTGAGAATGAGACATTAATGATTCTCCCTATTGACGATAAGGAACCTCGAACGGTTGAGGAAGCATTGAGATGCTCAGTTAGAGAAAAATGGAAAATTGCAATGGATGAAGAAATGTAGTTTATGAGAAAGACTCACGTTTGGGATTTAGTCGATCTTCCTCCGGGCCAAAGGGCTATTGGGAATAAGTGGATTCTCAAAATCAAGAGGAAGCTAGATGGATCGATTAATAGATACAAAACTCGTCTGGCTGCAAAAGGATATATCCAAATGGAGGGTATTGATTTTGAAGAGACATTTTCCCCTGTTGTGAAGTTTATGTCAATATGTGTCATTTTAGCTATAGTAGCACATTATGATTTGAATTTGCATTAGATGGATGTAAAAACGGCTTTCCTTAATAGTAATTTTGACGAGAAAATCTATATGGCACAGCCAGAAGGTTATATTGCTGAAGGCCAAGAGGATAAAATATGTAGACTTAAAAAGTCAATATATGAGCTAAAACAAGCGTCAAGACAATGGAACATAAGATTTAATGAAGTCATTTTATCTTATGGTTTCGAAATGATCAATGAGGATCATTGTGTTTACCTCAGGGAGGATAAAAGAAAGATTGTCATGTTATCATTATATGTTAATGATATGTTAATAGCTGGAAATGACATACAGTTTGTGATAGAAATCAAATCGTGGCTTTCATCACAATTTGACATAAAAGATACGGGAGAACTGAGTACATCTTAGGGGTAAAGATCATTAAAGATCGATCAAAAAGACTTTTAGATTTGTCTCAAGAGACTTATATTACTAAGATGATACAATACTTCAATATATCAAACTGCAACATTGAACAAACTTCTATAGCGAGAGGTACTGTTCTGAGCAAAAGTATATATCCGAAGATTCCTAATGAAATAGCCGAGAATAAAAAAATAGAGAATTTAAGAGGAAAAACAGAAAGAAAAAAATCAAAAACAGAGAAAAAGGAAAGAATTTCAAAGGGAAAAAAAGAAAGAAAAAAAAGTCTAAAATCGAGAATTTCAGAGGAAAAAATAAAAAATAAAAAGTTGAAAACCTGTGAGGGCAGTGGTAGCGAGCGACGCAACGGCGATGACTGGCGCGACTACTTGCAGCGGTGATAAACTGGCTGGGCAGTGGACAGTGGAGAGCAACAGGAGAGCAACAACAAGCTGGCGGCGGTGATAAGCTCGCGGCGGCGAGGGCGAGGGCGAGGGCGAGGGCGAGAGGAGTCGTGAGAAATTTAGGGTTTTCAAATAACCCCTGCAAGTTGCTTTACAATTAATCCCTGCTCTCTGGGATCGTCCGAATCACTGGAATTGCCGTGATCCTACGATCCCACGATCTTGCTTGGTGATCTCACCGCGCGGCAGCGATGGCGAGCTAGAGCTGGGATCGAGATCGTTGGCAAGGGGTAGGTTCGTTGGATCGTGCGATCCCACGAGTAAACTCTAGATCCTAGCTACCTTGGCCAACATGAAGAAAAAATCATATGCCAGTGCCATTGGTAATTTAATGTATATTATGTTGTGTACACGTCCTGATATCAGTTATGTTGTTGGCTTGGTTAGCCGTTTCCAGTCAAACCCAGGATCGAGACACTGGAAGACAGTGAAGAGAATATTCAGATATCTCAAAGGGACGGCAGATTATTGTCTTTGCTTCCAAGGATCAAAGCTGAGCCTGAAGGGCTACATAGATGCAGATTAGGCAGGAGACCTTGATGATAGAAAATCCACATCGAGTTATACTTTCTTGCTGAATGGTGGCACCATCTCATAGAACAGTAAGAAACATGCTTGTGTAGCACCGTCGACAATGGAAGCCGAATATGTGGCTTGTGCAGCGGCTGTATAAGAAGTTGTCTGGTTAAGAAGGTTCATGAAACATTTGAAGATTGCTGAGGATAGTAGGAGTCCCGTTACATTGTATTGTGACAATCAAACTGCGATAGCTTTTTCCAAGGATCCCAAATATCACAGTAAGGGAAAGCATATAGAAATTAAGTATAATTATGTAAAGGATACTGTGGACAAAAGAAAGGTAGTCCTTGAGTATATTCTAACCCGTGTTATGCTTGCAGATGCTTTTACTAAGCCATTGATAAAGAGTCATTTCTTAGATTTGTGAAGTCTTTGGGACTTCGTAAAATGTAACACATTGTAAAATAATCAAATATATAAAAGTGTCATGATTTATTCTGTGTGTGTGTGTGTATAATAAGCATGTTGACAGGTTGAGATTGGTCCACTCACATGGGCAATCATTTCTATTTGTTAAGTATAAATAGAGGTAAAACCATTATTTATGGGATAACTTATGTAGCTATAAATAGAGACATACTCATATGTTGGAGTCGTCTTGATTTTTGTATCAAGATGAGATCATTTATGTAATGATCGGAGTAAATGAACCCACCATTTACTGAATCTGCTGAAAATCAGATTGAAATTCATAAGTTGAATTCATGATTAGACATTAGGTATGTCTAGATCAAAATCTGTACGATGCTAATTTTGAGAAAAACATACACTCTTTTTGTTAAAGAGAAAAACATCGTAGCATGTGATTTATACCACATGTGCTATAGCGACAATAAGGGTAGTAGGAGAATGGATCCCTGCTTCTCTACTTTATGAGACCCTTGAGATTATAAGTTCCTTGAGATTATAAGTTAATCTCAGATTTTTCCTATGTGACTATTTAGCTGTCTGCTTGAAATATTTTAATCAGTGTCTGCTACCTTAGCATGTATCCTATTGGCTATGGATGATTCGGTCTATGGAGCATAATTAGGAAAGAAACTGATTAGAATGAATAGATTCAAGCTAAATAGGAAGTTTAATAGAGATTTACATCATTGGCACTTATTCACTAGTCGACCAATTATATTTTTGTTGAGTATTTAAAATGTGATTGTGAATGATTATATTGAATAGAAATACTGAACAAGCTCTTAACTTAATTATCATCGTGAGGGATTAGAGATGTTCATATTGATGTAAATGATTTAGTCCGGGGTAAAAGCAAGTTATCGATGTGTCTGATCCATGTGATAGAGCAGCTAAGTTAAGTGTAACAGCTTTCTTAGCATGATTGCTCAATATACTTGCTGTCGCACGAATCATTTTTCTTAAGTATGAATTGGATGTTCTTTTAGTCTATGTGACTATATGTGGTCTTTGTGATCTAATTCTTATTTGGTCTGTCACGCCCCCAGAGGTACATGCTTGCTCGAAAATCGGGCAACATCTCCCCTGTACGGCGGACAATATGGGGTAATTATACAAGACATCTCACCAATAAAGCTCAACCACAAGCGGCTGGCATCACAATATATAAATAAAAGGCACTCTCACGCAGTTTATATCAAAACGAAATTAATGGATGGCTCAGCCATCAATAACATAAAGAAAGTCTACATACCAGTGAATACGACAAAATCAAACTAATACCTGACAAATAAAAATAATTGGAAATAAATCAAATACTAAATCAAACCAAAACGACCGACACGGAGGAACCGAGGGACTGGGGGCTGGCAACTGGATCATCTCCTGGCTCCAAGAAATACGTCTACCTGCTATCTGAAATAACAGAAAAGGAAAGCAGGGATGGTGAGTCCGGGCGGACTCTGCGGGTATATGAGTAGACAAATAAGCATGACATAATAAAAGGTAAAATAAGTAGATAACTAAAAGGGTACAGTCCATAAGGAATATAAGATTTCCTAAACATGCATAACATATATAAATCAACGAGATATAAAACCGAATAACAACTGATATAAAACAGAATATAACAATAGAACCAAGAAATACATGCATGTCAATCAAGTGCAACAACCATAGCTCATATAAATGCATCAAACACAAGCAAATGCATAAAAGAAATACGTATGCACATGATGCAATGACATGTGTCACCCCTGACGCCAGTCAAGCCGTCAACACATCCCATCTGTGTGACCGAGTGGGTAGGGCTGTGACAACTGTACCACTCCAACAACAAAATACCATATAAGGCGTGGTTGAGTGAACAGGATGCTGGGGAGTCTACACTCCAACCCCTATACACAAGAGGAGCTATACAGCTGCAATATCCCTCTAAAAACAACGGTGAGGGTGAGCCACCAACAACTCATCCCTCTAAAAACAACGGTGAGGGTGTCACTGTTTGGCATAACAGGACAGGTGCTCGCACTCTAATAACTACCACGATAACAAGTGGTTGAGTGAATCGAGCAACAATATGACTAACGACGGCTTAACCAAATGTAAGCCTAACAGTCGTTAGTATGCAACGTGCAAGTATGGTACATGCTATACGATGCACAAACAATCGAAGAAAATAACGATACAACAAAATCCAACAAGTATACGATGCATCAATACAACCATCCAGAAATCGAAAACTAACGATTATGCACCTACACTACTAGGTAGGGTATTTCTAATGTCAAATAAACCTATTTGTGTTTAATGGACTTCTAAGTGCTCGCGTACAAACGACACTTTACAGAATAGAAAATCAATAGAGGACTGTACAGATACGAATTTAGGAATACTCAAAGATCAACGAAGAATAAGTCTCAACGGCGATGTTTTAAATAACGACAAAGAACAAGGTCAAGCAACCTATCAGACATAATATAGCTATGCTTTTAAGGTAAAGAAAACTACTCGAGTACAAAGGAGAAGTACCCGCCTTTTATTGAAGAATTTCGCAAATGAAGACCTTCCACGATCAACCGAACGAGTCCAACTCAAGGTCCTATATCAATGATAATGTTTAGCTAATTATAAAATTACTAAATTAGCTAAATAAAATACTAAACATGATTACGACGAATCTCAATTACAACATCCAAGATCCATCACATAACAATGGAAGTACAACCCAACACAGAGACATGCTCTTACACAAGCTCATGGCATAACAGAGGGTAGCAACAGAACTCTGAGCTAAACATCCCTATGGCACAAACAAAACTATTCACCTACAAGAGCAGAAACTAAACCTTCTCCAATTACCAATTTAGTGACTCAAGATCACAACACAATTACCCGAAACTAATCCAACCACAAAAACTCAAACTTTACATCCCACGGTAGGATAAACAACCACTACATCATCACTACCTTCATCAACCTACTGTTCAATCCATTTGAAATAAAGTTTCTGATCAATAATGCCCTACTGATCATCCAAATCTTATTCCAACATGCAATCCCCATGGCAGAGTATACCAAGGAAATGGAATCTAACCCATAAGCCAAATCCTAAACTTACCATCTCCATTGATCATAAGCCATACACCTAATTTATCTCCACCAAACAATAAAACACACAAAAATAGGAAATCCTCTAATTAGAACTCACCGCAACATCAAGAACAGAGGACCCAATGGCAACTTCCCAAAGATTCTGTACAAAGATATAACAAGATCACAAACCGAAATCAATCCAAAACCTAAACACAACTCTTTACCTTGACGATGGTCGGCGCGACTGGTTCCCTTCCAAAGGATCTTGCCCAAGCTCTTCACAAACACCAATTGAACCTTA
The DNA here is from genome assembly GCA_024364735.1 of Boesenbergia rotunda. Classification (NCBI taxonomy): domain Eukaryota; kingdom Viridiplantae; phylum Streptophyta; class Magnoliopsida; order Zingiberales; family Zingiberaceae; genus Boesenbergia; species Boesenbergia rotunda. The sequence goes on from JAGFNQ010002264.1 coordinate 25,612, forward strand.
CTATCTCCCCAAATCTGACGACCCGACACAAGAGAAGGAAGATCGCCGGCGTCGGTCGAGTGAGGAGAAGTTGCGGTGCCGTGTTTGTGTGTGCCGGAGAGGGGAAATCGGCTTCTCCCTCGTGTGCTCCGAAGAAGAAGAAGGAGGAGAGGCTAGGGCTTCGCGTGCGTTGCTAGCGCTCGGAGACGGCGCTCCCGTGGCCTGCTCCGTGTGCTCGAAGAGGGCGGCGTTAGGCTAGGGCTCGGCGAGGAGGAGATGCAGAACAGGTTTTTGAGTGATAACTGCAGATTAAAAACGTGGTGGCGATTTTGCAAATCGCCCCTCCCCTTTCAACCAATTCCGACGAAACCCCTATTTTAGGGATTTAAGCGCTTTAGCCCTCCAAACTTCTAGTATTTAACATGGTCTATGTGACTTGACTTGCACGAGTGGAACATGTTAGAAATGGGAACGTGTGCATTGCCAAGGGAGTGGGCCACGTTTTCCCTCCCTCCCCACTCTTCTTGACCCCTTGCTCTCCTATATAAGCCATCGAAAGAGGTCAAGAAGAGGGAGTGAAAAATACTCGATTCGTTCAAGTGCAAGTGAGAAGTTTGGCTCGAGAAGAACATTCAAACGCAGTGGGATTTGGTTTGTGAAAAGATGAAGGATTTTTCGATTTCGTGATCGTTCTTCCAACAATAAGTACCGGGAAAAGCGAAGGATTCGCGAATATCACTATAAGTGTTTATAAATTTACAAAATTTTATTTCGCAATTTCATGTTTTAGAGCAAGTTGCGAATATCACTGTAAATGTTTACAAATTTATAAAATTTTATTTCGCAATTTCATGATTTAGAACAACACTTCAGTGATCTTTGGACATTTACAAGTATCATGTCATTGTTTCATGCTTTTATTTAGTGTCACTTGGTGGTTTTTTAAATAATATTATTTTTAGAAACAATCAAAATAGTAATTAATTGATTGGTTTATCTAGATACTTTTTGCTCAAGTACAATTTTATCAGTACTTCAAAATTTCTTTCTAGAGGCATTATCTATTTTGTATGAATATTAATTGTGTAATGGAGTTGATATTAGCACTTCTTTAAGGTGTCACTTCTCTTTTTCTCAATACTCCATAGTGTTAACTTAAACATTGTTTTTGTAAGGGGCAAAAGAATATCATATTAATTCTATGCATACTACTTTTATATGCGATTTAAATTATACTATTGGTTGATTGATTGGTTGTTATATATCATGAGTTTTACATATTATGATCAATATATTATTTTATGTGATGTAGTAGTTGGATGTGTCGAGAAATATTCCATGAGTTGATATTATCAACATATAATGATTTTATTTTTTTTAAAAAAATATTTTTGATATTTTCTTTATATGCTTGTGGGTTCATCTCATTTTCTCAGCATATGCTTTTTGAAATTTTAGCTTGTGTTTTTATAAATGGATCTAACTTAAGTTTCTAAATGCTGACATAGATGGTATTTTTTAAGTTGGAACATAACTAGTTTTTTTATGCTCCATCTCACATCTCTCTAGCCTCAACACCCAATCTCTTCAATCACACATGCTCTTTCATTTATTTATTTCTTTGTTGATTGAATAGTTTGTATGGTAGGCTTATATTAATCCCAGATGGACTTTCTCAAGCTACTTATCTGTTTCATATAGGAGACCGATATCAAAACTTAGCAGCTTCACTGATAGAACCTTCCGTTTTCCGATACACACTGGTTCTGTGATATATCTTATCATCATCCAGGAACAAGTGGAGGAACTTTTTCCTGGGGCTCAACCTATTTAAGAGGGTTAGTGAAGCATGTCGGATTTCAAGTATGAAATTTAGAATGTCTTCATTATTATTCGTTTTGCCAGGAGTTAAAACTTAGACATTATTTTTACCTTAAAAAATTTGATTTTCTCACAAATATCTTTGTAATATTAAAGATACATTTGTTATAATAATTTTAGGCATGCCTTTTAGAAAATTAAACTTATAGTCGTTTTGTAGATGAAACAATTGCACCTTGGGTAGTTGATTTCGCCCATTGGCTCATAGCTGGTTGATTTGTTGTCCATGGTAATAGTGATTGGGTTGACAAACTGAACTGATCTTAACTTTTCATTTCTCACGAGGATATCATTATCTTTGTGCATAGGTTTTGACATAATATCGAAATAACTAACTATATGATTCTTAGATTTCCATGTAGTTATTTTTTCAAGATAAGGCATATCCTCGTGCACCAGTTTGGCATAATCTATGTATACAACTATGGATATCCTCTTATATTTCATTTTGTTGTTTCCCTTGTTGGACAAGACGTAACTGAGCTGCTCGTCTTGACCATGACCTAGCAATTTGATAACTAACATGTGTATTGGTGGATTAGTGACTTGGCAGTAGGTCATTGAATCAGACTGCCTATTTGGATTGATGTTTTTGACATGCCTTGGTGGCTTGGGTAAAAGTTAAACTCTCTTATTTAATTTAAATGATGGGCAAAAGTTATGTTGATAGAGGTGAGAATTAAACTCTCTTATCATTTAAATTGTAGGATCTCCGTTGCTTGAGAATTCTGTTAAGACTCATAACTTAGAGAATGTTTGAGTTGCTATTGACCGAGTTTTAAAGAGTGCATTTCCTAATGGAAATTTGAATGAGAAAGAGGGAGATATAATGTCGACCTTACTCTTTATTGTCAAAATTATTGTCACTTTTGTCTTGCACCAAACACCTGTGTGGGTGCATCCCCTTGAATCTAACTCCACTTTACCGTAGGGGAAGTCCGGCCAATTTTGGCCCTCTGGGTGGTATGCTTTGTCTGGGCAACCAGCCATTACTCAAGTTCTACCATGCAGGCATGTGATTGGACTTGCCACGCTGAGGGTAAAATATTTGTCATTCATTTTATTGGTGACCATGTGTTTAGTAGATCTGATCACAGTTTGAAATCAATCGATTCGACGATTCATGACAGATTGACTCTTAACTTTAATCGTCCAAGACGATTCACGGTTCATGGCTCGTATACGGTTCATTATGGTTTAAGATTATTATATTAAAAAAATTATAAATTTTTTAAATAATTAATATTTAAATTGTCATGGTATCCCATTAAAGTAGAGGAGAATCAAAGTTTATGCAATTCTTTTATCTTTTTATTATTTATCTTATTAATCATTAGATTGATTTTTTTTATCTTATTAATCATTAGTTTGATTTTTTTATTGTTAATTACAATAATATAGAAATAATGAAATGAATTTATAATTTAAAAAATAATGAACTATATCATAATCATAAAAAGTCAAATAATGTCAATTTATTTTGTAAAAGAAAAAATATAGGTAGTTATTAAATATTTAACTAATACACATTAATATTAAATTAATGTAGATTAGTTGGTTAGGATAGTATTCCTTACATTACATTGGAAAGGTCTAAGCTTCAATCCTCACCAATAAAATTTAATTTTAATTAACTTCAAACATTTAATTAGAAAAACAATATTTTTATTAGCTTCAAACATTTAATTATATAAAAAAAATTCCGTTGAATCATCGGTTTCACGGTTAACTGGGCCATTAGTTTTTTTTATTTATGTTCTTTTCGTATTAAAAAAATAATTAAGGAGAACTTTAAACGACCAAATCAATTTTATAAAAGTTTTTCATCGATCGTTAAGATAAATCGAAAAATACTCACTACGAACAGTCTAGAAGTCAATGTCTCAAAATTCATATCCCATTTAAAGATTTTTTTTATTAAATATATCGTAATTAGAGATTAAATCATAAATATCTGAGATGATAATTAATTGTCCTTCCATTACATCATAACCTCTAAGGTTCTTTTTTATTAGACCTTGCTTCAACCAGTGAAATTAGATTTTTCTATTGTTGAAGCAGCTTAATTTTCATATTAATTTTTTATTCATGCAAAAATAATTTATATGATAATATGCTTGAGAAATAGTTTGTTTCCAATAAATTTCCTATTATTTAATAATAAATTATATATATATATATATATATATATATATATATATATACAATTCCGTTTGGCTGCGGACGTGGGCTGCAAACGCGCTGCGGACCAGTCCGACGTGGCACGCTGCGTGGACAAAAAAAAAGCCAAAACCAAACTCGCTGTGAACTTTCGCCATTTTGTTCTCGCGCCCGCACGACCCCCTCTCTTGCGAACCCTAATCGCCTCCCTCCCTCGCGCTTGCCCCTGCGTGTCGTGGTCCGGCGATCCCCCACCGCGTCGCCTCCCTCTCTCGCGCCTACCCTTCGCGCCCGCAGCTCTCTTTCTTGCAGCTCTCTTTCCCTCTTTCCCGCGGCGAACCCTCGCCCTCGGCCTCACACTTGCCCTTGCGTCCCACAGCCCGTGAGCTCGTGCCGACGCCTTCCCATCCCTCGCGCTAGGATCCTGCATCGCTGCCGAGACCGCGAGCAACGAGCGGAAACCCTAGGCGAAACAAGAGGATCCCTCCCGTCGGCAACATCTTCAAACCTTTCAGTAGTTCTATTTCATGCCCTCAGCTTCGTTTCCTCTAGGATCTGATGAAGTCTTCAAATCTTTGTTTCAACCATGTGTTGAGTAGTAGCATGTCTTGAGTGAGATGGGAACTATTGAATGGATCAGTGCAAGTTTACAAGACAATATTTTAGTTTTTTCATCATCAGTAACTTCTAAAACATTGAATGTTGAGATTGTTCTTGGAGTGATATCAGATGAATTTCTTGGAGAGACCATCCATCCTTGGAAATTGTTTTGGAAATTGTGACCCACACAATTGCTAAGATCGGTCCAGCTGACCGATCACCAAGTTGGTTGATCGGTCAGTTGGACCGATCACCCTGATCGATCAATCTGACCTATCAGCCACATGCTGGACCGATCAGGCTACCTCCTGATCGGTCCAGAGCCTATTTGATCAGTCCCACTGACCGATCAGAAAATTCTGATCGATCACCAGACCGTTCAGAAGACCTTTTACATTATGTGACCATTCTGATCGCCTTCTGATCGGTCACCAGACCGATCAGAAGGCTTTTGTATGTTCTGTGACCATTTTGATCGCCTTCTGATCGGTCACTATACCGATCAGAAGGCCTTTTCTACATTCTGTGGCCATTCTGATCGCCTTCTGATCGGTCACCAGACCGATCAGAAGGCCTTCTGATTCCTCTGGATCGGTTAACCGACCGATCAATCGTCAAGAGTTCGGACTTCAGACCGATCAGTTGTCAAGAGGTCAAGAGAGTTCGAACTTCAGACCGATCGTTGTTTAATATCTATGAATTTATTATGAAAGATTGCTAAGATTTATATTCATATTACAAGAGGTGATAAAGAATATGTTCTCTACTACAATCTCGAAAGATGGAAAACTTTAGAAAATATAACACGGTATGAATCATAGATGAAAAAAGTTGATTTACAAGACAACCTGATCCATATAAGACAGCTATGCATAGGAGATACTTTCTCATTGTAATCTTTCGAGATAGCAGCAGAGAACACATTCTCTGTCACCTCTTGCAACATAAGTCTCAGTAATCTTTTACAACGAATTCACAGATGTTAAACAACAATGAAATTTACATGTTAAATAACAATGAAATTTACGATCATTCTGTGACCAAAACACTAACTTGTTTTAACTTGGTATAGCTGAGACAAAGGGCAAAAGGCTCAAATCTGAAAATTTCAACTTACAGCTGCACCTGGTAAAGGGCAAAAGGCTCAAAGCTGGAAATTTCAACTAAGGCTGCAGCAGAAATAGATACAAGTTGCAATTAAAAAACTTGCATATTGAAGATTAAAATGTGCATCATGCCAAATCTGGTTCAAAATTTCTGGATACAGTTTAAATTACAAGATCTCCAACTTCAACTAAAGGTCAGCCTGATAAAGATGAATACATATTTGAACCATCAGACCAAAATGATCTTTTTTTGAGAAGAGCAAAGTTTGTTCAAAAGCCAACATTGTACATTGAGCATACTGCTAGCATCTTCCTTTTCCACTTCCACGAACAAGCATACTGCTAGCATCTGTAAATCAACCATTAGTTGGTCATAAAAACATTGCTAAGAGTACGATCCTAATAACAATACAACCAAAAGAATGTATTAAACACATTGATAATACAAATAATGTATGCTACAATAGATATAAAACAGATTAACAATATCAAAAATCCTAGCTTGCAAAGAAATATATGAATACCAACCAGAATTCTTTCCCAACACCAACCCGTGAGGAATGATAGGCAAGGCAAATTTGGGATAAAAAAATTAGTTTGTTATTAGATAAACCTATGGTGTGATATATTGGCTTTACATTCAATATCAGATCTAATTTAGATCTTATGCTACTTGAAGAGGAGCATAACACATACAATTAACTACACACTGCCATAGAGGAAAGTCTACAGGACCAAACATTACCTCTTCCCTTCAATAAAGCCATAGAATCTTAGCGCATGTTATTAGAACCTGCAATAATAAAGTCAATTATTGGTTGCATTTTCTCAATAAAATACTATAATTTAATAAATTAAAATTATGACAATACCTGTTATAGATGCCAAATCTGGTTCATATGTGTCAGCACTGTTATAATTATTATCTTCAATTGATCTGATGATTAACACATTAACATATTTACAAAATGTAATCAAATAAGTTTGTATATGCAAGTAAAATTAAAATAAATATGAATTCTTATTGGACATATACCTTTGCTGCAAATTTGGGCAATTGCGCTTGTCATGTGACACTCCTCGATGTCCACATCCATGACATAACCTAGAATTTGAGCTTGATTTCTCCTTCGATGATTTCAATCTCTTCCCACATCCCTTTGTTCTGACCGAAGAAGAATCAAGAATACCAAGGCCCTCATCTATGGATTTCCTCCATGGACTTTTATCACTGCATGTTGGACTAATATTCATCTCTTGAAGTTTCTTATAGATACAATCAAATTGCTCATCAAAGAAGGTTGTGTAGCGGTCCCGCCTCTATGGTCCCCGCAGGCAACCCTCTAGGCCGGCGACCCTACGGTCTTCCCACCCCTGGCAGTGGATTTTTGCCTTCCCCAGGATTCGAACCCTTGACCTCCAGGACAAGTACAATAGTTCCTGAATCCTGGTACTAAGTGAGCTATCGGTGCTGGCCGACGACACGATCAAGAAGGGTGCTCAGCCGTCGGCGACGATGAAGAGAAAGGAAGCGTTCGGCGGAAAGGCTAGGGCACTCGGGCGGAGGAAAAGGAAAAAAAGCAGATATAAAGGGGTGCCATTTTGCGATTAGCCCCTTTTCCTCAAATTTTCCGACATATCCGACATAGGCCCTTAAAATTAGGCAACTTTGCATTCTGGTCCCTCAAATTTTCAGTATTTTAACATTCTCCCCCACTAACAAAAATTTGGTCCCCAAATTTCGTTGTCACTAGTAAATACTAACAGCAGCATATATGAAGTATGCCTACTGAAATGAATAACAGTACATACCTCAGTCGAATAAATGGGGATATCGAGCTCGAATAGTGTCCTCAAGCTCCCATGTAGCCTCTGTATCCGAGTGATGCTGCCATTCGACCCTGACTAGTTGAATCGTCTTGTTCCGTAGCTGACGCTCCCGGAAGCCCAAAATACGTACAGGTACCTCCTCATAAGTAGCGTCAGGCTGAAGCGGAATAGGCACCTCAGATAATATGTGAGTGGGGTCTGACACATAACCTCTCAGCATGGATACATGAAACACGTCGTGGACGCCGGCCAAAGACGGTGGAAGAGCTAGACGGTAAACTACAGCTCCAATCCCCTCCAGAATCTGAAACGGACCGATATATCGTGGAGCAAGCTTACCTCTGAGACCAAAACGTTTCACCCCTTTCGTGGGTGAAACTCGAAGAAAAACATGGTCACCAGCAGAGAACTCTAAGGGTCTACGTCTCCGGTCAGCATAACTCTTCTGGCGATCCTGTGCTGCTGATAATCTCTGTCTGATAGTCCGTACTAACTCTGCCTCGTGCTGAACTCTCTGGGGTCCCAGCAGCTGAGTCTCTCCGACCTCATCCCAAAGGGTGGGTGTCCTGCACGCCCTACCGTACAACGCCTCAAACGGTGCCATCTGTATCGCCGAATGAAAGCCGTTGTTGTAGGCGAACTCCACCAAGTGCAAATGGTCCTCCCAACTGCCCCCAAAGTCCATCACACACGAGCGCAACAAGTCCTCCAAAGTCTGGATAGTACGCTCTGACTGACCGTCTGTCTGTGGATGAAAAGCTGTGCTGAGACGGAGCTCTGTACCCATAGCTCTCTGCAAACTCTGCCAGAATCGAGATGTAAAACGCGGATCCCTATCGGAGATAATACTCAAAGGCACCCCGTGCAATCTGACAATCTCCCGACAATATAACTCTGCTAATCTATCGAGAGAATCCGTCCTCCGAATAGCTAAAATGTGTGCAGATTTGGTTAGTCGGTCCACGACTACCCAAATCGCATCATGGCCTCTCCTAGTCCTCGGCAAACCCACAACGAAATCCATGGTGATATGTTCCCACTTCCACTCGGGGATGGGAATCCTCTGGAGGAGTCCAGCAGGTCTCTGGTGCTCTGCCTTAACCTGCTGACAGACAAGACATCTAGCAACAAAATCCGCGATGTCCCTTTTCATGCCGTTCCACCAGTAGGAACGTCTCAAATCACGATACATGCGAGTGCTACCAGGATGAATAGCAAAACGTGATCAGTGGGCCTCCCGCAGCAACTCCTCCAAAACAGGGTGCGCCGCGGGTACACACAACCTCCCTCGGAAGTACAGAACCCCCTCCTCATCACGTGTGAAATCCGGCTGCTCTCCTGAAATCGCCTGACTGCCCAGAGACTGTAGGTGCTGGTCACTGGTCTGAGCCTCTCTAATCCTCGTCCGAATTTCTGACTGAGCCATCAAAGTCACTAGTAATCCTCTCTCTGTCTGAGACTGCTCCTCTAACCCCAACTCTGAGAAACTCTGGATCAAATCAGTGACCATCACTCTGTGGCATGCCAACACTGCTCTGGACTTCCGACTCAGGCGTCGGCGACTACATTAGCTTTCCCAGGATGGTAGCTAATGGCACAGTCGTAATCCTTCAGAAACTCCATCCAGCTCTGCTGTCGGAGATTCAGCTCTCGCTGAGTGAATAGATACTGCAGGCTCCGATGGTCGGTGGAGATCTCGAAGGTGATCCCATAAAGATAATGCCTTGAGATCTTCAACGCAAAATGATAGCAGTCAACTCTAGGTCGTGAACAGGGTAGTTCCTCTCATGCTCCTTTAACTGCCGCGAAACACAAGCAACCACCCGTCCATACTGCGTGACTATTGCGCCTAGTCCCAGGAGAGGGACTTCAATAAACATAGTGAAATCACCCTCTCCAGAAGATAGTACTAGAACTGGCACAGATACAAACCTTCGATTCGGCCCCTGAAAGCTGGTCTTGTTGGCTTCAGTCCATACAACTTCACGCCTTTCCTGATCAGGCGTGTAAGTGATGATGAAATGTTGGAGAACTCTCAACCAAGCATCGGTAATAACCAGCCAAACCCAGGGAACTGCGCAAATTGGAACGATCACCCAATTCACTTCAAACCCTCCCTGAGTCCTAAGTAAATCCCCGACAAGGTCCTTAATACATATTCCTATTTCCAATCATAAATTGGAAACGTCTAATATAACCCAATGGATCCCTAAGGTTCAACCTTAATCTACTAACCTACCAAACCTCTGACCACAACCTTCGCGATATCCTTCCCCATATCGGTCCACCAACGAAAACGCCTCTAAGTCTCTGTATCTTCGGTACTACCTGCAAAACACACAAACCAAAAACGGTAAGCCTCACTTGCCTCTTAGGTGAGATAATCAAGGAAGCACCTCCGTAAATAGATTAGAAAATTTTCAAACCATAGAAAACGCTAGAACACTCCTTCGGACACGCGTCCGAAAATTCTTGAACTATGGAAACGTCCGAGAGCTAAGGCAACTACTGTCATCAGTACGGCCCAGTGACAATAGAAACCCTAACGTCCACGTGCTCGAACCTCTAGCTCTGAGACGAGGAGATAACTGTAATCTCGTCGTCTTCGATGCCAATGAACCACCACATGGACTGTTTTAGGGGTCAGATCGTAACCACCCTTGCTTGGCAACCAACGGTCTACCCCTCGAGGCCCGTCCTCGATAACCTCCATCGATTACGGTCGAATTTCTTAGGTGTTACGCAGCTAACACCAAATCCACCGCACCATATCCATTCCTAATTCTCGATGTATCATCGAGAATATTTAACACGTACGACCTGTCTATGAGTCATGATACCTCAAAGGCTAGAACAACGTCAGCTCAGCCGACTAACCGTCGTCTCGTAACCTGATATACTCCAACTCCGCTCCAAAAAGGCGATAGAGACACACACTCTCTTAGGAGTATCCCATCGTAATCGAAAAGTAATTATTTGTTTCCTGAGTATCGTCCTTAGTGTCTTCACATAAAGGTAACTCAGTCTCGTAAGTGATTTACATCGCTGCACAAACCAGAAGTCCAAAGGTACCTTCTTGGTTATCCAAACCAAGTACGAGCAATAATCCCGCAAGTGTCAATCAACTAGCTCTACACTCCTCCGGATCGGTACAAGTCACATTTGACTGTACTATTTAGGTTATCTAACCAAGTATAATGAATCTGAGGTCAAAAGTCCCACATAACAGGATACATCTATCCTCTATCCACTGAAATGATAAACAGGGAATATCATCTCTGCTGCATCCAGCAGGTCATGCCTCCAACATGCCATATAGGATATCTGTACGGAAATAAATAACCCTAACCGCCCAAAGCTCCATGAGCTAAAGTGGATCGATCCTATGTCGGTCGAGACAACTACGATACGCAAGCTCCAATAGGTTGTCGTCCGATTTAACCCTAGCTTCCCAACTCATCAGTCGGTATCATTGAAGAATCAATATTCTCCACTATACAATCGAATCCATAACGTGTCATTCGATCATCTCCTTAGTCAACCTTGACCATAATGGTGATTTGGAAAAACTTGACTAGGTGTCAATCGAGCTACTTCCAAGTCAATGGATACTCACCCTAACATTATGGGAATCGATATCCAATCCCTCTCGGGAAATATTCATCCAACCTATCCAAGGTATAGTATACAAAAGTATAAGCGATATTCAAGAGATATATACCCGCTATGATATACATCAAAATACTACAAAGGTATATATCTATGAAAGTTATACTCATATTCCAGCTATATTGATCTTTTACTATCAGTTATAGTATATAGCTAATACTACACTTCCTGCATCAATGCAGGTCATGTACTCATTCGTACCCTCTAGGTCACCTAACTCAGCACGAGCGAACCAGAAGTCTAAAACTCCCCAATATAGGAGAAAACATCACTGTATCGATATACAGTCTCAATGTCTCACACAGTGGATAATAACTGATACTGGTATACCACTAGTATGGGACAGGAATTCTATATATTGAATTCCTTAACCTCCGATAGGTTATTGACAGGTTCAACTCTCGTCTTCCGACCAAATATCGGTGCTACTCGAGAATCAATATTCTCTGCATCCAAGACGAGTCGGCAACATGTCAACAGTCACCTATAATCGACTCGCAACATGGTCGCAAATCAAACGGATCGACTACATGTCTTCTAGCCAAACATATCTACGAGTACCTACCGGTCAAGTATATAAATCGATATACAATCATATCATAATAATAATAAAAAAAAATGTCCAACCCTACACTAGACAGTGAATACAAAAGAGGTAAATGAGTCATGACATATACCTCGTATCGCCTGGAGATGTCCCATCGCCGCCATGTCCCAATCACGTCTATCGAGAAAACGACTCCGACACAAAATCCGAAAAAAACACCCACAAGACCACAAGGTATCTCGCAACCTGGGCTCTGATACCAAAAATTGTCACGCCCCGAGGAGCTGCCCGTCCGATACCGACCGGACTGCCACTCCCTCGACCGACGGACAATTCAGAAACCTAACCTCTACGGCCACCTCAGATGATTGTACCACAGCCTATAGGGCTGGAACAACCATCTGAAATCAACAAAAGCGAGACGACGATGAAAGCTGCGTACCGGTACGACTTACGACAAACGCAAAACACAAGACCTCCATGGCTCACAAAAGTACAACTATACCGCCGTATAAAAAGACACGACCAGACATAAATACAGCAGCGGAAAAGTAAAGTAACGGAAACAGAAAATGGGTACCAACATGTACCACTACTAAGTAAAAGAACATCCCGGAATCATCTCGAAGAAATACGCAAACCGGGACAGGCTGTCGGGCGCTCCAGACAATCATCCTAAAATAAAAACAGGGAGCTAACGGGGTGAGTAACAATACTCAGCGAATATCTCATCAGATATACAGGATAATCTAAGCTAGAAATAGAGTAACAGGCTATCGAAATAACACATGTACATGCAGTGGTAAGCATAACTGGAACAAGGATAGAAACACCATACCAAGGTAGCTGAGTCGTCGAAACTGACATAAGGGTCTCCTGTATGTGCATGTCAAACAAATGCAACATCCAAGTATAACAAGCGCGGGCAAGTGTCCGCTCACTCCCCTGCGTAGAGCGGTGACTGCCGTCCGTACTCTGCCGCTGCTACTCCTGAGCAACCGAGTAAACGGTATGTTGTCGGTGTAACACCCCTACTCCATGACCTATCTTGGCGATATCAATAATAGCCCCAGGCCAAAACCTATCCTGGCGATATCTATATCCGCCCCAGGCCATCACCTATCCTGGCTATATCAATAACAGCCCCAGGCCAAAACCTATCCTGGCGGTATCTACATCCGCCCCAGGCCATCACCTATCCTGGCTATATCAATAACAGCCCCAGGCCAAAACCTATCCTGGCGGTATCTATATCAGCCCCAGACCATCACCTATCCTGGCTATATCATTATCAGCCCCAGGTCATCTCTGGAGGATATCTCTATCTGAGTGTTAACGCCTGCCCCATGTATATAAATGGGGGAGAAACCTATCTCTCTCAACTCCTGGTATATGGGCTACTCAAGGAGGGACCTCTGCCTGCTACCACGCTCCGATTCACTAACCAATGAGTGCATGAGCGGAGCAGCACAGAGCACACTACCCATACCCCGTCAACCACTAACCCATGAGTGGCCTTATGGATAGGTCAGTATGACTGTCGACCTGACTCACCCATAAGGGGCCACTGATCGACAGTGATGCACAGTGCACGATGATGCATGACTCTGGTCAAACAGCATCCACTATCTAATCCACCTATATCAACATGATATGCAAGGATCATAAGTAATGCACCATAGCCTAGATCCTAATGGTGTAGGTATCACCTATCAGGTATATCATCAACAGTATCCGCAAAGGTAGGCAGGTATAAAATACTACATTACTCTACCGCTAAACATAGCATATCAAGTATATCACTATGACTAATCTAAAAGATAAGTCAGAGATACCCGCCTCCGATGTAGTAGATAGTGAGCGAGGAGAAACCCCCGTCTGAAATAATATCCGGCGCAAGTGGAATCCAAATGACCGAGTCAATAACCTGTATCATAACATAAGTTTAGCCACCTATAATAATAGTTAGCTAAACTAATTATTAAACCGCATCAAGTTAAAACCAATATTACCCCGAGTAATAGGACTTAGACCTAACCTAAGTTCAGTCTAATCCTAATCAAAACTCCAACTCCAATCAGCTAATCTTCCTCAACAGTTAATCTTAAACCTAGTATCAAATTAAAATCTAAAACAGAATCCAATCATACATGGATTAATAATACCGATACAAATTTCTCTAACACCACTGATCAAGCATAACTGATCATCTAACCTACAACAAATCGAGCAAAACCCCACTGTTCTACCCTCCGATTCTTGCTCAAACCGAACAGAACAAACAACCAACTCAGATGCAATCCTAAAGCAAATCCTTATTCCTTGTTCTTCCCAAAAATCCAAATCACAGACTGGAATCGGAACAAAACTAAGAATCAAAAGACAACATCTCGACAATCATCAATTCAAGCATCCACCAAGCCCACAAAACTATAATCCAAGCCCCATAATAAAACTCATAAGATTGCAGAAACATCAAGCTCCACTCCAAGAACGAACTGAACAAGCACAGAGATGGAAACCAACACCCGGATCAAATCCATCAAGAACAGGGAAATCAAGTTTTTACCTTTCAACGCACCCGCGCGTGGATCGTCCCCTGCTCTAATCGGCTCAAAATGGAACTCAGCGAATCGATCAACACAAATCCCAGCTCCCCCTCCGGTTTGCCAAGAACACACAGAGAGAAAGGATCAATCGCTAAAAGCCCTAAAATGAGACCAGCCGACGATTAAGATGGGAAATCAACTCCCAAACTAACAACAATTCCATCATAACAACTTGTAGAAGAACAACATGATCAAGATCCCTAACTCACCTTCGTCGATCGGATGAAGTGAAGAGTCGACGATGGATCTTGGTGTTGGGCGATCGACGCAGGGAGAGAAAGGGAACAACGTGGGAGAGGAGATCAGAGAGATGACTAGCCGGGCAAGGGTCGACGCTGGCCGACGACACGATCAAGAAGGGTGCTCAGCCGTCGGCGACGATGAAGAGAAAGGAAGCGTTCGGCGGAAAGGCTAGGGCACTCGGGCGGAGGAAAAGGAAAAAAAGCAGATATAAAGGGGTGCCATTTTGCGATTAGCCCCTTTTCCTCAAATTTTCCGACATATCCGACATAGGCCCTTAAAATTAGGCAACTTTGCATTCTGGTCCCTCAAATTTTCAGTATTTTAACAGGTTGTCCCCTCATTAGTTAAAGATGCATCATCAACTAATACTGAAGTTTTATAGGATAACCTCGAGTGTCTCAACATCAACAACTTTTCTGGATCTGTATCATTGATGAAATTTTGCTCTCCCAAAGCATATATTGCTCCAACTTTTGCATTACGTGTCCATCTTTTGAGTATATATGTATCAGGTAAATAAAAGACTTGGTTGATGCGGAAAAAAGCTAACATATGCCTGCATGGAATCCCCTCAAACTCAAATTTCATACAACTACACGAAATGAAATCCTTTTGTTTGTCATGTGTGAGTACCCTTGGTTTGGAGGAAGAAGAACTATCAAATTTTATCACATGATAAACCACTGAGTTAACTCCTATAAATATCGATTGCACATAATAGCCATGACTCTCACTCATTTCACTTTGAAACTCTAGCCATTTCTTTTTGGTGTACAGCTTAACCATTTGAGTTTCCATTGGAAAAATTATCTGAATTTTAGGAATCTCATTCATATCAATATGGTCCGCAACAAATTCATTGTGTCTTTGATGTCTCAGTGCTCTATTAAATCGAGTGATAAAATCTATCAATGAATTCTTATTTGAGACATATCTCTTAAAAAATGCATGTGAGCCTTCAAATCTTTGGCTGCTAGTCATTCCAGCACAAAATACATTGCTAAAATATGCTGGCATCCATCTGTGTCGCAATTCATACATTAAGGACAACTAATCATTGTTCTCCAAATTAGCACACTTAATAGTCTCTTCCCATGACTTCTCAAAATAAGCAGGTGTTGTAGAATTTGCAATGACATTCTTTATGCTTTAGTAGTGGTCTCGAAAAGTCAAATGAGGTAATTTTTCTGTGAATTTATTCAGTATGTACCACAAACAATATCGATGCACTGTTTGAGAGAATACTTGTGCAATGACTTTTGTCATAGTAGGATCTTGATCAGTGATTATAACATTTGGTGCTCCTTTAGGCATGCCTTCTATGAACTTGTTAAGCAACCAAACAAATGAATCAGTTTTCTCATCACTTAGAAACCCGCAGGCAAAAACAATAGTCTGATGATGATTATCAACTCCCACAAATGGTTCAAAAATTAATCCATATTTATTGGTGTTATATGTCGTATTAAATACAACAATATCACCAAATACGCTGTATGCCCTCCTTGATATATGATCTGCCCAAAAACATCTACTAAATCTGTTATTCGCATCAGTCTCATAATCAAAGAAAAAATCTGAATTCTTCTCTTGTTCAGATGTGAAAAACTCGATGAGTGTTTCGGCATCAATATCCTTTTGTTCTTCCCTTAGATTTCTTTCAAAATTTCTAATATCTCTTCCTGTGCAGCCTACCCCCTCAGGACCCCTAGACTCTATCTCCAACAATCTCATTTGTTGACAAGTTGGTACATTTGCCTCAGAAAACTGTTTTGCCAATGTTTTCTTTGCTACCAAAACATTACGATGTGAGCGTAGTAAATGTACTTTTGATGGAGTCGAGAGTGGATGATTATGGGGTTTTATGAAGTTACTGACAATCCAATTAGGCCCAGTCTGTTTCTTGATAAATGTAATATTTGACTTGCAACCTGTTCTAACTGTGTCACGTGCTCTTTCCCTTGTTAGTTGATCAACTTTTGAATGTTTCATCCGAAGATCTGTATGACCTTCTTTAAAACATACCATTTGTTTCCACGTGACTTTATTTGTTATCTTATTTTTCTTGCTCGTGTGCATCCTTGAACTAAATCCGGCTTCTCGTGCATATTCGTTATAGAATGTATATGTCTCCTCTAGTGATGGAAATTCCATTCCGATTTTTGGCTTTCGATCTTCTGTAACTTGCGGAATGTATTCTTGATCGTCAACTATATTTCCTTCCATTTCTGGGCGTTCCCACATAATATTAGATAATAAATAAGCAATTTGATGAACATGAATAACATAAAAAAAGCAATTGATGTAAGAAAGTACTGCTTACTGAATGCAATCAATAATTAATATTACATGGAGAAGCAGAAAATTTCAATCACTCAATAACTTCAAGTACAAAATAAATATACATAACAGGAGCATCAACTTGAACACGAGAAGTGGATAACAGGTAGAATTAGCAACAAACTAATGAAGGTTAAAGTAGGAAACTGCATATCAAGCCAGTTTGCTAACTTACCATACCAGTTCTCTAATTTACCATACCAGTTCTCTAACTTATGACCTCGTAATTGAAGGGAATAAAAACCAGTTATATTCTGAATTCAAGCTTAAAGATGGATGTAGAGGTATTCTGCTTTGGCAGATAATAAGTAATTGATTCTTTTCAGAAAAGTGGATGGATTTGGAATCTACAGATTGAACCATGAGATTTTCTTTTGGCTTTGTGAATGCTAGCTAGTTAGTCTGATTTACCAATTGTTGCAATTCAGTAGTATTTTGATTTGATATGATACAGTTATATTGTCAAGCTGAAAGTTGTTGTAATATATAGGAAATGGTATACATGAGTTAATTGAGATCTTGTGTTTGCTTGATGTACTTTTCCCCCATAGAGATCATAAAGATGTAAACAACTTCGAATTTTACCAGCAAAGATACCCTACACAAAATAAAAAAAAACTGAGATCTTTGAATTTTACCAGCAAAGATCGAATTTTGTAGGTTGCCGAGGGAGGCGTCAGCACGAGCTCAAGAACTCCGAGGGCTGCGGGAGGTGAGTGCCAAGGGATGGGGGGCGTCGGCACGAGCTCAAGAACTCCGAGGATTGCGGGAGGGTTCGCAAGGGCTGCGGGAGGCGAGTGCCGAGGGATGGGGAGGCGTCGGCACGAGCTCAAGAACTCCGAGGGCTGCGGGAGGCGAGTGCAGAGGGATGGGGAGGCATCGGCACGAGCTCAAGAACTCCGAGGACTGCGGGAGGCGAGTGCCGAGGGATGGGGAGGCGTCGGCACGAGCTCAAGAACTCTGAGGACTGCAGGAGGGTTCGCGAGGGCTGCGGGAGGCGAGTGCCGAGGGATGGGGAGGCTTCGGCACGAGCTCAAGAACTCCGAAGGCTGCGGGAGGCGAGTGCCGAGGGATGGGGAGGCATCGGCACGAGCTCATGAACTCCGAGGACCGCGAGAGGGTTCGCGAGGGTTGTGGGAGGCGAGTGCCGAGGGATGGGGAGGCATCGGCACGAGCTCAAGAACTCCGAGGACTGCGGGAGGCAAGTGCTGAGGGATGGGGAGGCGTCGGCACGAGCTCAAGAACTCCGAGGACTGCAGGAGGGTTCGCGAGGGCTGCGGGAGGCGAGTGCCGAGGGATGGGGAGGCGTCGGCACGAGCTCAAGAACTCCGAGGGCTGCGGGAGGCGAGTGCCGAGGGATGGGGAGGCATCGGCACGAGCTCATGAACTCCGAGGACTGCGAGAGGGTTCGCGAGGGTTGCGGGAGGCGAGGCGAGGGATGGGGAGGCATCGCCACGAGCTCATGAACTCCGAGGACTGCGGGAGGGTTCGCGAGGGCTGCGGGACGCGAGTGCCGAGGGATGGGGAGGCGTCGACACGAGCTCAAGAACTCCGAGGACTGCGGGAGGGTTCACGAGGGTTGCGGGACGCGAGCTGCGGGACACGAGGGCAAGGGTGAGGCCGAGGGCGAGGGTTCGTTGCGAGAAAGAGAGCTGCGGGAAAGAGGGAAAGGGTACGCTGCGAGAAAGAGGGTTGGCGGCCGAGCAGGCGCGAGGAATGGTTTATCGCGAAAACTTCTCGCGCTGTGAATTTTTTTTTTTGCCCTAGATCCTCTCTGGCGGCCAGCGCTCGCGCCCACGCTGGCTTCCACGCAGGACGTCCGCAGCGTCGGCCCGCATCTGATCATTATTATATATATATATATATATATATATAATATGCTGCGGATCACTCCTTGTATGCCCGTGCTTGCTTATCTTTTAATCGATTAATCAATCAAATAGCAGACATCTCAATCGATTAGTTAATCAATTAATAAATATAATTATGATACAATTATACTTTAATCAATTGCTCAATCGATTCAAGATAAATTCTTATTTTGAATCAATCGATTGTGAGACGTAACGTCTCGGGGCCACCGTGATCAAATTCTATCGTCGTAATATTCCGTTCCGTTGGACATGATACACTTTGGATTTATCTTCTCTTTCTGGATTATAATTTAGGTTTGATCAAACGGCTGAGGTTGTCGACATTAGGCGATCGATTGCGTATACGTCTCTGAATCGATTCATCAATCACGTACGGGCGCACGACATAACGTCCGCAGTAAAACATTAATTCCTCCGTACCTACAACTTTCTTTTATCGGTTGCACCTTTTTTTTTATTATTATAGGAATGTATTGGAATGATATTCATAGGCGTTTTTAAATTTTTTTAATAAAAATCGAAACAGCATTTTTTAAATTAGAATAGTGGGACGATCTCTTTTTTCATATTTTATTTTATTAAAAAGGCGCCTCATCTCATTTTTACATTGTTTGAGGGTTATAAAGCAGTTACATGATTATAATTATAATATAATTATCAATAATGATCAATTATCTGGTATTGTTATATAATTATAACATCTATCAGATAATGGATAATTATGTAAGTAATAATTATAATTTTATAGTAGTTATGATGTCTTATTTGTTATAATATAATATTGAGAAGTATTGATTAAAAATAAATTGTTTATATTTTAGTAATTATGATTATAATATGATGTTGATTAATGTTGATCAGGATAGTAGTAAAAAAGGAAATTCGTTCGTTTTTAGTATCTTTGTCAATCCATTTTAAGATCAATACGAAGGAGGTAAATTATGAAGATTTTTAGTTCGGATATTATGACTAATACATAGGAAAAATGGACATATTAACTTTATCCGATTTTGATCCCTAGACAGCATGATAATGTTATATGAAGTGTTCATAATACAAGATATTCATTATAATTTTTATAATATAATATTATTAGTATTTATTAGAGTAGTGTTATAGTATAATATTTATTAGTGTTAATTAGAGATAAAATATATTTATATTGTAATAGTCATGAATTATAATTATTATAACATAATTTATTAGTGTTGATTAGTTGAAGTGTTCACGATAATTCATAGTTGTTATACTAGTCTTAAAAAAGATTAATTTTAAAAAAATAAAATACATACGTTTTTCAAAACGCACATCAAAGATTTTATCAAAGATTTTACCAGACCCGACCAAGGGTTGGGTGGCTCGTTGACCCGGTTTATCGAGTTGAATCGGAACCGGCCCGACAGTTGTCGTCGGGGGAGGGGGGGGGGGCGCGGACCACCTAATCGGCAGTTCGGAGCCGTTGGAGATATTTTTTTTTTTTTAACGATTAAAATCATTTAACCATTTTTTTTTAACGGTTAAGATCATGACCATTATGATCCAAACTCTATAATAAGGAGTTCATTTCATCATTTTCACATACATCTTCTTTACTCTCATTCTCAACTTCATATTTTCTACGCGTTTTTGACTTTATCTTTCGACGACAATGGAAGGTGGTCACGGAGCTTCATCATCTCGATCTAGGAGGGGAAAAGAAATAACGTATAAGGATCCCAACATTCAAATTCAATCCACTTATGATAAGACCGAGGCTCAACCCCAGTACCTTCCGATGTCCGAAAGACAAGGAAGTACCGATGCAATTACTTCTAAGGTTCGGGAAAATCCTCTTTTAAAATTTTCTATTTTCACTAAATATTTTGAGAAAGTTACATTTCCGTCGGGAGAATTGCGTGCAAAATATAAGCATTGCAATGCTTCCTACAAATTCCAAGCCGGCGACGGCTATGAGTTGTTAGAATGACATGTAGAAACGAAGCATCTGACGGAATATGGACTTAATCGCTCTCAAGCACAATTATCAAGATCTTCTAGTAGTAGTAGTACTGATTCTGATTTATTTTTATATTCTGATAATAAATTAAGAGAATTATTAGCTAAATTTGTTTCTGTAGAATATATTTCTTTTAGTTTTGGATCTAAATGCACATTTGAAGATTTTTGTAAAGAATCTCTTAATCCAGTTGCTAAACGTGTTCTTAGAACTACACTTACTTGTACAATTAAAAAATTAGTAAAACAAGGAAAAAAGAATTTAATTGATGAATTTAATAAATTAAATAATAAAGTTTCTTTATATTCTAATATTTGGAGTGATAATTGACAAACTCATTCTTATATGGGTGTGACTTACTATTGGATTAATAACTCTTGGATTCTCCAAAAAAAATTGCTAGCTTATAGAGTTTTTGATGAATCACATACTGCCCATAACATTGCATAATTATTATGTTTAATTTTAGAAGAATATGGATTGACTCATAAAATATTTTCAATATCATTAGAAAATGCTAGTTCTAATATCACTTCTATGGATGAACTAAAATTTGTTTGTCAACCTATTATTAGTGATTTATTTTTTCATATTATTGTGTATGCATTGTTTTAAATTTATATGTTCAAGATGGATTAACACTTTTAGTAAATTATATTCAACCAATTAAAATCGCAATTTCATATTTATGGTCACATCCATCTATAATGAAACAATGAGGTAGATTTTGTAAAGCTAATGGAATGAGACCTAAAAAATTTTCACGTGATGTTCCAACACATTGGAATTCAACATATCAATTATTACAAGATTCATTTCAATATAAAGATTTATTATGTTTATTTTTTGCACAAAATAGTAATACTAATATATATTTATTTTCACAACAATGGAATATTTGTAGTAATATTTATGAAATTTTAAAAGTATTTAATGATGCAACTGAACAACTTTCCGGTGTTTATTATCCCACTGCTAATTTAGTTTTAGTGAATTTTTCTAGTATATATAGTATTAGTATTAAATGAACATATCAATAATGAAACTTTAACTTCTTGCATATTAGCTATGAAAACTAAATAGGAAAAATATTTTTATTTTACTTCTGAAATTTATTTAATTGCATTTGCTTTAGATCTTCAATTTAAATTAGAAGTTTTACAAGAAATGTTAACTTTATATTATGACACTTTAATTTCTATTAAAGATTATTCTTCTCCAGATCCAGTTAATATTATATATAATATTAGAAATTATTTATATGATCTTTATAATCAATATTATATTAAATATAGAATACAAATTAATATTTCTGAAACACAACAGCCTACTAGTATTAATTTAAAACTTATAAAAACACAACTTTTATTAAAAGAACGGACGAAACACTCACGAGGATCCTCAAGTTCCACACAGGAACTTGAGAATTATTTTATGACTTCTTTTGATTTTAATGAAGCAGATAGCGAAGATTTTGATATCTTAAAGTGGTGGTCACAGAAGGATCACGGATACTCTTCTCAGTCCTACCCTGCTCCTCTAGACTCTACTCTGAGAAGCTCTGAATTATCTCGGTAACCAGAACTCGGTGGCAAGCCAATACTCCTCTGGACTAACTACTTAGGGCGTCAGCAACGACATTAGCTTTCCCAGGGTGGTAGCTAATGGTACAATTGTAATCCTTTAGAAACTCCATCCACCTCCTCTGTCGAAGGTTGAATTCCTTCTGTGTGAATAGGTACTTGAGACTTTTATGATCTGTGAATATCTCAAAAGTGATCCCATACAAGTGATGCCTCCAAATTTTTAGAGCAAAAATGATGGCTACTAACTCTAGATTGTGTACAGGGTAGTTCTTCTCATGCTCCTTAGTTGTCGAGAAGCATAAAACACTACCCACCCATGCTACATCAGAACGACGCTCAATCCCTGATAGGATGCATCTGTATAGAGCACAAATCCGTCCTCTCCTGATGGAAGAACGACTCCGCTTCAGCTCCTAGAAGCTGGACTCGTATGCCTCTGACCATGTGAACTTCATGCCTTTCCTGGTAAGGCGTGTCAACGACATAGCGATGCTAGAGAAATCCTCTACGAAACGTCTGTAGTAACTGACCAATCCCAAGAAGCTGCGAACCTCCTGAACTGACTTCGGCTACTCCCAACTGGTGACAGTCTTGATCTTCTTGAGGTCTACTAATATACCTCTGCTGGAAACCACGTGTCCCAAAAAATCGACTGAAGATAGCCAGAACGCGCACTTGCTGAAATTCGCAAATAAACGCTTCCGTCTGAGAGTCTCCAAAATAATGCGAAGGTGCTGCGCGTGCTCCTCCTCGAAACGTGAACAGATCAAGATATCATCAATGAAAACAATGACGAATTGATCTAGGTACTCCAGGAATATGCGGTTTATCAAATCCATGAATAGCACTAGAGCGTTGGTAAGCCCAAATAACATTACCAAAAACTTGTAGTGGTCATATCTAGTGCGAAATGTTGTCTTCTGGATGTCTGAGTCCCTGACTCTTAGCTGATGATATCCAGACTGTAGATTAATCTTAGAATATACTGATGTATGTTTGAGTTAATCAAACAAATCCTCTATCCGTGGCAAATGGTACTTGTTTTGGATAATTATTGCATTCAACTATTTGTAGACAATGCTTAACCTCAAAGAACCATCCTTCTTCTTGACAAACAAAACTGGTGAACCCCAAGGAGATATGCTCGCAGGGGTGGAGCCACCCTTGGGTTAGGGTGGGCTCCAGCCCCACCTCCTTTTAAAAAAACATTTTGATTATTTTTTCATTTTTTAGTCAATCACAAATTTATTAATTAGTAAAACATCAAATTAAAAATAATTAATTTTAAAAATAAAATATCAAATTAAAATGATAAATTTTATAAAAATCATTATATTTAAAAATTAATAAACATATTAATTCTAATTTGCTTAATATTTTTATCCTGAATTTGTCAATAGTAAGGTTTCTTTTCCTCTCGGCAATACTATTTCTTTTTCTCTAATTTTACTCTAATCTATTAATTCTGTCACTGACAAAGAGCCAACCATCGTTGGCCACTCGAGAGATGATCGACAAGGCGCTCGTGAGGCGGACATAGCCTCGCCGGGCGATCAGAAACTGCTTCGTGTGAGACCGATAGCAAAGTGACAGCACGCGAGGTGAACGCTGCTTCCCGAGACAACTAGCAACAGCTTCACGTGCGATCACTTTGTGAGGGCGCATGTGAGGTGGCCACTGCTTTGTCACGTAATGAGCGACATATGTCAAAGTATGCAAATATAAGTTATATCTCATAATTTTATTTAACGTATATTAATATGATACCAAATATATTTCTTTTTCATTCTCTAGAAAATCTTATACAAAGATGGTCAATTACTCAATTTTGCTTGTTTACTCATAATTCTTGATATTTCAACTCTCAAGGTTCTCGATTCTGTTAGCCTTAGGTAATTTTAAATTCTGGCTACGCCCCTGTATGCTCGGTCTGATGAACCCTCTATTCAATAACTCTTGGAGTTGGACCTTCAGTTCATCCAACTCTTTCGGAGCCATACGATAAGGAGCTTTAGATGCCGACGTAGTCTCCGAAATCAGCTCAATGGTGAACTCTATCTGTCTCCTAGGAGGAAGGCCCGGTAGCTCCTCTAGAAAGACGTCCGGAAACTGCCGAACTGCTGGAGTATCTGAAGGTGAGGTGCTACTGCTATCGTCCACGCTGATCATCGATAATAAGAAACCCTGGTAGCCCTGTGATAGCAATCTCTGTGCCTGAAGCACAAAAATAACAAATATGTCGACATCTCCGATGTCGGTGAAATCGCACGAGGGTTAGTTCGGAGTCCGAAATGTGACCACCCTCGCCCGGAAATCAATGGTGGCATGGTACGCTGTAAGCCAATCCATGCTGAGAATGACGTCGAATTCCACCATCTTGAGTACCAACAAGTCATAGAGATTCATCAATCTCAATCCACCTCTCAACACCCATGAGGTAGAGGTGATATCAACTCTAACATCTCGAGAACTAGTGAATTCACAGTGGGGGTATAACCACCGAAAACTAGTGGACATTCTTTGGCCTCTGGATTAATGTCCAATACCTCTCCGGAAGATAAGGACATAGTTAACTCCACATTCTCTGTACCCTAGCAAGTCATACATCCCGATGTACCATCGAGATTATTCAACCACATACGTCCACTTAATGAGTTAAAATCTCTCATAGAATCACGTAACAATGAGCGAGTCGACTATCCATTGCCTCGTAACCCAATACAATCTAATTCCTCCACTTAAGGTTCAGAAACCTCTGAGGTCTAACTCTATAGCAAGGAGATAAAGACACGCTATCTCTCAGGAGTATATCAACATACTCACGAAGTGATTCCTTTGTTTCTCGAAGGTCATCCTCAGTATCTTCAACCAAAGGTGGGTTAGTCTCGTGAATGATTCGCTTCAGAGCAAATCATAAGTACGAAAGTACTTTTTTGGTTCTCCAAACCAAGTACAAGCGATAACTTATAAGTGTCAAGCAACTAGCTCCATACTTTTCTATATCAGCTCAAATCACCCATCAACATGTACTTTCTAGGTCAACAACCAAGTACAGGTGATCCATGGTCAAAGTCCTCATGAAATAGAAGAGATCACTCCTTACTAACGCTGATAGTACATAGCTAATGCTACTCTTCTATATCGATGTATATCATGTACCCTAATCATGCCCTCCATGTCACCTAACCGGGCAAGAACAACTCAAGGTACGATACTCCTAGAACCAAGGTAAGTCGATCTTATATTGGCCGGGCCAACTACGGAAGGCAACTCTAGCCTTCACCCAGCTAATAATAGCTAGCACAAGTGCTATGAATAGTAAGGTCCAGGAGAACCAAAATTCTTAACCTCCAATAGGTTGTCGACAGATTCGATCTTGACTTCTCGACTCAACAATCGGTGATGTTTAATGTGGTCTCCTCTCAAGCGAGTCATGTTCAGTATACCTCTAATCTCAAGGCACCCTAACTACAACTTGGATATCTATCTCCCGGTCTATCTCAACCTAGTCATTTTCAATGTTGATTAGATGTTTATGTCCCCTCTAGATATCTATCCTATTAAATATTGTATTCAAATTAATATAATATACCTATAGAAAAATAAATAATTAATGAAAAATATTTATCTTTATTAAATAATTATCTATAAATATATAAGAATGATCTAGACACTTGAATGTACAAACTAACCTTTTCGAATTGCATTCAACTTATGCAAGTGCCCACTCTGACACAAAAAAATATAATACGAACCAACTTAAACTCTTTGTCAATTATATCAAAATAATCTAATGAAATTACACCAACAATATCATTAAATAAAAAAAAATATAGTTTAACTATTTAAAACAGATACTACACATAATCTAATCCTAACAAAAACATGACTAACTAGTGGGCCTCGGCCACTGGTGAAGGGAGGTCATTTTGAGATTTCATAGTAAAATAGGCCTTATTTTGTTCTTCCTTTTTCTCACTGTTAGGATGTATACTAAAAATTTTACTTTTGGTTAATGACATTTACATTTTTGAAAGAAAATCATAAAATCACATATTACATATTTATATTAGTATATGCATAAAATGTCTTATACGTATTTTGCATTGTAGATAACATGGTGCGTGGTGACGCACAGAAGATCATGTTATCAGTTCCTTACAGAAGTATAAGAAAGAAACTCACAACCGAGATGGAATTGGACAAACTATCGGGATGGTTGTAGTGTAATTAGGTGTGGTTTGTCTTAACCATAGAATTACACTAGTACACTTTGTGTGCATTGAGTAGGACCAAAAGAGAGGTCATCCAATTTTATACTGACTTCATAAATTGGATTAAACCTCAGTTTATATTATGGAGTACAATTTCTAAATCCCGAAATAATAACGGGCAGGTGTATTTAATTATTATTTCTTTGATTTACCAATGAGTGAGATCTATTCTGCTAGATCGATAGGCCCGGTTAGTTGAGAAATAATATTATCTACATGGTGTGCCGTTTATTATTGACGTAATCCGTGTCCTGGTGAGTCAGGACGATAATACCCCCTTGATGAGCTCATAAGGGTCATCATGTTAAATCTTACAAGGGAACTATGGTCTAATTAACATGATGAAAAAGTTGAGTGGTACAAGTCAAGGATCAAGAGGATGATTAATTAAAATTGACAGTAATTTAAATTAATCGTCGGACATTCGATATCTTAAACACGGAGAGATGAATGACTCATAATAGGTGGAGCCCATATGAAAATATGGGGGTTGATGAGGAAGTTCAATGAGGATCCTTTAGTGGAATGAATCTCCATTAATGGATCGGATTTGGATCCATTAGCGGGCTAAAACCCAACTCCTCCTCATGGTCCCTACCATAATCCTATAAATACCCCATAGGAGTCATGAAACCAAGGCTAATTAATCCACAATTAATCAAGAATTAATCCAATTAATTCAAACCCTAAAATCTCTTTCTTCTCCTCTCTCCCTTCTCTCTCACCTAGGGCATCGGCGGGCGGTGGAAGAAGAAGAGACTTTCTTCTTCTTCCCTCATCTTCCTCTCATTCTCTGGGTTGCCGACGATCACCCGACAAGGGAGGAGTTTTTCTTTTCCTTTGGTGGTGTGCGGCGAGGAGAAAGAAAGCAAGGTTCACTGGCGCAATGAGGGAGTTGGCGCTGGCGGTGGAGGTGAAGAAAATTCTCTGTTTTCTTCTTCCCCTCTTCTTATCTTCCATCTTCTCTGCTGCGGTGGTTCACAGGACAAGGAGGAGCTTCCTCTTCCTTTGTGGCGCGTGGAAGCAGAGCAGGAAGAAGGTGCGCTTTCCGGCGGTTAGCTCCATCTCCTTTTGGTGCTTATCGCCGGAAAAGGAGAAGGAGTTCAAGCTGAGATCTTCCTTGCGTGTTTGCTATCGCGGGAAAGGAAGAAGAAGGGGAGATCGGCTAGGGTAAACTTGAGGGAGAGGAGCACTTCTTCCCGCTTGAAGTTCTTTCTCCTGGAAGGGTCGCCGGCGGCAAAAAACCCTAACCTAGGGTTTTAGGTTGGCGCAAAGTAAGGAAGAAGATTGGAGGATTAATTGACAAACCTTGATGACTCCGCATCTTGGTAACTCGTCGCCCACACGACCTCCAAGAGGGGAGGGTTATACGGTAGAAGACTGCGAGGTAAAAGACGAGATATACCTCTCTTTAGCTCCTTGTTCGTTTCTATTGTTTGCTTTGATTATTCTTATCATCGTATGTGGTTTTATTAATTATCATAGTTTAATTATTTGTTAATTAATATTGATAATTAATTGTGTCATCGACCCCGATAATAAACACAAAAATCGGCGATCCATTCATCATCTTTTCCGCGGTCAATTAATTCGAAAAGTTACAAGGTCTTACTCTCGAGTTTGGCTAAGTTGTGACTTGAATCAATTGACATGACGATGAGACGGTCGTTTGGGAGACGAGTCTCTATTCGGATTAAATTTTTAATCCGTAGACATAGAGAGGTCTTTCATGTTCAACCCTGTGGTTGCTTAGGAAACCTGCCGAGCCATACCTCGACTACAACCATCACTCACAACAGAGACATTAGCAAAATACTAAGAGAAATTAAAGTTCTAAAGATATATTGTTGATTCTCAATTTCTATACTGCAGATCCATGTCTCCATTCTCCATAAAGCCTGATGATATCTAAACAATTGGAAATGAGACAAAACATGTTTGACTGAAATCAATTATAAGCAGAAATAAGAGAGAAGCTGTGCCTAGCTTAGCTGAGATACTCTGCACTTTTCATGTGGGAGTGGCAAGTAAAGAAAGACGTCATTATTCAACTAGTTGAGGTACGTGATTGCGTTACTGAAAGATTAGATTAGTGAAGAAGAAAGAACAAGATGCTATTTTAAGTGCACTGCCAATCTTCTTCTTTACTTTATTCATGGCAGGCGAGTGAGATCCACCCACCGTGTCATCCACATGGAGGAGTTAAGTGCCACAAGTTCACCTTTCACCCCTGCAGCCAGGCACACTGAAGCATGCATCGTAGAATTGTCAAGTCAACTAGGATTTCAAAGGGAATCCAGCTCTGTCGGATTCGATTATTTGATCAAAATTCTGAAAAGAATTGTTGCATCGATGATAAAATGCCCGGTAAAAGTTGCAGGAAAAGAAAAAGGAGCAAGTGAAAGGAGTCGCCTCGAGCTCTGCTCCGAGAAAGGAACAGTTTGCCCCCTTTATCAGGGGCGGAAGGGACAGTATTGTGCATTATTCGCTTTCTCCCCTTTTGTTGCCCCAGAATGGAGCTTGAGAAGGAGAACGAGCAGTAGGATTCTCGCTGTTGTGCTTGTTGGTGACGAGGAGAATGGGGAGGAGGTTTCTCGGCTTCCTGCTGCCGTTGCTGTTGCTGTGGCCTATGCAGGCGGAGTCCGGCAGCGCGGCCTTGAACGACGACGTGCTCGGCTTGATCGTTTTTAAGGCCGGCATTATCGATCCCCTCTTTCAGCTCGCTTCTTGGAACGAGGACGAGGACGACCCCTGTGGCTGGACAGGCGTCACGTGCAGTCCGGTGAGCAGACGCGTCACGGAGCTCTCCTTGGTTGGCCACTCTCTCTCCGGAAGGATCGGGCGCGGCCTCCTCCGGCTTGCGGCGCTGCAAAGGCTCGACCTTTCCCATAACAACTTCTCGGAGAGCCTCCACCATAGCCTTTCCCAGCTCGAGGAGCTCCGCTTCGTCGATTTCAGCCACAACATCCTCTCCGGGACGATTCCCGATGAGTTTTTCTCGCAATGCCGATCCTTGAGGTCGCTTTCGATGGCGAACAATGTCCTTTCTGGGGAGATCCCTCGCAGCATCGGCTCTTGCTCCTCCTTGGTTGCCCTAAATCTGTCCTCGAACAGGCTCGCAGGTGCTCTGCCGAGGAGTCTGTTGTCCCTCTCTTCTCTTCGTTCCCTTGACCTCTCTAACAATGCCCTAGTCGGAGAGATGCCAATGGGAGTCAGTCGGCTGTATAATCTGAGATCGATCAGATTGAGAGGAAATCGGCTCTCCGGTGGGTTGCCCGATGACCTAGGCAGCTGTTTACTTCTGAGACATCTCGATCTCAGTGCAAATTTGTTCACCGGCAAGCTTCCCAAATCCATGCGGAAGCTCTCACTGTGCCGCCATTTGAGCCTGGCTTCCAACCTCTTCGTTGGGGAGATTCCACCATGGATTGGGGAAATGAAGGCTTTGGAGTTCCTTGATTTATCCAGCAATGGCTTCTCCGACAGCATCCCCGAGACGATCGCCAAGCTTCAGATGCTCACCTCTCTGGATTTGTCCCGGAATACCTTCACCGGTAGCCTTCCTGACTCAATCCATGCTCTCAGAAACCTAAAAAATTTGGATTTGAGTGGCAACTCGCTTATTGGGAACCTACCTGCATGGATTTTTGAATTGGGATTGAGTTATGCGGATTTGTCAGGGAATGCTTTGTCCGGCGGAGTTCCTGCAGTTCTCGCTATTGTTCCAGGCTTGAAATTTTTAAACCTTTCCAGCAATTCGCTTTCAGGTTCTTTGCCTTCTACTGTTCTGGAGCTAGAGAGGATGGAAATCCTTGATCTTAGTACGAATATGATCAATGGAAGCATTCCACCGGAGATTGCGAAAGCAGTGTCTCTCAAGGAGCTGAGACTTGAGAAGAATTCTCTGACTGGAGAAATCCCAGAACAGATAGAGACTTGTTCTTCCCTCACAACTCTGTGAGTCTCTAATTCTTGTTTTCAGTTTTCGATTCATGTTCAAGTCATACATACTCTATTAACACAACTTTATAGATAATCATTCCTGCTTTTCTGATATTCTTAAGCTGTGCTTTTGCCTGGTTCTCATTTTGTGGTAGCAGCTGTTATTAATGTGAACAAATTAGCTTATACATGGTTGAATGAATGATTAAGAGACTGCTTAATACTTTCAATGCCTTGCAAAATTTGATACATTCTTCTTTTTAGCAATAAATTGTCGATACCAGTAAAGTTATTGATTATTGGTTCAGTGGTAATAAAAATTCAGTAGTTTGATCTAGTCTATGATTCAAAAAAAAAATGTATAATAAAAAGAAGAAAATCACACTTGTTGATATCTTTTATTTCAGTGTTACTTTGGTATACATTGTGAAATCAGGGATGCTTTATTTATAAATCAATTACATTGTTTATTTTGACGATTTAACTTGCACTCATGATTTGTTGTGTGGATTGCTTCGTTTAGGGTCCTGTCGCAGAATAATCTTACTGGTCCGGTGCCATCTACAATAGCTAACCTCACCAACCTTGAGGTGGTAGACCTTTCCTTCAATATGCTAAGTGGCAACCTCCCGAAGCAGCTCGCCGATCTTCCCCATCTCCACTCCTTTAACATATCCCACAATCTCTTCTCCGGGGACCTCCCAGCTGGAAACTTCTTTAACACCATCACACCTTCCTCCCTAGCTGACAACCCTGATCTCTGTGGCTCAGCAGTGAATCGTTCATGCCGCACTGTTCTTCCAAAGCCGATAGTCCTCAATCCAAACACCTCCAATTCATATTCCAATACCTCATTACCATCTGAGAACATTCACCACAAGAAAATCATATTGAGCATATCTGCTCTTATTGCAATTGGAGCTGCTACTGTGATTGCTCTCGGTGTGATCACCATTACAATCCTTAATATGCATGTACAGGCTCCTCCCCCTAGCTCTCATTTAGCTGCTGATCCTGCCCTATCTGACGAATACTATAGTAACTCTCCAGCAAGTGATGCTAACTCTGGCAAGGTTGTAATGTTCTGTGGGGGGAACTCTGGTTTCAGTGCTGGAGCTCATGCAATCCTAAACAAGGACTGCGAGCTGGGTCGTGGTGGCTTTGGTACAGTGTACAAGACGACTCTCCAGGATGGAAGGCCTGTAGCCATCAAAAGGCTCACACTTTCAAGCCTAGTGAAGTCACAAGTAGACTTCGAAAGGGATGTTAAAATGCTTGGAAAACTTAAGCATTCCAATCTGGTGGCTCTGGAAGGATACTATTGGACACAGTCGTTGCAGCTCCTCATATATGAGTATGTCTCAGGTGGAAACCTATATAAGTACCTGCATGAATGTTCCGTCTCAAATCCCCTCTCATGGCAAGAACGCTTTGATATCATTCTTGGGATTGCGAGAGGTTTGGGTTACCTACACCATATGAACGTTATTCATTATAACCTCAAGTCAAGCAACATCCTCATTGATGGCTCAGGTGAGGCCAAGGTCGCAGACTATGGATTGGCCAAGTTGTTGTCCACGCTCGATAGGTATGTGCTAAGCAGCAAGGTTCAGAGTGCGCTAGGGTATATGGCACCTGAATTTGCATGCAGACAAGTGAAGATAACTGAAAAATGTGATGTCTATGGATTTGGAGTGTTGCTATTAGAGATTATCACAGGAAGGCGGCCTGTGGAGTACATGGAAGATGATGTGGTGGTGTTGAGTGATGTGGTAAGGGTTGCATTGGAAGCAGGAAGAGTGGATGAACTAGTGGATGGGAGGCTCGGCGGGAAATTTCCAACAGAGGAGGTTGTGCCCTTTGTGAAGTTGGGATTGGTATGTACATTGCAAGTCCCCTCAACTCGGCCTAGCATGAGTGAAGTTGTGCACATTTTGGAGATGATCAGATGCCCACAGGAGCACCCTGAGGAAGAACTGACTTGAGCTTTTCAATCTTACGTCGTTGTTCTCATTGTTGTTTTCTTCGACTGCCAAGTCATGAAGCTAGTACTTAGTATGAGCGTAACGCATATATTCCCTTTCTGATAGAAGAAAGAAAAAGGAACCTTTCTTCTTCCCTTTGGCACAAATCCTCATGATGATCATTAGCTCTCATGATGCTTGTGCTAATGAAGAAGAATATAAGGTTTTGTTGTTCATGTATGATTTCAGATGTGATTTCCTTCTCATTCATGATTTATGCTCTTTCTGGGTATTGTGATGTTGCATGAAAATTGAAATCTATCGATATGCCCTTTCTTAGTTATGCAGCATACAGTGGCAGCCATGAAGAGTACTGAAAGATCAAAAAGATGTCATCAATCATGTAGTCTGTCTATTCCCAGCACATGGCTTCATGAGTCATGAGCACTAGGCATGAAGAGACAGACAATTAGATGGAACATTTACAATATCTGAAAAACCTAACGTGTGACAATATTCTCTTGTACAAACAAGATTAACCATGACAGTAGAATAACTACTATATGGAATGAATCATATGTGTTGCTTCTATGTTGGAAATTGGGTAATAAAGTCAGGTTTTGGACCACAAAACGCAAGAACAAGCAAGTTCACATCATTATACAAGAGAAAGATAGAGAGAGTGACGGAGAAAGGAGAAGGAGCAAGCTGGACATGCGCTCAATCAGCACTCGACTTGAGCAGGTGAGTAGGTGCAGTGGAATGATGTTTTGCTTTATTTTCAAACTTCATCATGGAGTAGTATTTTTTTTTTCCTCTTCCAGCAATCTAAAGGCGGCTTCGATCAAGTCAAGCTGATTGGCTTTGGATAAAGGTATTCCCTTAATTAGTTTGTTTGTTTTGTCACAAAGCCACAAAAAGACAGATTGCTGTTGTGTTTGCTTAATTCTTTTGTTGATCAGGCTGAAAGGCAGACTAATAATTTGTCAGATTTTTGTTTTAGGTTGACTGAAATAGTGGGTGGATTCCAGGTCATGAATGGAAGGTAGTGACTGTCTGCAAACACTTTACAGTGCAGCGTTTACAATGAAACAGGGAAAAAAAAAGTTGTGGTAGAGATTGGAATAGAAATGCTGTCAGAAAGGGCTGATCGATCCAACTGCTGGGAGTGATAAAGATGAGGCACAAATGCTATTGTGGCTCTTGAATAAATATGGAAAAGAAGGATTAAAAAAGATTTGATTAGTAATTATAAAATAATATATATATATTTTAATATCTATAATATAATAATGGATAGAGTCCAGACTCACTCCCAATGCTAGTGTGTCCAAATTGTTCAATGTAGTGGTCTTGATAAGATTGCCGACACGCATGGTCAGTCGAACCAACATCCTCGTCTGGATTGGACTCTCAAATTGCTTTAATTTGCTAAATTGAAGGGATTATATCTAGTTCACTTTTAATCGCTTAGATTTCGTGATCCGATGAGCTTGCCAAAACCAACTAGCTCACATAGCCCGATCAATCCACCCAATCTAATTTGCTATAAGCCTTGCCCATAATTGACATTCTCTAAACTGATAGATTTTACCAAGACCACCCTATAATTGACCAACTAGACCATTTGGTGTTGGCGGTTGATGAGGAGTCATGTGCGTTTTCAGATTTATTTCGTGGCGGTTGACGAGGAGTCATGTGGTGGCGGTTGACGAGGAGTCGTGTGCTTTCAGATTTATTTTGCGGCCGATGAGAGCTTTCTAGGGTCAGGTTGGCTGCTCATTTCCAAGACTTAATTTGTTCTAAGAATTGGATGCTTGGATTATGAAAAATAAAGAAAAAAAAAAAAAAAAAAAAAAAAAAAAAAAAAAAAAAAAAAAAAAAAAAAAAAAAAAAGAAAAAAAAACCTAGACCATTTGAACCACTTGGACTCCACCTAAAAATAGAAAAAAAAAAAAAAAAAAAAAAAAAACTAAATAATGACCACTATGAAAAAAACATGTCAATCAATAACACACACTTGATACCTAGTGAATAGACAACAAAATTATATTTACTAAACATGACTTCATGTTTAATCCATCGGGCCATCTCCTAGCCAAGTGGGTAGTGCGCTCCTTTAAGATGGATAGGGCATGCCCTTGCAACTAGGCACCTCCTAGTTACTCTTAAGACCTTCCAAGGTTGATTCAAAAAAAGATTCATTTGACTAAGTTGGATTTTGATGCGATTGACAAAGAGTTCAAGCTATACTTGAGTTGTTATTCTAATGCATTTGTTAAGTATGCAGGTGCAAAAACATAACTAAAACTATAGGTGCAGTGATACTCAATAGGTGTTGAAGTTGGAGAAGTTCAAATAAATTAAGATTGACTAAATACTCGATAGATAAAAAAGTCTAAAAGGTCTAACAGATGAAAAGTCCAAGAGGTTTTAGCAGGTGAAAACTCTAATAGATATTAGCAAATTGAGAAACTTAATAGGTCTTAACGATGTTGGGATTGATGTGAGAGATGCTTGAATAACTAGAGAGGGTGAATAGTGAGTCTTTGTGTAAATCTATTTACTCTTGCTAATGCCTTAGTAAGGGTTCAAAGATATAGATGAGCCATCTTTACTTTTCATGATAGTTTTTCTTTGAGCTTTTCTTTCTTTGTTCTTCCTAAGATATAGATGCAATCCCTCCTTAGTTTCCTTGGCATTAATATTTGAACTTTTATGTAACTTCATGGTGAAAATATCTTCTATTTTGAAGTGTTTACTTTCTTTTAGATTTAATTCACGTTCAAAGTGGGTAAGTAGTCAATAAAAAATCTCACAAAATTCATAATTCAAACAATAAACTTTTCAAAATCTTTACCTATGTGATGTGTTGCTGCCCAAACTCCTCGACAACCAACTCACCAGTCCAACACGAGGGGGTGGACGAACAATCTTCGGGCGATTGTCAATGAAACTCTCCGAGATGGATTTGAAATAGAAAAAATGATTAAGAGGACGATCGAAGGGGTCTTCGACGTAGTTACTCCGACGCTCAAGTCAGATGTACTATTCACTAAAAGGAAGAGTAGGAGTAAAATTATAATTTTTTTCATTACCTTTCATTGAAGGAGAGAGTACCTATTTATAGGAAGCGAAGGGAAAAACTACATTCCCATGAGTCCGAGGATTCTGCCCTCGTTACCCCTGTAGACGGAATATCTTTTATTGCGTATTGAATGAGGAATAAAAAAGGGGAGGATTTCTTACATGATCAGATTCTCTTTATCGTTTTGCGTCCGTTCTTGGTAACCATTATCTCTTCATTAGTTTTAGGGTGACGAAGATAGTTTCAAGATCAGAGTGACACTTCTAAGGGGGTCTCAGGCTATTGGGAATCTTTATTAGATCCATGCGTCTTGCGAGGCCTGCTTCGAGCAAGAGCCTCCGACTCGAGAGTCCAAGCCGGGGGTCTATCTAAGTCTCTCGAGTTGGGGATTCGAGTTGAGAACTCAAGTCGGGGAGCCTGAGTCAGGATTGGCCTACCAATGTGGCATGACTTCCCCCCAACTAGGCACCTTCGTTAGCTCTGTCTAGTTGATGTGGCTTCCTACCTGATTAGTTAATCTAACTCCAACATCACTAATTCCCCCTTTAGTCTAGTCAAATGAGGCTTGAAGAGGTCGACAGACTAGACTTAATGAATGATGATGAGACCAGGTGCATGTGGCCACATGTCAATTGTCTATTTTTGATTTGAGATCTTTTAACGGATCCACACTTTAATTGTTGTCCATGCATGCTTGTTTTAACGAGGGTATGATTTGTCGACCTCGTTTGCTATGTCCGAGATACACTTTATTGCTTTCGAGGCTATGTTACCTTAATGGTGATATTACTGTTGTTAGGCAGTCGAGTCGCCACTCTGAGGCATCATGATTGCTTAGGAGTTGGTGGGATTTTTTGTCCTAGATCGGACGGAGAAGAACCTAGATTAGACGGTGTATCTAAGACTTGTTAGGGTATATAATTAGGCTAGGCCCGAGTCGGGGGAGTTTGGGCCCTAAATAGGACACAAACGATATGCATGTGCTCAACTTGGGGAGGGCGAGGTTGCCACCGCAGTCCGAGGATCTCAACCTCGATTATGTTTGAGTCGGGGGAGTTTCGGCCCTAAAAAGCAAGAAGGCGATACAACATGTGCTCATCCCTAGGAGGGCAAGGTTGCTACTGTAATCCAAGGATCTCAACCCCAACTGTGCCCGAGTCGGGAGAGTTTGAGCCCTAAAAAGGACGCAGGCGACTCAACATATGCTCGTCCAGGGAGGGAGAGGTAACTACTGTAGCTTGAAGATCTCGACCCCAACTATGCTCGAGTAGAATTTAGGCCTTGAAAAGAATGCAAGTGATACAACGTGTGCTCGCCTTGGGGAGGACATGATTGCTACTGCAGCCGAAATCTCGACTGACTATGCCAAGAAGGAGGGGAAAATGAGCAATGAAAAGGGAAAAAAAAAAAGAAAAAAAAAAAAAGACGCATGATGGCTAGGGGGAGGGACGGATGACTATGCCTCAGACCTGAAATGAGATCTGACTTGCTCTGGACGATGCACCAAAAGATCTCGACCCTGACTATGCCCGAGACGTGGGAGTTTGGCATTGAAAAGGATGCAACCAATATGACATGTGCTCATCCCGGGGAGGATGACGATGCTACTGTAGCTCGAGAATCTTGACCCTAACTATGTTCGAGCTGAGAGAGCTTACTACCGATGCCTTTTGATCATATGGGTGACACATTTCCTGAAGAAAGATATCTTTGTTTCTTTTGAAAAGAGGGCAGTACAAGATATTTCAAAAAGAAATGATAAAGGAACAATGTGACCGCGTAGTGAATGGAGTTTTCATGAGCCGTATGACTTCAAATGGTGAGCATTCCATGGTTGGTCTAGCCTCTTACCTTTTTCATCCTCTAGGTAGTAAGCTGTTGAGTTGAGTCTTTCCACCACCCGGAAGGGTCCCTACTATTGAGGCTCCAATTTGTTAACTTCGCCTGCCGGTTTGGCCTTCCGCTAGACTTGGATGCCTAGCTGAAAGGATCGAGGGATGACCCACTTGTTGTATTGGAGGCGCATCCTCTGGCTATAGGCGCTAAGTCAATCCGCTGCCTTTTCTTGGGTTTTTGTGATGAGGTCTAAGTCCAGGAGACGCAGGTCATTGTTCTCACTTCCATAGGTGCTCCTTCTGGCTGACTCATCTCAAACCTCCATCGAGACCACTACTTCTCCGCCATAAACGAGGTGAAATGGTGTCATCCACGTACTTTCTTGAGGGGTCGTTCGATAGGCCCAGAAAATACTAGGTAGCTCATCCACCCAACTTCCCCAAACATGGTCCACCTTCACTTTCAATCCCTTGATGATTTCTCGATTGACCACCTTGACTTGCTCATTGCTTTGCGGATATGCCACTGAGGTGAAGGCCTATTGGATACTGAATCATTTGTACCATTCTCTGAGGCGGCAACCTTGGAACTGTCGGCCACTATCGGAGACAACGTTTTGGGGATGTCTAGATCGGCAGAAGATGTTCTACCATAGGAACTTGATAACCTATCATTCCATGATCCGGGCTAAAGGCACGACTTTAACCCACTTGGAGAAATAGTCAACATCTACTAAAAGGAATTTCTTCTGCCCTGGGCTCTGAGGGAAGGGATTGACAATATCCATCCCCCATTGGTTGAATGGGCAAGCTACGAAAGCCATCTTCAAGAACCCGGCTGGCCAATGAGATAAGTTCTGGTGCATTTGACATGGAACATAGGTGGAAACCAGGCAAGTAGTGTCCACCTTAGGGTCGACCAGAAATACCTAGCTAGCAGTGCTTTATGGGCTATGGTCCTAGACCCCGCATGATTCCCACAAATACCTTCGTGTATCTCTCTATAACATAATCAATATCTTTCGGCCCAAGGCACTTGAGGAGATGTCGAGAAAAAGAATGCAAATACAGGGAGTCATCAATCAAAGTGACCCGGGTGGCTCTCCTCCTCAAGACTCAGGTTTCGGGCTTGCTTAGTGTCTTTGGGAATGACTCCTTGGGTTAGATAGTCAAGAAGGGGCTCTGAGGGAAGGGACAAACAATATCCATCTCTCATTGGTTGAATGGGCAAGCTACGATAGCCGTCTTTAAGAACCTGGCTGGTCGATGAGGCAAGTTCTAGTGCATTTGACACGGAACATTGGTGGAAACCAGACAAGCAGTGTCCGCCAATAGGGTCGACCAGAAATACCTAGATAGCAGTGCTTTATGGGCTATGGTCCTGGACCCTGCATGATTCCTACAAATACCTTCGTGTATCTCTTTATAAGATAATCAATATCTTCCAACCCAAGGCACTTGAGGAGAGGTCGAGAAAAAGAATGCAGATACAAGGAGTCGTCGATGAAAGTGAACTGGGTGGCTCTTCTCCTCAAGACTCGGATTTTGGGCTTGCTTAGTGTCTTTGGGAATGACCCCTTGGGTTAGATAGTCAAGAAGGGGCATTCTCCAATTAGAGGGGGGGATTAGAGCTCGTGATCTGTTGTACCAGGGAAATCAACAGGGTTTGATCTATTGTACTGGGGAAATCAACAGGGTTTGTGAGACATAGTCTTTGATCTTCTATTGTGATATGTTGCTAGCCAACTTGGCTAGTTCATCTGTATTATAATTTTCATCTCGGGGGATTTTCTATACGCTGACTTCCTAGAAGCGCCACCGGAGCTTTTCGAAAGCTTTGGCGTAACCCCAAACTTCGAAATTTCCTGCCACCTATAGGGCTACCAACTAGGAGTCAGAGTAGACCGTGACTCGGGAAGCCTTGATTTCATTGCCTGCCTAGAGTCCTGATAACAAGGACTCGTATCCGACTTCGTTATTAGAGAGTCGAAAGTCGAGTCTAATTGAAAGGGAGAGTATGTCCTCTTGGGGAGATATGAGGAGTACGCCTACTCTGTTTCTCTGCTGGTTAGAGGCCCCATCTATGTAGATCTTCCATTCTCCTCCTTCCTCTTGCTTCGGGGACTTTGTGAGGAAATCCTCCAATGCTTGTGCTTCGATAGTTGTTCAGAGTTGATATTAGATGTTTTATGTGGGATCAATGTGATCGATAGAGGGGGGGTGAATATCGATTACAAATTTTTCAGATATAAATCGAAGAAAACACAGCGGAAATAAGGAAAGTAGTAATCAAAACAATGCTAATATACTTTGTTTTACTTGGTTCGAAGTCTGTGACGACTCCTACTCCAAGACCCATGGTCCTTGATCGTTTTCGTTGGGAAATCTATAATCTGAAAAATGAGTAACACAATATGAAGATTAAGTATAAAAATAAAACTGAAACTTTATACAGACGACACTTGCTAAAGGAAGAAGAAGTCATTTCATCATTGAAGCGGCATGTCGTCGATCTTGAACTACTTTGGCTTGGAGAACTTGAGCACGGAAACTTGATCGTAGTGATTTTGAGTGCTTGAATTGATGTCTAGAAGCAAGGGAGCGAAACCCCTTTATATTGACACTTGGGCGCTCGAGTACGCATAGGGACCCCCTCCACGCTAACGATTCAGTCGTGTCGTTATCCTTTGACTCAGCCAAAACTTATCCTCTCTCGGGCACTTGAGTGCACTGGGGCACTTGAGTGCTGATGTGGCACGTCCAATCAGCAACCGCTAACTCAGCTTCGCCAATGCTGAGCAAATCGAACTGGGGCGCCCTAGACCTCTCGAACGCCTGAGTCCTCTCAGGTGCCCCTAATGTAGCCAATTGATCTTCTTAACCAACAATTAGGGTTAGTCTAGGAAAACAATAACATATATAGAATACATGAATATTTGACAGCCAGAGTTGTCTGGTTCTGACTTTGGATTTCAAATGAAATCCTAGGTCGGATCGACACCTACTGTTCCCTCTTCTGGAGAACGCGTCCTCACATACTCCACTCTAGAAAAGTTACCATTTGCCAACCGGTATCTCCGGTTGGACTTTTGCTCGGCCTCCGAAGCCCCGGATCTCGAGACATCTATATCTCGACCCGTCCCTACTTTTGCCCGTAGTCCTCGCTCAACTGTCTTCTGCTCGGTCTTCCGGATCAGGTCTTCGTGCCCCGTCCTTAACCAGGTCTTATCCCCAACCCTCGGTGTGGTCTTTGGTGCCCAGCCCTCGGCTAGGACTTCGTGCTCAACCCTCCAGGTCAAGACTTCGTGCCAAGATAAACTAGGGCTTTCCTGGACACTTGGTAAATTTGTTAGAGCACAACACAAACTTAACTTTGAACCCTTTGTGGGATCGATGTGATCGATAGAGGGGGAGATGAATATCTATTACATTTTTTTTTGGATATAAATCCGATTTAACATAGTGGAAACAAGACAAGTAACAAGTCAAAAACAAGGCTAACACTTTATTTTTTTACTTAGTTCGGAGTATGTGACGACTCCTACTCCAAGGTCCACGGTCCTTAACCATTTTCGTTGGATAATACTACAATTCGTAAAATGAATTACAAATATGAAAATTTAAGTACATAAATGAAATGAAATTTTATACCAATGACACTTGCTAAAGGAAGTGAAGATCTATTGTTGTAGAAGCGGCGTGTCGTCGATCTCGAACTTCTTTGGTGTAGAGAACTTAAGCATGGAAGATTTAGTCCAGTGTTTTCAAGTGCTTGAGTTGATGTATGAAAGCAAGGGGGTGAAACCACTTTTATACTGCTACTCGGGCGCTTGAGAGGCTATAGGGGCGCCCTCCACATCGTTGATTCGGCCACGTCGTTATCTGCTGACTTGGCCAAATTCGATCCCTTCTCGGTCACTTGGGAGCTGACGTGGTGCATCCAACCAGCAACCACCAACTCAGCTTCGCCAACGCTGAGAAAACGCCTCTGGGCCACTAGAGTCCTCTCAGGCGCCTGGCTTCTCGAGCGCCAGAGACCTCTCAGGCGTCTGGCTCACGAGCGCTTGAGTCCTCTCAGGTGCCCCCAATCGCAGCCAGCTGGTTTCCTTAGCCTAAAATCATGATTAGTCCATGAACACAGTAATATATATTAAATGCATGAATCATTAACAGCTATAGCTGTCTAGTTCTGACTTTGGATTTCAAATGAAATCCTAGGTCAAACCGACGCCTACTGTTCTCTCTTCCGGGGAACACGTCCTCACCTATTCCACTCTGGAGAAGTTACCTTTTGCCTACTGGTACCTCCGGTTGGACTTTTGCTCGGCCTCCGAAACTCCCAGATCTCGAGACGTCCGTACCTCGACCCGTCCCTACTTCTGTCCGTAGTCCTCACTTGGCTAAGTCTTCTGTCTGATCTTCCAGATTAGGTCTTCGTGCCCAATTCTTGACTAGGACATCGTGCCCAATTCCTCAAACCAAGTCTTCGTGCCCAACCCTCGGTCAGGTATTCGGTGCCCAGCTCTCGGTTAGGACATCATGCCTAGTCCACGACCAGGACTTCGTGCTCAACCCTGCAGGTCAACACTTCATGCTTAGGTAAACTACGACTTTCTTACACATTTAGCAAATCCATTAGATCACAACATAAACTTAACTTTGAACCTTTTGTCATTATCAAAACCAGATTCGATCTGGTGCTTTCGGCAACAACAATCTCCCCCTTTTTGATTTATGACAACCTAGTTCAAAAGTTAAGTTAAAAGTACATATAAGCAAGAAAATGAACCAGAGTTAAACAATAGTTTCAATATTAAAGCATTTTTTTTCAAGGTTTGAAAATTTTGAGAAAAACTTTTAACTCTTCCCCTTGTTTTTAAAATGTTTGCAAATAAAAAAATCTTGCAAAATTTTATAAAGCTCCCCTTGATTTGAAATTCCCCCCTTGAAATTTTTGAAAAATATGCAATTTTCAATTTGAAAGATTTTCTAACTTTAAACTTTGAATAAGTACATTACATCCAAGTA
Source organism: Boesenbergia rotunda (assembly GCA_024364735.1). Classification (NCBI taxonomy): domain Eukaryota; kingdom Viridiplantae; phylum Streptophyta; class Magnoliopsida; order Zingiberales; family Zingiberaceae; genus Boesenbergia; species Boesenbergia rotunda. Next base: position 68,163 of record JAGFNQ010002264.1, read on the forward strand.
TCATTTCTCCCTTTGAACAATAGAGTTGAAGAAAAACTCTTAGTTAATTTTAAATTTCTCCCTTTGAACAATAGAGTGAAAAGACTTAGAATTTTAAAATTTCTTCCTTTGAAAAGAATCTTTTTTGAAAGTCTGAAAAATATTTTAACTTCACTTTCTGAAAAATCGAAAAAACATAAAGTAAAAAATTTGGAAGAATTTTTAACTTTACTTGTTCTACTAAAAAAAACTTAAAGTAAAAATTTAGAAAAGTTTTTAACTTCACTTTTTCTACTCTCTCCTTTTACCATATATCAAAAAATATTTACAAGAAACATTCTTTGTAAAAACTTACTTTTCTCTACTCTCCCCCTTTTGTAAAAAATTTTGATTAAAGAGAAAGAAATACTTAAAATATTTGGGTATTAAAGCCCGTGAATTTTGAAAACATATGTAAAAAAAATTAAAAAATAATTCTAAGTTAATAAAACAATAAATAATGTCAAGAATTAATTTTTATTAGGGATGCAAAAAATATGTTCTAATTGACCATTTTGAAATAGTTAAGCAATAATAGAATTTGAACTAAGTTAATATATATACCCATTTGAGTCTAAACATGATTTATTTGTATGAATACAAAAGTAACGATGCAAAAATTTTGAAAAATAATTTGAAAAACACAAAAACACAAATCCTTGGGTCCCCTGTCTACTCAGTTTATTACTTACTGTTATAAAATAGTAGCTTTCATTTGGTTAGTCAAGTTAAATAGTTTGATCAAGTTAGACTTTCTAAGCTTGATTACTTAACTTGAATGAAGTTCGACTATATTTATTGCCCCAACTCCTTTTGATGCACTACTTAAAGCATCTTGAGTTAAGGCATAGACCTAAACATCTCAACCCAATCTAAGTTGTTAATCAAAGTATCCTAATGTGCTTGTGAGATGCTGACTTCTAAGTCTATAGGAGCATGCAAACTAGGGTTAAGTCCTAAGCTAAGTCCATGATGAAGAAATCCCTAGTTTTGAGGGGGGGGGGATAAGTTTTTGAAAAAACAAAGTCGAAAAAATTAAGTAAAAATTTTAAGAAAAATATGATTTTAAAAATATAAATTTTTGGAAAACAGTTAATGATTTTTAAAAAATAGCTTGAAAAATGATTTAGAAATAACTAAATAAACCTATTCTACTAAACAATGCAAGCCAATAGAGGTCAACCAGAATCAACTAAGTCATATAAGAAGGTCAACAACCAAGTGAAGTCCAGATCCACCCATAGTCAAAATACAAAGCAAGACTATGAAGAAGATTAGCCCGGATGCCATGATCGAAACATAATCATCATCTTTGCGTAGTAGGCCTGATCGACGTTCATCCTCTCCACATGATAGACCTCCATATCCTCCTGAAGACTATGAATCTCCTGCTAAATTATGTAAGCCGTTGATCCGTAGTCAAAGGAGGAGGAGATGTCAGTATGTGCTCCATATCTGCCTCGAACTAGGCAACGAAGTCCTCAGCATCGAAGTCCTCATCGTCCTTCAAAACATCCTGTCATGGAGCTCCTCGTCATCTCCACGAGATGACCCCAGTGGTCGAGACGTCGATCACTAATAAGGAGAAGTTCTTAATCTCTATTTCATCGAACTCCGTCATCCTAATAACCTCACCAGAGGTAATATCGCGTCCGTAAATGTTGAAGAGTGCGGTCAAGATATGACAGTAAGGTGTCCGGACTCACGATCGAGTAAGACACTGGATGCGTAGATGATCGTCTGGAAAATATGGAGTCTGATGTCTATATCAAGTTGGTGAATCGTGGCATAAAGTAGGAAGGAGTTAAAGGGTCGCATAACCACTATATCTCGAGAGGTCAATGGTAGAATGCAGCGGACGAAGAATCGATAGAGTGCATAATGGATACGCAGGTCAACAGATCAGAAGTTTGACACAGTCGGATCTCTCACACCCCCAAAAAAGTAAGAGTAAAGTACATCAAGGGTAATATGAGAGTAAGGAGCTGGAAAGGGAAGATCCCTAGGACGGTAGCAGACAAAAGTGAACTGAGAGGGTCGTAGTCCAATGAACTGAGTAAATAAGGCAGGGGTAATGGAAAGAGGAAGGGACCGGACCAAGGTAGAATAGCTAAAGTCATTAATCTTGACCAGGTTATTATAGAATTCTGCACATAAGGTTGTGTTTATTGAGCTATAACAATAAACTAAATGGTCGAGTTGATAGTAGTTAATGGCTCCTACAGCTAAGGGACATGATTGATTAAAGAAGCCTCTACTAAGATAGTTGGTTTCGAGTGGTATATAGACAGTGGTTGCAAACTTATTGAAGAGGGCTAATGATGGGAACCTAGAGTCAGGGCTAGGCTCGGCAGCGGGGTCAGCCTGAGTAACACTGTAACGACCCGGCCCGTCGACCCGACCCCTCGACCCCTTGGGCGGCTAATTCCATTTTTGGTGGCCCAACAACATGGCCCCTTTGGTCGTCGACCGTGCCGTTACTCACGAGGACTTCCCACCCCAGGCCAATAGATTTTTGCCTTCCCCAGAATTCTAACTCTAGACCTCCAGGCTAAGTACTAGAGTTTATGAATCCTGGTAGCCAAGTAAGTGGCTCACTTGACTACCAGGATTCATAAACTCTAGTACTTAGCCTGGAGGTCTAGAGTTCGAATCCTGGGGAAGGCAAAAATCCACTGGCCAGGGGTGGAAAGTCCTCGTGAGTAACGGCACGGCCGACGGTCGACGACCAAAGGGGCTAGGTTGTTGGGCCGCCAAAAATGGAATTTGGCCGCCCAAGGGGCCGAGGGGTCGGGTCGACGGGTTTGGCGGCCCAACAACCTGGCCCTTTTGGTCGTCGACTGTCGGCTGTGCCGTTACTCACGAGAACTTCCCACCCCTGGCCAGTGGATTTTTGCCTTCCCCTGGATTCAAACTCTAGACCTCCAGGCTAAGTACTAGAGTTTATGAATCCTTACCTTCTAGTGAGATATTGGACATTAATCAGGAGATCAAAGATGCCCACTGATTTTCGGATATTATACCCCCATCGTGAACCTATTAGTTCACCAGATGATAAGGTTGTTATCACCGTGAACTTTCTTGTTGGTGTTGAGAAATGGATTGAGATTGATAAATCTCTATGATATGTTGTATTTTGAAGATTCTATTAGTGGAAATGAATCTACTGGATTTATAGCTTTTTGATAGATCATTGGATGGATAAATGATCTTCTGGTGGTCGATTATTTAGGAAGTTTGTTATTGATAGCAGCATATAGTACAACATATTAGCATAATTTTTAAATTATATGTTATCTTCTGACGACCTATTGAATTTTTTTTGATGAAAGATAAATATATTCCATCAAGTAAAATGGTACAATCAACTATGCACGCAACAAAAATCTACTTATTTCTGACAAAGTGTCAGATCCAAATAGATATCCTGGGATAATACATATGTGCACCCTCATGAATACCACCCATAAAACAAAAAAAAGTTATCATATGCCAAACCAAAATAAAACTATAACATGTCATCAGATGCTGCCACGCTATACCATGCCATCCACCACACTCTCATGCCACTGTTCCAACCCATGCCACCTAACCCATTACTGAAGCTGATATGGAATGGCATACTCCAACTCTACGTTTACTGAAGGTGACCCAACCTGTTGCTTGAACCACCATGCCACATTTCTTTGCGAATAATCAGTACTGATGCCACTGCTGCTGTGATGACAACTTTCAGCTTGCTTCGGACTGATATCAAAATAGCTCAAACCTGATGTTCACTTTTGGCGAGTGACTAGCCATGACCGGATTTGATGTGTCTTTACCATAGCCGGGACTATGGACTAGATAAGCCTATGATGGACCTATTCACCTAAAAAGGTTTTTTGGCAAAACCTCAACCATCAACGGATTTGATACGCCTTTATCGTAGCCGTTCCTATGGGTTAGATAGACCTATGGTGGCCTATGCACCCTTGTAGACTTTTTGGCAAAACCTCAGCCATTAACGGATTTGACTTGTCTTTACCGTAGCCGTTTGCTACGGACTAGATAGATCAATCATGGTGGATCTATTCACCAATGCACAACCAAAATACACACTGTACAATCACACGAAGACATAAACAATCCAGAGTCCACAAGCCCTTAGCCAATATCCTCAGCCAATTGAAGTGTACCTGACTAAGTCAAAACCTGACCGCCAACCTTGATCTGATCAGCTCCATGCCAGCTGCAGTCCACAAGTCAACCCTGCACCAAATACAGTCAAACCACACCAAATACTGTCAAAATCATAGCACACATTATAGCAAGTCCACAAGTCCACATCGAAGCTCATCAAAATTAGCATCTGTCCACCAGGAAGACTCAGGTGCAGCCATCCTCCCATGATGGTCAGCCAGGTGCAACTGACCCAGCCCTCTGCTCTCCTGGTCCAGCCCAGCTGTGGCTGAGACTACATGGGTGGTTCAGCCCAGGTGCGGCTGGGGCTGCATGCCTGGTCCAATTTTTTTTTTGTTTTTTGTTTTTTTTAAAGAGCCCTCATCTCTCCACCACCCAACAACAAGTTCTCACATCCCCCCTATTACCTCTCAAGAGCCCTATACACATGGATCTGAATTTTTCTAAATAGTAGCTCCCCATCCAGACGTCCTCCATCAAATCTACACTGATTCCGCGCCTGCCACACATAATAGACCATCGCCGCAACTGCCAAGTGCCTCATCATCATCAACGAACTCCCACCTCGGTACTGTCTAATGAACACTCTAAACATCCTCCGATAAGTGGTCATATCTGGTGACATGTGCAGCCATGCCCGGACTCTACTCCATAACTGGTGCACCGGCAGACATCGAAAAAATATGTGCTCCTTAGTCTCAGCTTCCACCTTGAAGATAGAGTATAATCCGACCTCCTCTCCCAAATAAGTCAGACGATCCCCAGTAAGTAATCTATGATGTGCTAGTAACCATAGAGTAAAAGAATGACTCGGATGCATACACTTTTACCATACCGTTTTAGCCCATGGCTTCCTGCCCCCTGTCTCCCTGAAAAAGTCATACGCCATCCCGATCCCCCGGTGATGCTGTCTATGAAGTCCAAACCAGCTAGTCAGTATCTGATGTGCTTGCTCTGCTGATCCCATACCTACTAGCATCCGATCTCGAATCTGACATAACCGCTTGATAAGTGGAGAATCTGTGTGCTTGGCCTGCCACCCCCAAATGTCCATCTGCTGTAAGTATGTGTGGTGGACCCATCGAATCCATAAAGTGTCCTGCATGTCATGAATCCTCCAGAGCACCTTATCCAGTAGTGCATCATTCGAAGCCCTGATGTCCCTGAATCCTAGTCCTCCCTCTTACTTAGGCTTACACATCTCCTTCCATGCAATAGGTGGGTGTTTCGAAGTCCATAGAAACCCTCGACACAGAGTATATATGTGATCTATAACTCTAGCTGGCAGTGGCAATATGGATAACCAGTAGTATTCTACCCCCTGAAGAACGGCTCTAATCAATTGAGCCTTCCTCGCATAAGTCAAGGTGTTCTTTGGCCAAATATTGATCTTCCCTGCCAAAGCATCTATCAAGGGAGCATAATCCGCTATCCTGAGTCTCCCCGATGCAAGTGGGATGCATAGATATCTGAAAGGCATAGTGCCGCTCTAGAACCCTGTAGCTCAAGCAGTGCCCTCATGGTGCCCTCATCCACTCCTGAATATGTATGCTAGACTTGTCCAAATTAGCCCTCAGACCCGCCATCCGCCCAAACCTCTCTAGACAATCCATAAGTACCCTGACAGATGCAATGTCACCCTTGGAAAATAACAGTAAATCATCAGCATAGGCAAGGTGCGCTATCCGTAACTCTATACATCTCGGATGAAAATGAAAATCTGATCGTCTCATACTTTGACTTAGCAATCTAGCCATATACTTCATGCAGATACCAAACAGATATGGTGATAGTGGGCCCCCTGCCTAAGTCCTTTTGCCCCTTTGAAATGACCATGCATATTCCCATTAATGCTGAGTGAATATGAGACAGTAGTTATACATTCACGTACCCATGCAACATATACAGTCGGAAATTGTAGCCCCTCAAGTAACTGAAGCAAAAACTCCCAAATGAGTGTATCAAAAGCTTTCCTCAGATCTACCTTCAGTGTGCACCTAGGTGATATTCTCTTCCTTGTATAGTTACGTAGCAATTCCTGAGCTAGGTGAATACTATTTGTTATGGTACGCCCCTTCACAAATGTTGTCTGTGCCAGGTGAAACATGTGATCCGCCACCTCCACCATTCTTCTTGCAAGTAACTTGGATACCACTTTGTAATACACCGAACAACATGATATGGGCCTATAATCAGTAACTTTACTTGGATTTTCTTTCTTTAGCACCAATGCTTATTAGAGAATGATTCCACTCCTTTAGCAATTTTCCATTCCTAAAGAATTCCAGTACAGCAGCCATAAAGTCATCCTTGATAGTATCCCAACAATGCTTGAAACATTTTGATCTTTTGATCTACAATACTAAACAAAGCCTTCTTGATTTCCTCTTGAGTTGGTTCCCTAATCAAGGCCTCCATCTGATCCCCAGTCAGTGTTCTTCCATTTCCCAAGCAGCTTTGTTGCAGTGGCTCACACGGCAGACTCATTCCCAGCAGTCCCTGATAATGCAGTAGGAATTCAGCCACAACTTCTCCATGGCTTTGAGTGATCTCACCAGTTTCTTTCTCTAATACCACAATCTCCCTCCTCCTATTATTCCTTTTGACCAAAGCATGAAAATATAATGTATTTCTGTCAGCTTCTCTGAAGTACTTGATCTTGGCCTTCTGCGCACAGTACAAATAATCGGCGTTGCTAAGCCGTGCGACTTCCTGCTGAACCTGCCTGTACATGGGTTCAAACTCTCCATTCATTAGTCCTGCTTGCTGTAACATCTGAAGTTCTTCCACTGCACGCATTGCTTTTTCATGTATATGTTGGAAGTGTTCTCTATTCAGCAATTTAAGATCCTTCTTCAGAAACGTGAGCTTCCTCTTTAATCGGTACTGTGCTGTTCCCCAGGTTTCTTGCCAATGATCAGACAACCAACTGCTGGCCACCACTGAATCGAATTCCATATGAAGTGTCCACATGTTAAAGAACTTAAAGGGTCTCTTACCTTGGTCAGACTCCTCTACAATTGTAACTACACATGGAGTATGATCCGAATATTGGCCTGGCGGTAAAAATTCTGTTATGGTATTGCTGCTTTCTTCCAACCATCTTTTATTGACCATGGCCCTGTCAAACTTACAGAAGACCGCTCCGTTAGACCACGTGTATCGGCATCCAGATTGCGGCAGGTCTTCAAGTGAGTTGTTGAACATAAACTCTATGAAATTAGTTGTCTGATAAGGTGTTACTGGTCTGCCTCCTTTTTTATCTGCTGCAGTTATTGGCACATTGAAATCACCTAGTACAAGCCATGGTTTATCTGCCTCTGCTCCTATCCGACACAAACTTTCCCACAATCTTCTTCTAGATGTAATTGATAACTGCCCATAAACAAAGGTAATCTGGTACTGCTTCTAACTCTTCCTGCATGTCACCAGCGTATCTACAAATTGCTCATGCCATTGATTAATTTGTAAGCCTACCTTATCTGCATTCCATATGAGCATAATCCTACTAGCCTTCGATCTTGAGGATTCCAATACGTAATGCTGTGTTTCCTTCTGCTGAAATCGCCTAGCCTTCATCCTGACATATGCTTGTTCAGTGAGCTTAGTTTCCATCAGCCCCATTACTGCAACTTTGTTTCGTTGAAAAAAACCTTCCACTTCCCACTGGTTGGGCCCTTGATTCAGGCCCCTTACATTCCACGCTACGATCTTCATGATGTTGAGGACGGCTTGTGCCGTCTCAGCCTTGTTTGTCTAGTATCACCATCTGCATGTGTACCAACCATTTCTTTTCGTCCTCTACTCCCTTGCTTACCTTGACTTGGCATTCCTTCTCGCATCCTATTTTTAGTTCTGCACTGCCAAAAAGCTGGAGCTGGTAAAGCTGTAGCCCATTCAGGAATTGCTGCTAACCCAGATCTCTACAGGTCCAACCTTCTTTTTGCTGCCTTAGCCCTAGTCTGTACTGACCATTCACCTTCTTCACCATTTGTATTTGTCTCTGCCAAGCCTGCCTGCAGATATTCATACTGAGTGGAGGTGTAATCCCCTCCTGAATCCACTGACAGCAGATCTGCACCACCTGCCAAATCCCCCTCTGAATTAGCCGACTGCTTATCTGTACCACCTGTTAGATCTGTGTCACCCTGCTCCTGCTCGTCACTGGAGAAATCTGACTGTTCTGCTAATGGTTCTGATTGTATCCCCTGTGATTCATTCTCCGACTCTGTCTCCATTGCAACCTCATGGTCTCCCATCTCTAATCCTTGACATGCACCCATCGAAGCCTGCATCTGACACCAATCTTCTATTACCGCCATACTATGTACCTTCTGATACAAAGTATTTTCTTTTCCTTTATCATGCCTTAAGCTTTCACTTTCATCCACTTGTTTGCACAATTCTAATTGTCTGCTCCTGTTACCATGTATTAGATTGCAGCCCTCTTGATCACCAATCAGGTCCAGACCTTGCTCCTCATGTCCTAACTGCTCTAGCTCCCGACTGACTTCTCCCATTACTCTGTGCAATCCTGTGCCTCCTCTGACATACTGAGTTGTTAACTGACATGCCTGCCCTAGCTGAGTACCACTGCCCTTGCTCCCCTTTGTTCCCGGATCAGCTGTAAAACTCAGAGGTTGCTGATCATGTACCTGCACTGTCTGGATAAAATCAGCAGATGACTTACTTCCATGTCCCTGCCTTGGCTCATGCTGCAGTATCCTGACCAGAGTTCCAGTTTGCAATCCTTCCTCCAGCTGATCTCTAATCTGGGCAAGCTGTTGTTCTGAAGTGCTTACACTCCTGTTTAGATTGCCTTGGTCTTTGTTCTGACTCTTGCCAGCTTCTTCTTTTCGCTCTACAAGCCTGTTGATGATGTTATCTAACTGCCCCTGGCCCCCTCCTTGCTGCACTGCCCCTGAGTCAACACCTTATTACCCTGGACCTCTACTCCATCTGCCTTCTTTTGCTTGTAGCCAGGAGTAACTGAGGTAGATGAGCACAGCACAGGGGTTCAACCCACGTCAGCTCCTTCCACCCTTGATCTGTTGCTTCCCTCATTTCTATGTGTATGTGTAGTTATTTCCTTCCTCTGATACTGTTTCGTGCCCCCCTGCGCCAATCTGCTATCTCCATCTTTGTGAGCTGCTATTTTGTCTCCTTGCACCTAGCTGAACCTCCTACTTGTCTGGCCAACGCCGTAGCCTGTGGTTGCATTTGCAACCCCTCGCAGGCTGAGATTCGTTGAAATCCTCCTTCTACCAGTCTACCCTCCACCTGCTGAGCTACAATCCCTACTGACACACCATCTACTGCTTGCTGCCGCGCCGCCATACTACATTCCTGCTGGTAATGACTAAGCTGCTTACATTTGGCACACAGCTTTAGGGGTGACTCAAAAACAATCTGCAGATCCACTTCTCTCTTATCAGGGAGGACCATTGGAATAGAGCTTGGCAATGGCTTAGATATATCCATCTCCACCAGAACTCTTGCAAAACAAATTCTCTCCTTCATCTGTGTGACACGATCTATGTAGAGGGGATTGCCAACCATAGAAACCACCTTGCTAAGTCCAGAGACAGTCCAACAATCAATCGGCAACCCAAATATCTGCATCCACAGTGGCACCTGACTCTGTGATTCCATTTGGAAGCTAAAACATGGAGACATCTTCTTTAGGTATAGGGGACAGCCATACGCTACATAGGGTCCTTTTTGCATTGCCTGCTGCTGCACATCCTCTTCTTTATCAAACTTGAAGACAGCCATAACGAGTGGTGACTAAACATCTTGTGAGGTGCCTTCCAATGCCTTATGAGATCCTTCAATGCTTTCCATCCCGGGAATCTCCTATAAATCTTCCAACTAGGCTGTACCCCATGGCATTCTCTATCGATTGCAAGTCCTCTTGCTCCAGAGATACCCTTCCACCCACATGCTGAATCTTGTTAAGAGCCATGCTTCCATCATACAGTCTATTTTCTTTGAAGAGGTCTGACCATTTCTTTATTCCCAAAGATTTGGCCTGCACAGGAGATCCAGCTATCACTGAAGCTCCATCTGCTCCTTTCCTTACTTCTGAAGCCCTGGGCGACGTAAGGGTGTGCACAACAGCCCCCAATGTTGCTGCAGCTGGAGGCCCCAACGCTTCTGCAATTGGAACCCTAGGTAATCCTGATTCTGGGACCCTCTGTGCTTCTACTGCCGGAATCCTGGATGCCTCTACGGCAGGAACCCTAGTCGCTTCTGCTTCTAGAATCCTAGGTGTTCCTGTGCCTGGCTTAGAGTTGGCCTCCATCTGTGAGGCCTGCGCAACACCTGATCTGCCTCCATCCGTTGGCCTGATCTGCCGCCTTCCAATGTCCCCAAACCTTCGCTCCCAGCCTAGGCGATCGAAGACCCTTCGTGGAGCGAGAGGCTGACGCCAGGCAGACCTTTTGTGTCCTAATCCTCGCATTTGGTGCTGCCTCCGACTCCTTAGCGGTTAGGAATCGGGTCCCGGGTTCCGGATCGTCCTTCTGCTCAAAATCTGCAACTCGAACCCGCTAATTTGAAATTCAAACACGACTGTCAACCATTGCTTGAAACTCGCAATCTGTCTGCAACAAGTCAATCAGCTGGCCACGTCACTTCGTCTTCCACCTCACGCTGCCAACGTTCGAAACAAGCTCTGCAGCCGCCGACTTGCTTCCGACGGCCAGCTTCCACAGCACCCTCTAACCAGCTCACCAGCACCTTCAGCAAATCATGTAGCACTCCTTGCTATCAATCTCCGGCAACTGACTGTTTCCTTCTAATTTCTTTCATACCTCTCAACTCGCTGGTGACGCTCCAGTTACCCTACTCACTAACCACCTTCAGAACCTCCCACCTTGACGTTCCAGCGCTTCCCCCTGGCAAGATCCGTCACCTCCTCGCAAGAAGAGGGGGAGCTGCACTCCCTGAACGGACATTACCAGGGTTGCCCGGAGCTCTGCTGGCTTCAGGAGGATCCCTCTTTGACATCTACGTTACCTAATCGCCAACCACCGGCTCCCTTCCTTTTTTTAATTATTTTTTTATATGGGTAAATTTTTTATAGTGACTAGCCCCACAGTCGAAACGATCCCCGCTTATCACTGGTTGATAAGAGCATAATTATTGAAATAATATCGAGCATATTATTGAAAATAATATCCCGCATATTTTTGACAATAATATCTCAGTCAACAAATATTAATCGCAAAGAGGACTCGAACCTAGAACCTCCGACAACATATGTCTCCATGCTTACCAGTTGGGATAAAGCACTTTGACAAAAAATTAGGATGGGTAAACTTTTTATAGTGACTAGCCTCATCATCGAAACGGTCTCCTTATCAAAAACCCCCTTCCGGGATTTCTAGAGGCATATACCACTGGTTGATAAGTGCATAATTATTGAAATAATATCGAGCATATTATTGAAATAATATCCTACATATTACCACTTGGGATAAGACACTTTTACAAAATTGGGATGGGTAAACTTTTTATAGTGACTAGCCCCACCGTCGAAGCAATCCCCTTATCAGAAACCCCCTTCCGGGATTTCTAGAGGCATAATACCACTGATTGATAAGAGCATAATTATTGAAATAATATCGAGCATATTATTGGCAATAATATCTCAGTCAATAAATATTAGTTGCTAAGAGGACTCGAACCTGGAATCTCAGGTAACATATGTCTCCATACTTACCAATTGGGATAAGGAACTTTAACAAAAAATAGGATGGGTAAACTTTTTATAGTGACTAGCCCCACCGTCGAAACGGTCCCTTATCAGAAACCCCCTTCCGGGATTTCTGGAGGCATAGTACCACAGGTTGATAAGAGCATAATTATTAAAATAATATCGAGCATATTATTGAAAATAATATCCCGCATATTATTGGCAATAATATCTCAGTCAACAAATATTAGTCACTAAGAGGACTCGAACCCGGAACCTCAGACAAGATATGTCTCCATGCTTACCACTTGGGATAAGGCACTTTGACATTTTATATGGGTAAACTTTTTAAAGTGACTAGCCCCACCGCCGAAATAATCCCCTTATCAAAAACCCCCTTCCGGGATTTATAGAGGCATAGTACCACTGATTAATAAAAGCATAATTATTGAAATAATATCCAGCATATTATTGAAATAATATCCCGCATATTATTGACAATAATATCTCAGTCAATAAATATTATTCGCTAAGAGAAATCGAACCCAGAACCTCAGGCAACATATGTTGTCATGCTTACCACTTGGGATAAGGCACTTTAACTAAAAATGGGATGGATAAATTTTTTATAGTGACTAGCTCCACCGCCGAAATTGTCCCCTTATCAGAAACCCCGTTTCGGGATTTCTGGAGGCATAGTACCACTGATTGATAAGTGCATAATTATTGAAATAATATCGAGCATATTATTGGCAATAATATCTCAGTCAATAAATATTAGTCACTAAGAGGACTCGAACCCGGAAACTCAAACAACATATGTCTCCATGCTTACCACTTGGGATAAGGCACTTTGACAAAATTGGGATGGGTAATCTTTTTATAGTGACTAGCCCCACCGTTGAAACGGTCCCCTTATCAGAAACCCCCTTCCGGGATTTTTGGAGGCATAGTATCAGTAGTACCACTGATTGATAAGAGCATAATTATTGAAATAATAACCCCTTTCCGGATTTCTGGAGGTATAGTACCACTGATTGATAAGAGCATAATTATTGAAATAATATAGAGCATATTTTTGGCAATAATATTAGTCGCTAAGAGGAATCAAACCCGGAACCTCAGGCAACATATGTCTCAATGCTTACCATTTCGGATAAGGCATTTTAATTAAAATTGGGATGGGTAAACTTTTTATAGTGACTAGCCCCACCGCCGAAACGGTCCCCTTATCAGAAACCCTCTTCCGGGATTTCTGGAGGCATAATACCACTGATTGATAAGAGCATAATTATTGAAATAATATCGAGCATATTATTGAAATAATATCCTGCATATTATTGGCAATAATATCTCAGTCAATAAATATAGTCGTTAAGTGTAACGACCCATAAAATCCTTTCAATATTTTTCTTGAAAATATTGATCATGCCTATATGGATTCGTGAGTAACATAGGAATACTAGTACGAACCTTAGTATAATTCTTTATATGGATTAAAAGCTAAGTACTAATGGGCCTTACATGGGCTCTTCTAGTACCATGGTTATTAGTGAATTTTAGGTAGAATTTAACATAAATAGAAATGTGTTTCAATTAGGAATATTAGTATGACTCTTGGTGGGCCTTATGTGGGCCTTGCCAAAAATAAAAGAAAAAAGAATAAAAATAAAGTGTAACACCCAATAATTTTCTGGTATTATTAGGGATTTTTCGGAATTTTCTAGCAATTTTTCGGAATAAAAATGAAAAAAAAAACATTAAAGGGCAGCCGGGGGTTCGAACTCGCGACCACAGGAGCAAACCCCTAAGGGCGCCCAGCTGACCAGATGAGCTAGGGTATCAAGGACAAAAAAAGGAGGAGCGAAATTATATTATAGGTGAGTTAGGCTTTTCATGAAGAGGTATTTAAGCCCCGCTTAAGTCGCGTGGAAAAGGGAGGCTAGGGTTGGTGGTCGGCGCAAACAGAGAGGGCGAGGGGCTGCGAAACAAAAGAGAACTCGAGAGATCTCTTTCTCCTCCTCCTTCCTCTCGAGTAGAACATCTAGGGCTTCTTCCCTAGGGTCAAGGAGGGAGGAGATTTGCGCGAAGAAAGGGAAGAGAAGGGCTACGTTGGGATTTAAACCATATTTAGTGAGTTTTCTTCAAGAAAGGGTAAGTAGATCACTCACCTGCAATAGGAGTAGTTTTCGTATGTATGTTCTCATTGTAGAACCATGTTTTATGATGCATGCTTTAAGATTATGGTTATCGTGTGTTTTAAGTTTGTAAAGATGCATGTTTTCTCATGATAGAAATCTATTTGGTTTAGACTTGGTGTATGTAAGCTAAGCATGATAATATTTAATTCTTGAAAAGTCCCAAAATGAGGTTGGGATTAAGGGCACGCAAGGTGCTCAATGAAAGTCTCAAGTAAGAAAGGTAAAGGTGTTAAGTGCAAATTTATGCAAAAGTAAGATAGTTTGATACGTATAAGTACTAGAGTAAGAAAGTATTTTATTTTTAGAAAGTGACATGTACCGGGCAAAGGGAAGGCCCACAGAAAGTTAGAAAGAAACTCTAACAAGGTGCGGTGGCTAGCTACCCCGCAACCTATTAGAGAAGCGCGCAATTGGTACATTGATACCATGGTACAATGTCAAGACCTAAAGAAAGTTGAATATTATTTTCAAGTATATAAGTATTTACAAGTGTTTTAGCTTTGAGTGCATGTCTTTACTTCAATAAGTTCATATTGATACTTTGCGAGCATGATAAGGAGTAAGAGTAGGGAGGTTAGTGTTTTAATGTATGAGCATGTTAAGTTTGCAAATGTTTTATGCAAGTAATGTTTTTTTGTAACATGATTGAGCATGATAAGAATATGAAAGTTTTTCCTCTGTGCATGGATTTTGGAAGTAAGCATTCTTTGAACTGAACATGTTTATTGTCGATAGCATGGATTTGTGAGTTTAAGATTTACTTACTAAGTATCTTGCTTATTAGTTGCATTTCCTCCTATTGCAGATAAAGGTAAAGAAAAAGCTTAAGTTATGGAGGTGACCAGGACTTGCATTGATGTTCAGTGGCGGCGGAACCGTGGAAGAGATCTTTGGGTTAAGTCTTATAGAAACTAGTGGTTTATGTTTTGGATTATTAGAACATAATGATTTTGTGTAAACTTTGCATAGAGACAAGGTTGAGTGCAAAACTCTAGTATAGCTTTAATATTTAATGTTTTGGTTGGTAAAATGTGAACATTGTGTTTATCTCTGCATAGAGTCAAAAGTTGATACAATCTTTAGCATAATTTCATATGGTTTGGTAGTCTTGTTAAATTCCGCAAGGATTCTAATTTCAAGTCATTAGATTTGTTTGGAGTTGCTAGGATGTTTATAAAACTAGCATAGAGTATAGACATGGTGTTATATCCTTGTATGTTTTGAAAGTATATGATTCGTGTATGTCTTTAGCATGATTTTGATTGGTGAAGTCAAAGGTTAAGGTTAAGTGAGTAAAGGTAAAGGTAGTAGTAAGCGAGCGACGATCCGGCTTAAGTATAGGGTAGAGAAGTCGGGTCGTCACAGAGTGGTATCAGAGCAAAGTTTCCACCCTTCCGCCACACTGACATCAAACATCAATCCTGCCGCCTGCCAAGTAAGAAGTTCATGTATTGTAGTATTATATGCTTTCTTTATTGACTGCTAGTATCAGTAAGTGCATGATGATTGAAAAGTATGTGAGTATTATTATTGTATGCTAATGTATGCATTGAGATAGTGAAGTAAGTTAGTAAGAGATAATGAGCATTTATTTCTTATTTATTTTCTGTACACCATAGAGCAAGAGAGATGGCAAGAGGACGTCCCAGAATTACCCGCAACGAGGAGCAAGCTCCTAGAGAACAGGAGTCAACTGAGTCAGTACCACCCACGGATCTTCAAGGAGTGGTGGCCCAGCTTCAGAGGCAACTTGCTGAGCAGCAGCAAGTTATTGCTGCCTTGATGGCTAATCAGCAGGCCACTCCTGTTGCCACCCCAGTGGCGCCAGTGGCACAAGTAATTGCACCAGCGGTGACAGAGACTCCCCCAGTACCTCTGACAAGAGAAGTGAGACAGGAAGCATATCTGATCCAGTGGTAGAGACAGAAGCCCGAGAATTTTTCTGGCACAAGTGAACCATGGGATGCTCAGGCATGGTTCAAAATGGTGGAAAGTATAATGGAGTTACTGGACTGGCCCGAAGTGGAGAAGATAAAGTGCACATCCTTCTGCCTTACTGGAGATGCTAGGATGTGGTGGGAAAGAGTGAAAGCTAAGTGGAATGTGAATCAGATGACCTGGGCCGACTTTGAAGCAGAATTTCTAGAAGAGTACTTTCACATGAAAGTGACCAACAAGCACTATGACGAATTCACTGAGTTCCGTCAAGGAGATCTAACTGTAGATGAAGCAGTGAAGAAGTTCAATCGACTAGCTCGCTTGTGCCCGGAGTTAGTCAATACTGAAAAGGAAAGGGTCAGGCTAATGCTCAAGATGTTGAGGCCTCAGATAGCTCTGAATGTGGCCGGCAGTGGAAATAGACCCCAGACTTCAGAAGAACTAGTAAGTAGTGCTTTGATCACTGAGCACTACTTAAATAGTATAAAGGCCACACGTGTACAACAACAACAGGCAGCAGCCCAGAAGCCCCAAGGGAATCCTCAGAACCAACAGAATTGGAAAGAAAATTCAGGCAAGAGAAAGCAGTGGGACCAGAAGACTTCTGAGGGCAACAAAGGGGGTGCATCAAGCAAGCAACTCAAGTATTCTCCTTGCCCGAAGTGTGGGAAGACACATCCTGGAGTGTGTCGTCAGGGCATGAGCGGATGCCATATTTGTGGAGCAGAAGGGCATATGATGAAGGCTTGCCCTAACCGGTCGAGTGTTGGCGAGTGTTATATCTGTGGAGTAGTAGGGCACCTGGCCAAGGCGTGCCCTAAAGCAAAGCCGCCTCCACCACAACTTCTTCAGTACGGGGGTGGACCTACTCAGCTGCACCAGATGCAGCCAGTTATGGAGGGATCTTATTACAGTCAGGCGAGGATGGAAGCCCCACCAGCCATGACCAACGCCAGGGTTTTCGCCATCACCAGGGAAGAGGTGGCAAATGCTCCTAACATGGTCACAGGTCGAATACTCATCTCATCTCAATATGCTATTGTGTTATTAGATACTGGGGCAACCCATTCTTTTGTATCCATACGTTTCTCTAAAAAACTAGGGATCCCACCAGAAAGTTTGGGTCAGAAATTTTTAACAACCTTACCGTCAGGGGAAGTAATGGCCTCTACTCAGAGGCTAAGGGCAGTACCAATCTGGATTTCCAACCGAGAGCTTTATAGTGACTTGGTAGTCCTTGAGATGAAGGATTACGATGTCATTTTAGGGATGGATTTCTTGAGCAAGTTGTAGCGACCCGCCTTCTCTACCTTAGACGGACCGTTACTTTGTCTACTTCTTGACTCTAATGCACGACTAAAAATGCGAAACTTTCTTTTTTTTTGTATTTAATCTATCTAAGAATGAGATTCTAACTTTAATAGTCATGCATGATACAATGGTACATTACTAGCAATCCTAACCATTTAAACTCATCACACATGGTTCTATAACATTACTAAAGCATTATGGAATATGAATGCAACTTTTCTAAGCATAATTAAAGCAACAAAACTTAATTCAAAAGGAGACTAGCAACATCCCTATTCAAACTCCACTTATAAAATTCTATAACATTTCTAGAACTTCATAGAATGTAAATCTTACTTTTCTACCGAATTTACAAGCATTTTAAGCACAATTAGGACCTAGTCCCAAAGGGAATAATAAGCTCAAGAATAAGTCTAAAATGCAATGTATCCACATGCTAAACTACTCATGTCCTTGCTCATCTAGTGCATTCACAAAAGTATGCATACTAATTGAAATGACATGAAATCTTCATTCTACAAAATTAAGCATGTAAAACTATCCGAAGCATAAGTGTTTAATAAACTCCATAACACAATAACTTGGAATTTGGAGACCTTAAATATTGCATTTCAAATAAGCTAAACTGTCTCGTCCCAAGGACCTCTCCAAGGTCAGCCACCACACACACGTCACTCAGCACCGCCTCGTCGCCTTCCTTCAGAATTGCTTGCCTTTACCTTTATCTGCAGTAAGAGGAAATGCAACTAATAAGCATAAAACTTAGCAAGTACTATCTAGCTCACAAAATCTCGAAATGTGCAAGCATGCTTTTTAAACAATGTGAAATCACATGAGATACTTTTATACTTAAACGAAACACTAAAACATGTATAACTCAAAACATGCATACTCAAGCATTAATAAGTCTTAACTCACTTTTTCTTGGCTTAACATGAAACTTTAGCAATTCTTTAACTTTAAATCTTTCTTTAACTTTTAGAAAACTTCTTTAAACTTTAGAAAAACTTTGCTAAAGCATATACTTGAAAATAATAACTCACTTGGATCCACTTAAGACGTAAGTACCATCTTATGCGCGTTCCCTAAAAGGTTGGGGTAGCAAGCCACCAATCCTAGTAGAGCAGACCTTGGTCTACCAGGGCCAAGACCTTGGAATTGGACACCTGGATTTCTTTAATGACGCCCTTGGACGCCGGGTACTGGCCTTAGAAAATAAAATACTTACTTTTTCTTATCTTGAATGCCTTGGCATTTTAACGAGCACCTTGTGTGCCCAAATCCCTAAGTCTTGACTTTTGGGGATTTCTTAAGGCCTTGGCCTTTTCTTTTCTTATCTTTATCTTCTCTTTTCTTTTCTCATAACTTTTCTTAGACCCTACACTCACATAGGGTACTCTATCAAATATATATAAGCATATAATGAACTAAGATCACATGCGAAATCTTAAACTAAAAGTAAATATCTCTTTTAAAACTTTGAAGGGAAAAATTCTTGCGGAAAACCGCCTCTTACTGCAGGTGAGCAGTACTTACCTTGATTTCTTGGACTTACAACCGAAATTAGACGACTAGGGCTCGGGTGAAACTTGAGATCTCTACGAACCGTCCGCGCCTACGTGTTCTTCTCGTCGAGACGAATGAAACGCTCCGCCCTCCTTGCTTCTTCCTTGGCCGGCGCCCCCTTAGAAGAGGAGAGGGGGTCTTGGTGTGGTTGGCGTGCGCACAAGAGAGGGGAGGGGGTCGGCGGATGCTGAGGAGGAGGAATGAATAAAAAAAGCCCTAAGTTTCCCTTTGGAAAAAAATTTAACTAATTATACCTTATCTATTGTTTCCGCTAATATATTTCAACAAAAGCAAGCTAGCCCACTTGGTCCGCCCCTCCTCCTCTCACAGCCTAGGTTTAGGGATAAAATCCCACCTACGCGTTTTTCTCTTTTTACCCCTTTTTGCCACTTTCGTTTACGGAAAAATTCTATAAAAATATCCATAAATTCGGAATAAATTCTAAGATATTTCTAAAATTAGTTTCGAGAATTTTCGGGCGTTACACAAGTACAGTGCTTCTATAGACTGCCACAAGAGAAAAGTCAAGTTCACACCAGAAGCAGAACCTTCATTTGAGTTTATTGGAGACCCAAGGAGAAAGGCAAAGAGGTTCCTATCTACCTTACAAGCTCAGAGAATGTTAGAGAAGGGGTGCTCTGGTTTTCTAGCTCATATAGTGGATGCAAGTCAAGGAGAAGGATTGAAGAGAGAAGAAGTGAGGGTAGTCTGTGACTATCCTGAGGTGTTTCCTGAAGAGTTACCAGGACTCCCTCCCAATCGGGAAATTGAGTTTGAAATTGAGTTGGCCCCAGGAACCAACCCAATATCGAAGGCACCTTATCGCATGGCACCAGCAGAACTGAAAGAATTACAAGAACAATTGCAAGAGCTGCTTGACAAGGGTTTCATCCGCCCTAGTCATTCACCTTGGGGAGCTCCTGTACTGTTCGTCAAGAAGAAAGATGGATCTATGCGAATGTGCATAGATTATAGAGCTTTGAATAAGGTAACCATCAAGAACAGATATCCTTTGCCAAGGATAGATGACCTATTTGATCAGCTAAAGGGAGCCACAGTGTTCTCCAAGATAGATCTGCGATCAGGTTACCATCAGCTCAGAGTGAAGGAGAGTGATGTGCCAAGGACTGCTTTCAGTACAAGATATGGGCACTATGAGTTTGTGGTTATGCCCTTTGGAGTGACAAATGCCCCTGCAACGTTTACGGATCTAATGAATAGAGTGTTCAAGGATTTTCTGGACAAGTTCGTCATTGTCTTTATTGATGATATCCTAGTGTATTCAACGACTCAGGAAGAACATGACGAACACCTGAAGATGGTATTGCAAACCTTACGTCAGAAGGAGTTGTACGCCAAATTCTTAAAGTGTGAGTTTTGACTTGACCAGGTGGCCTTCCTAGGCCACATCATTTCCAAGGAAGGTATTATGGTAGACCCAGCCAAGATTGAAGCAGTTAGTAACTGGAGTCGACCAAAGAATGCCAGTGAGATCAGAAGTTTTCTGGGTTTGGCAGGGTACTACAGAAGGTTTGTAGAGGACTTTTCAAAGATAGCTTCTCCACTTACAGCCCTAACCAGAAAGAATAAGAAGTATGAGTGGAATGAGGACTGCGAGCAGAGCTTCCTTGAGTTGAAGAAGAGACTGACCAGCGCTCCTATCCTTACGGTACCCGAAGGTGATAAGAGCTTCGATATATACAGTGATGCATCAAAGCTAGGACTTGGAGCAGTCCTTATGCAAGAAGGCAAAGTCATAGCTTATGCTTCCAGGCAACTCAAGGACTATGAAAAGAATTACCCCACTCATGATCTGGAGTTGGCAGCTGTAGTCTTTGCCCTAAAGATATGGAGGCATTACTTGTATGGAGTGCAGTGTAAGATTTATACAGATCACCAGAGTCTGAAATATTTCTTCACTCAGAAAGACCTCAATATGAGACAGCGAAGGTGGCTCGAGTTAGTGAAGGACTATGACTGTGAGATTCTTTACCACCCTGGTAAGGCAAATAGAGTAGCAGATGCACTGAGTAGAAAGACTTGTGCCACTTTGATGTCCTTATCAGCATTGACACCACCATTACAGAAGGAGATAGTAGATTATGGAGTGGAAATTATTGATGGACAGCTAGCCCTATTGACACTAGAGTCAACTTTGCTTGAAGAGATACAGAAAGAGCAATCTGAGGATTCTGATATCCAAAGGATCAAGCAAGAGGTGCAAGAAGAAGAGAGTAAAGAGTTTAGAGTATCTAACAGTGAGATACTCTATTATGGTGATCGTTTGTGTGTCCCCAAGAATGAGGAGCTGAGAAAGAAGATTCTTGAAGAAGCCCATGGAACTCCCTACTCCATGCACCCTGGTTCTACCAAGATGTACCAGGACTTGAAAAGAAGATTTTGGTGGTCCGGAATGAAAAGAGACATAGCTAAGTATGTCAGCACCTGCCTGACATGTCAGAGAGTTAAAGCAGAACACCAGAGACCAGGAGGCGTCCTACAGCCCATTCAGATTCCAGAATGGAAATGGGAAGACATAGCCATGGATTTCATAGTTGGTTTACCAAAGACAACTAATGGCTATGATGCTATTTGGGTGATAGTAGACAGATTGACCAAGTCTGCCCACTTTTTGGCAATTAGAGTGTCTTACTCAATTGAAAAGTTAGCCCAATTATATGTGCAGGAAGTGATCCGACTACACGGAGTCCCGAAGACCATTATCTCTGATAGGGATGGTCGTTTCACTTCACACTTTTGGGAGTGCGTACAGACAGCGTTAGGCACCAAACTGAAATTCAGCACAACTTTCCATCCCCAGACTGATGGACAGAGAGAGAGAGTGAATCAGGTTCTAGAAGATATACTCAGAGCTTGTGCATTGGACTTCAAGGGCAGTTGGTGCAAGTATTTATGTTTAGCTGAGTTTGCCTACAACAACAGTTACCAAGCCACTATTGGTATGGCACCCTATGAAGCTCTTTATGGTAGGGAGTGTAGATCTCCCCTCTGTTGGTATGAAGGTAGTGAGAAGAAGAAAATGGGGTCACAGACTGATCTTATAGATGATATCACAGAAGCTATAAAGAGCATCCGCCAGAGGATAGAGACTGCTCAGAGTAGGCAGAAGAGTTACGCCGATGTACGCCGTAGGCCGTTAGAGTTTGAAGTTGGGGATACAGTTTTCCTCAAAGTAGCTCCTATGAAGGGTGTGATGAGATTTGGCAAGAAGGGCAAGCTAAGTCCTCGATACGTAGGACCCTACCCAGTGACGAAAAGGGTTGGCAAAGTAGCTTATGAGTTGGAGCTACCCTCAGAGATGTCAGCAATACACAATGTGTTCCATGTCTCAATGTTAAAGAAGCACCTCCCAGATGCCAACCAAGTGATTGAGCCACAGATGATACAAGTTCAAGAAGATCTCAATTATGAAAGTCGACCTATTCAGATAATAGATCGAGCAGTTAAGAAACTGAGAAACAAAAAGGTACCACTAGTGAAAGTCTTATGGCTGAATCAGAAGCATGAAGAGGCAACTTGGGAGTCAGAAGATAGCATGAGGCAAAGGTATCCAGAGCTGTTTTAAGTTCGAGGACGAACTTTTTACAAGGTGAGGAGGATTGTAACACCCAATAATTTTCTGGTATTATTAGGGATTTTTCGGAATTTTCTAGCAATTTTTCGGAATAAAATGAAAAAAAAACTTTAAAGGGCAGCCGGGGGTTCGAACTCGCGACCACAGGGAGGAGCAAACCCCTAAGGGCGCCTGACGAGCCCAAATTATACTAAATTAATCTGTCACGAAATGTATGGGCTCATCAGATTTAGAATTTATAAATTAAATGCTGGAAACCCTTTTACAATCAAAAATATGGAAATGTAATATAGGGGCCACAGGTCGTATTTTTCTCGGGGCTAGTTGACATTGTTCGATTCAAACTTGTAGTTATGTGTCGTTTTTTTGGGTTTCAAGTAAGTAATGAAATGATGGTTTTTAAGTGAAAATGAAAATGAAATGAAAATGAAGGAAATTGAGCAATGGAACTAAACAAAGAGATGGCACTAAAAGCTCAATTAATGGAAACTAAATCCAAACACTTACAAAGTTTTTGATAACTGATTTCTTATTTCAAACACAAAATGGAATGCTATGCAATGAAGGGAAGGCAGTAATGGAGGTTTTCGGCAATAAATGAGCTAAGGCAATCCTATATCATGCCAAATTAGAACTCAACCAAACAAACACAACTCCACTAGCCAAAGTATTTTTGGAACCTAACACTACCAATCAAATTCAGATATGAGTGGAAGCAAGCTTATTGAATTCAAACACAATTATATGCCACATAAACAAACTAAATTCTGATGCAAAAGAATTAAAATCAATTGGCACACAAGAGACAACTCTTTGTGCCAAAAGTTTACACTAAATTTGGCAATAAATGATCTTCCAACTCACTTCTCTTTTCTTTCTTTAAATCTGATGGAATCGATTGGAAAACAAGGATGTTCGGACAGAATTAAGCAAGCTTCTGTAAAGGAATTGAAACTAAAACCAGATCAATCAAGGCAAAAGAAATCAGAAGCTAGGATAGGCAGTAATTCAACTTCAATGTGCAGAATTCAGCTCTAGCTACACTAAAAATCCGGAATGAATTGCAAGAAGTTGAAACTAAGCTCTAAGTTAACTAAGGAAACCTATACTTAACTCGAGTGCAGGAATTAACACCTAAGAAACAAGAAATCTGATCTGATGCAAGTTCAGAAACCAAAAGGAAAAATACAAAACAGAAATAACTTGGCACACTAGCTAGGAATTGGCACGCAGCATTTTGAACAAGAACTAAACTGAAAATTGAGCTATTCATTCACTAAACAAGTCCCTAAATTACTCTACTTGCAGAATTGAAGCTAACTTATGGCTAACAACTTAAAAATCGAAATATTCAGTAACTAAACAGAAAAACAGGACAGATTCGGCTAAATCGAAAATTACAGCTAAAGAACTACAATTAACTAGCTAAACTAATCCTCAACTCCTTCCTCAGTTCAAGGACTTCTTGGTTGTCAGTCAAGAGCCGGCTTCGAACCCCTAGGCTCGGCAAATCAAGGGAAATCCATTTCTGAAGTTGATTCTGCCGAAAATCTGCACTTGTTGGAAACTTTGATCCGATTCACTTTTTCTCTGATGGATGAGCTGCGATGTTGATTTGGGGAACTTCAGAGGCCACTTGAGAACCCCTACAAGTGGTTCTGAAACTTGGGAATGGATTGCGGAAGAGAAACCAATGATCGGACTGAGGAACTGCCGAAACCCTCAAGCACTCCCTGTTCCGGCGCAAATGGACAGAATTCTTCAAGGAATTGATCTCCAGAGACTCAGAACTCGATCTGGAATGGTAGATGAGGTGGTCACGCCTTCATGGAAACAAAAACGATGAAAAAAGATGAAGAACTGATGAAGAAACGCGAAGAACAGTGGAGGCTGGCTGAAGACGCGACAAGGGTAAGCTCTGTGGAAAATTTCCTTAAGTATTAACCAATGGACGGCTCAGATCGATTTGCTTCAATCCAACGGCTGATCTTGGTTTGATTTAAGCCAAACTTTGATGATGACGATCTGGGGTCAGGATCTTCCTCGTGGTAGCTCGGATCCTCCAAATTTGCAACGGATGGTCCAGATCAAGCTAATCTTTGAATGGACGATCTAGAGCCCTCCAAGCTTGATCCAACGGTTGATCTTGCTCCGATTGGGATGAAATCTTCAGATCTTGATCATAGAGCTTGATCAACCCTAACCCTAGCTCGGATTGCTTCAGATCGTCCCGGATGGCTCAGATCTAGCCGCTCTTGAATCGGACGGCCCAGATTTAATCATAATCTTGATAATCTGATCCGGGTCACTTCCGAACGAATTTGACCTAATATGCCATAGATCCTTGAACCTTGATGCCTACAAAAATTAAATCAAGAATTTAGTGGCCAATTAACTCAAATATGTGTCATTTTGCATTTAAGTCCAAAATATGAATAAGTTCTAAAACCTAGGCAATTTCACAATTTTAGCAATAAAAACATAGATCAAACAGGGATTTAAGCAACTCAAATGATCAATAAAATGGAATCTATCAACTCCCCCACACTTAGCCTTGAGCGTCTCGCGAAAACAGTAAATATGTATCCCCTAGATTTACTTAGGCATAATTAGAATCAATTGAAAAGAAATTACCTAGGGTTGCCAATTCTCATAAATCTAAGCTCTATGGATTACTATCTTGTCCTTAAATCAACAACTTGGCCTTTTCATCCATCATGAATCATTGAGATGAATTTAAATCACTAGCCTTTCAAGGAAAATATTGGTGGCTCTCTCCTAAGTTCTAAGTTGATGATGGAAGTGGAGCTCACTCAAACACATATGATTCTTGCACTACCATAGGCTTGCTTAGTATCTACTCTCCACCATTAATCATGAATAGGATCAACATCTATAAAAACAATTGAAAGACATAGAAAAATGGTGAGACATGGGATAAAAACAAGGGAATTGAAAAACTGATAAAGTGGAAGACTTGAGTGCTTGGGGATATTTTTGATGCTCTTTGCCCCATCTTCCAGTTCTCATAATGATCTTAAAAGTTGTGAAGTCAATCTTGAATAAATTCCTTTGATTTGGATGAAAAACCTTTCCTTGATTTCCTTGTGCCAAGTTTTCCTTTTGTGCCAACTTTGTTTTTTTTTTCTTTCTTTTTCAAGTTCAGCATCCACTTCAGATTCATGGCAATTCTCTGATCTCTCATACAATTAGCATTACTAATATTTGCATCTGTTGATAGTGGAAAATTGAGGTGTTCCACTCGAGAATGGTTGAGTAACAAGTCAATATCCGGCCACTGCACAAGCATTTTTTTTTTTTCAAATTGCTAACTGATTAATCCTTGACTGATATCCTCCATTTACCTTACTAGAAATTTTAGCTTTCTCTTAAACTATCCAGTCAATGGAAATCTGCAATAAACATTTGAATCAAGTGGCTGAATTTGGGAAAAACATTTCTGCATTTCTATTCAAAATCAATGACCTTCATAACTAAATTTTTAGTTCTTTCCCCCTTCCATAGCTGCATTTCCCTCTGTTTAATTTCAGTAACACAATGCTGGATTAGAGAATTCAGATTTAGTTTAGAGTTGATACAAAATTGCTGGTGTGGAACCAAGTTTGATATAGCAATCACATTTCAGTCCTTGAACTTGGCACAGATTTTTGCACTTGTCAACTCCACTTTCCGATCTGATTTCTCCAATTCCTTCACAAACAATCCTTCAAGATATTCCATAATTCGCAGCCTACTCAAAATGTCCAGGTTTCAGCTTCAAATTCAGTCTAGTTTCAGCTCTAAACAGATTATTTTCAGGTTTGAATTTCAGCACTGCCTGATGAGATTTCGGCACTTAAATTCAACTAAAATGCTGCTTTTCAATTTCTGATGGATGGCTGGTAGATGGATTTGTTCTTAATCCTTGTCAGCAGCCCTTGAGAACCACATTGGTTTCAAATCAATTCCTGCACTTCAATTTCTGCACTGCACAGAAATTTTTTTCTGTTCTCTGTTTTTGGCACAAAACCTTTGTTAACTGCTCAGCCGAATTCACCTTGAGGTTCCCTATTCTGAATTTTTCTTTTTAGCTGCAATTGTGTTCAAATTTCATTCTTGACACCTTGCTTGGGCTTCACCTTGGCACAGAATTCCTGAACTTGCTTGTGATCTGCCCGCATGCAGTTCCAAAACAAAAATTTCAGCTTCAAGTTTTCTCCTTGGGTCAGCTAAATTTACTTGGCACTAATTTCCTAAACTTGCATCTATCTTGGATTTTATGATCTCCAGAATTCTGCAATCTTTTGATTTTCTCAGCCTTTGCTCAATTTCTCACAGTCTTAAATCAATTTATGTTCAGCTGCTTCAAATTCAGATTTCTCAGCTTATGTTAAGCTGCTGTTCAGTTTCAATTCAGCTTGTCTTCAGCTGGTCTTCAGATTCCAGCACTCGGCAGCAACAAATGCAATTCAGATTTCTTTTTCAGCTCCAACAAAACTATCTTTTGCAGTGGCACAGATTTTTCCAGCTTGTTTCCAGATTGGACAGCTGCTGTTCAGATTTTCTCACAATGTTCTGATTTTTTTTTAGCCAAATATAGCTGAAATTCAACTCTCCAAATGTTTCTTTCTTCTTCTGTTCTGATTTCATTCAATCGCCTCAAGAGCAGTCCTTCCATGATTCTCAGCAGTTCCAAGTTGATTTGTTTAGCTGCACACACACAGAATTCCCAAATCAGCACACATTTCTGCATTTCTTCATATCTTTCCAGCTCCACAGCTTCAAATTGAAACTCATCAGCCTTCACTTCAGATTATTTTCAACTGGAGTTAAGATTCCTGCACTTAGCAAACATCA
The DNA here is from genome assembly GCA_024364735.1 of Boesenbergia rotunda. Taxonomy (NCBI): domain Eukaryota; kingdom Viridiplantae; phylum Streptophyta; class Magnoliopsida; order Zingiberales; family Zingiberaceae; genus Boesenbergia; species Boesenbergia rotunda. The sequence goes on from JAGFNQ010002264.1 coordinate 95,530, forward strand.
GATTCAATTCAGCTTCAGATTTTATAGCTTGCAGTTTGCGTGCCATATTCAGATTTTGGCACTCATTTGGCATGTTCTTCCTTTGATTTTGGCACTCTATATCAGCTTCAATTCAGAATTCAGATTACTCTTAGATTCCAGCACTTGAAGTCAGCTTGTTCCAGCTTTTCTCAGTTTTTCTCAGTTTTTCTCAGCTATAATCCAGCTTCTAGCTGAATGGCAGAGTAGTTTCATTTCACTTTTTCCACTTTGGTACGAAATTTCTGCTTAGTTCTCTGCATCCATTACAGATTCCTTGCAGCGAATGGGAAGTAAAATTCCAGCACTGAATTTTTCAGTTCTGTCCATTGTGAAGTAGTGCTGAATTTTTCAATGAGTGTATTCAAACTTGGCACAGCAGTTTGTATCAATCCAGCAACTCAAAATGGAAACATCCCAGCTTCAATTCCAACTTCATTAGCCTCCAAATTCCATTTTTGTGCAGCTTTGTTTAGCCTCGGATCAGCTCTGTTTGCAATTAGAAGGTATCGAGTGGTATTCCATTCCATTTTAAAACCTTGGCATAGGATTTGGCTTCAATTTGATGGTTGCATGCCACTTAGACCTTGGCACAAACATTTCTTGGATCTCCACATTGTAATCAAGAATCTAGATGCCCTCCATTTGCTTCCATCCTTTTGCTCATTTTTGACACCAAACATCACTCAAACTCATCTTTGGCACATGAAATTTTTTTTTTTTTCGAGTTGAACTACATCATTGATGAAAATTGCTTCCAAATCACCAATCACTCCCCCACACTTAATTCTTTGTCCGTCTCGGGCAAAATAGCATCAAGAAAAACATCCCAAGCAAACAAATCCATAGAAAAATGAGGGTCAAGATTAGCAATAAGGAAAGACAACTAGAATAGAATAAGCAAAATGATGTGGAAAGGTGAATAAAATGATGGAAGAGAAGGGCTACGTTGGGATTTAAACCATATTTAGTGAGTTTTCTTCAAGAAAGGGTAAGTAGATCACTCACCTGTAATAGGAGTAGTTTTCGTATGTATGTTCTCGTTGTAGAACCATGTTTTATGATGCATGCTTTAAGATTATGGTTATCGTGTGTTTTAAGTTTGTAAAGATGCATGTTTTCTCATGATAGAAATCTATTTGGTTTAGACTTGGTGTATGTAAGCTAAGCATGATAATATTTAATTCTTGAAAAGTCCCAAAATGAGGTTGGGATTAAGGGCACGCAAGGTGCTCGATGAAAGTCTCAAGTAAGAAAGGTAAAGGTGTTAAGTGCAAATTTATGCAAAAGTAAGATAGTTTGATACGTATAAGTACTAGAGTAAGAAAGTATTTTATTTTTAGAAAGTGACATGTACCGGGCAAAGGGAAGGCCCACAGAAAGTTAGAAAGAAATCTAACAAGGTGCGTTGGCTAGCTACCCCGCAACCTATTAGAGAAGCGCGCAATTGGTACATTGATACCATGGTACAATGTCAAGGCCTAAAGAAAGTTGAATATTATTTTCAAGTATATAAGTATTTACAAGTGTTTTAGCTTTGAGTGCATGTCTTTACTTCAATAAGTTCATATTGATACTTTGCGAGCATGATAAGGAGTAAGAGTAAGGAAGTTAGTGTTTTAATGTATGAGCATGTTAAGTTTGCAAATGTTTTATGCAAGTAATGTTTTTTTGTAACATGATTGAGCATGATAAGAATATGAAAGTTTTTCCTCTGTGCATGGATTTTGGAAGTAAGCATTCTTTGAACTGAACATGTTTATTGTCAATAGCATGGATTTGTGAGTTTAGGATTTACTTACTAAGCATCTTGCTTATTAGTTGCATTTCCTCCTATTGCAGATAAAGGTAAAGAAAAAGCCTAAGTTATGGAGGTGACCAGGACTTGCATTGATGTTCAGTGGCGGCGGAACCGTGGAAGAGATCTTTGGGTTAAGTCTTATAGAAACTAGTGGTTTATGTTTTGGATTATTAGAACATAATGATTCTGTGTAAACTTTGCATAGAGACAAGGTTGAGTGCAAAACTCTAGTATAGCTTTAATATTTAATGTTTTGGTTGGTAAAATGTGAACATTGTGTTTATCTCCGCATAGAGTCAAAAGTTGATACAATCTTTAGCATAATTTCATATGGTTTGGTAGTCTTGTTAAATTCCGCAAGGATTCTAATTTCAAGTCATTAGATTTGTTTGGAGTTGCTAGGATGTTTATAAAACTAGCATAGAGTATAGACATGGTGTTATATCCTTGTATGTTTTGAAAGTATATGATTCGTGTATGTCTTTAGCATGATTTTGATTGGTGAAGTCAAAGGTTAAGGTTAAGTGAGTAAAGGTAAAGGTAGTAGTAAGCGAGCGACGATCCGGCTTAAGTATAGGGTAGAGAAGTCGGGTCGTCACATAAAGTGCATGCATCAAGGATTGAACCTTGGACCTAAGGTAGAGGCAAAGCCTCATCATGCATGTACTAACCAATTCACCTAGCAAGGGAGTACTAGTGAAAAAGGAAGAGGATTTTAGTTGAGGCTAAGAGAAGTGAAGAGTCACCATGAGAGGAGACACCATGCCTCTTCACTTGCCCCTACACCTAGTATAAAGGAAGTAGATGAGGAGGGAAGAGACACTTGAGTTATTATTTTCTTTTTCTTCATCCACCAAGACTCTTCCTCTCCCTCTCCTTCCTCCTTCTAGCCGAAACCCACAAGGGGCTTTTCCCTTTGGAAAAGCTTCACAAGAAGACTTCTTCTTCAAGATCCAAGGGCTTCTTACAAGGCTACAAGGGCTAGGGGTGATCTAAGGTCAAGAAGGTCTTCATCCTCTTCTCTATTTAAGGTCTAAAACCAAGACAACAAGAGTAAGACTCCCTCACCTGTGGTATAATAGTTTTGATGTTATCTTTCGTGATTTAAGGTTTTGTTTGGGCTCTATGTTGAGAAAACCATGAACTAAGGCTTCTTTAACTTTCGGCCAAAGTAGGTTTTGAGTCCAAAAGGATGATTAAACCTCACTTATGTTTTCTAATGTTTCCTTAGGATGAATAAAGAATAAATTCATGATTTGGGAATTTTTGTAGCATCCTAAGACCCTCTAGGGTTTCGGCCACCATCCATGTCTCATGGTTAGGATTAAATCCAACCCTTCAAGCATGCTTATTATGATTTCCTATGATATAATGGATATTAATTGTGAATGATATGAATTTTTCCATGAATTTGTGACCCTCTAAACTTTCGGCCAAGACCAAGATGTGGGTCTAGGACTTAGGGTTAGCCCCAATCATGGGTTCCAATGGTTCCCTATGGCATTGTATGTATTGTCTTGGGTGTTGATTGTGCCCTATATGAATTTTCCATGGACTTGTGTGTTGGGACCGGGTGCATGTTGACATGGATGCGGGTTCGTAATTTTAAAATTAATTACGTGCAGCGGAAGGATTAGCATAAATAATTTCTCAAATTATTTAACCACACATCTAAGCATGCAATTTTATCTTGTGTAGACATGATCATATATTTAAAATTTTGCAGAAATATAAACTATTTTACGTATTACCTCATGTAACTCGAAGGAAGGGACGAGATCCAACCATAAGTGTCCCTTGGAAGCTCCGCCTCTATTCGCGTCCACGCCGAGTATCTTCGGGATGACTTCACAAAGCCACGAGTTTCATGTTCTCGCGAACTACTAGATTCTCCGAGAACGCGACAAGAAAAACCAAGAGAGAAGTCGGAAGACTAACCACAAAAGGATGGCCGGAATCAAAATTCTGGCGAAGCAAAAGAAGAGGCTTGCGGCAAAAAGATCCTTGCGGCAAACTCTAATTCCGGCAGCACCTTCTTCCGGCCAAGAGATGGCCGGAGCTTCCTTTTCCGGCAGCAGGTGGTGGTCGGCAGGGAAAGGGCAGGGGCGGCCGGTTGGTGCTCCTTCTTGGGGCTGGTTGGCGCACGACAAGAAGGGGAGAAGAGAAGGAGAGAAAGAGAGGGAGAGAGCCTATGCCTTCATCTCTTTGATTATCACCCAAGCCTTGCCTTGGGTCCTTTATATAGTGGCCTCTCAACCATCAAGCCTCTCAAATATGGAATAACTTATTCCATCATGCCAAGTTTGATTTTATATCATGGTTAAAATCATATTTTAATTCATGATAAAAAATCAATCAAGTCTCTTCTCTCCTATGGAATAAATTTCCTTATCATGGTAAATCAATCCATGATTGATTTTATAAAATAAACCAATCCATGGTTCATTTTAATTTCCATGAAAAATAAACCAACCTTGGTTTATTATATAAAAATTTATATCATCCATAATTTTATAAAACAAACCACACTTGGTTTATTTTATAAATTGAACCAAAAACTTGGTTCTCTCCCTTTGTTGTGGCAGGCCAAGCAAAGAGGATGGAGGCCCTCTTTGGCCGACCCATCCAAGCCAAGCCCCAATGAATTAAACTTATTTAATTCATCTATTAAGTCTTCAAAAGACTTAGCCATTTTACGCTTCCGATGCGTCTCTGAAAAATTCAGATTCGACTTATCGGTTGGCTCAACCAAACTTAATCTCTCTTGATTGAAAAATCTAATTTTCAACTCGTTTTAAATCCCTCGGATTACTCGTAGTGCGTGTGACTAAATAGGTTTTCGATTTATGTTGGCCGTCTATAATTAATCAATTAATTATAGAACGATCATGAGTGACACCTTGTAGTACATCATGATCCCCAATTAATCGAAAGATCAACAGTTGACCTCAAAAACAATTCTGAAACCCTTCAGCAGCTATAATGAATCGTGCCCCATTCCCTTCACCATCTTATACTCACTTGGTTCAGGACATGGTCTATGTGTGTCAGTCCCCACTAGGCTGACTACGTCACACCTAGCCCAAGTAACGTTTTCTCGTCCTACGGATTCTAATTACTCTCATGTATTTAAGAGATTCATACTCTGAACATGTCATGCTCTGGCCAGAGGCTTCGAGTAACAATCCGACGATAGGCCTCGGGTATACATCTCCTCGTAAGGAGTGGTGAATCCTTTGTAGGCTGTTCAAACATCTTTGGACACTTCGGCTTATACCCAATCATCCTGGGTCCACACCTCCTTGGAGACGCTTGCTTAAGATGTCAAAGTATAAGTCTCCATGACCAAGATGACTTAAACACTGCAAGTCAAAGGAACATCACACTTAAGCTGCAGTAAGAACTTCACTGACATATCTATATGTAGACTACCATATGAAGTTTTACAGCCAGTCACTCCAATGAACTAGTTCCCTTAACTAGCATTCATGTTTATCTCCGGACATCTCAATGTCACCAGCCAGTGAGAATCAGCTGATTAGAGAATAACCCATGCTAGTCTCAACAGAATTGATAGTGTCCGTATTTATCAATTCATCGACTAGGGACAATTTCAATACTTCACAATTGCACATGTAGAGATAATCACTAGTTGTGAATTCATCACAAATTCTCTTATGCTGTGAATTGTATTGCGGACATTCAGTAAATGAGTTTAAGATCTCAATCAAATACACAAACATGTATACTCAAATAGTGAATATTCATTTATTAGAATAAATGATTACAATCATAAGGTGATTGCCTTAGGACACTTCTCTCATATCACTAACATTGTGGCCTTTAGGGTTTCGGCCAAGACCTAATTTATGACTAAGAAATTAGGGTTAGCTCCAACTATGAGTTCTAATGGTTTCCTATGGCATTGTAGGTAATGTATGGGCTTTTCTTTACTTATGGTACCTCACATGTTGCTTGAATGATGGGATATCTCTTCTTCCAACTTTTGGCCAAGCACCTTAACTAGGATTTGGGATGAGTTAGGATTTCAAGAATACTTGTTTATGGCTTATTATGATGTATATATATGTTCAAGCATGTGGTATGAATTGTTATGTTACCTAAAACCCTAACCTTATGTGCTATGCTTCATGATCTTGTATGCTTATGTTTGATACCATGTTTTAGTAGGTTTCATTCATGAATGTTTTAAGCCTATACCATGAACACATGTGTGGTGAAGTAGGCCTCATGTTTGTGTAGAATGATGCATGTTTTAAGTTAAACGCCTATGATAGATATATGATTAAGTAGACCCATGCATGCTTTATGATAGATACCATGATCATGTATGCTATGTGATATGTACCATGTATGAAAAGAAACCTTATCTATGCATGTTTACCCTATGTACCATGATCATGCATGCTTTATGAGCTAAGATGATGTTTATGCCTTAAGGCATAATTATGTATGTATGCCATGCTTTATGAATAAAGATGATGAATGAAAATGATGTTCATGTCTTTAAGGCATAATGATGTATGCATGACATACCTTATGAATGAAGATGATGTTCATGCCTTTAGGGCATTATGATGTTATGCATTAACTATGAATGATGAAATGCTAAGTATGTTTTATGTCATGCTTCATGTAATAAGATCATGTTTATGTCTTTAAATATGCTGTAAATGTCCTATGAATGATGAAGCATGTGAAGCTATTTTACTTTATGAATGAGCTTGTACCGGACCGAAGTAAGGGTCTAAGGGATGAGCTCCTCATGTAAGCCTCGGTGTGGGACTACCGCAGCTGTCCCTGGTTCTGCGACTACCGCAGCTGTCTAACAGGGATGAGCTCCTCATGAAAGCCTCGGTTTTGGGACTACCGCAGCTGTCCTTACCCTAGTAGGTCGAGATTAGCTACCTCGCATTTACTTAGGGATGCGCACATATGATGTATGTATGTGGTACAAGCCAGGGCCCCATGATGTGATGATTATATTTAAGTATTTATAAGTATGATTTTCAAATAAGCATCCTTAGGTTATATACATTTGACTCATGCATCCATTCATGTTATGCATCCATGTTAAGTATATTTTATGCTCATGTTTATGTCAAGTACCATGCCATGTTAAATGTTTCATATGCTTATGTTTTATGTTAAGAACCATGCTATGTTAAATGTTTCATATGCTTATGTTTTATGTTAAGAACCATGTCATGTCAAATGTTTCATATGCTTATGTTTTATGTCAAGAACCATGTCATGTTAGTATTTCATATGCTTAGGTTTTATATCAAGAACTTTTCTATGATAAGTACGTTATATGTTTTATTTTATGTGACGTATGGTTTTGGTGAGTAGGAAAGGGTCTTACTAAGCCTATGTGCTTATAGTTTTATTTTCTTATACTGCAGATCAAGCAAGAGGATATTAAGGGAAGAAGCAGGAGGGGCAAGAGTGTGTGTGTGGCAGTGACATGGCAAAGGAAAAGAAAAAGATTTTCATATTTATACTTTGTCACATGTCTTATGTTTTGCATTGTCTTCTTAAGTTTCATGCTATACTTATGATAGTTATGCCTAAAGAATAACTTACTACGTATGTTGCTTATGGATGATTTATGTGATTTTCATATCATGATGTTACGTATGATGTTAACATGCTAAGTTACCATGTCACTATGTTTAGGAATGATAGTTAAGGCATGTATACATGATTCAAGTATTAGTTGCATGGGTTAAACGCATATGTATAAAGTTTTAAATTATTCCGCTGCATTAAGATAATCATATGCGTATATGTATGTTAGCGTAACGCCGCCTCCCGCCACACCGTAAGGTGTGGAAAAACGCGGGCGTTACATTAAGAGGACTTGGACCCGAAACCTCAGGCAACATATGCCTCCATGCTTACCACTTGGGATAAGGCACTTTGATAAAATTGGGATGGGTAAACTTTTTATAGTGACCAGTCCCACCGCCGAAACGGTTTTCTTATCAGAAACCCCCTTCCGGGATTTTTAGAGGCATAGTACCACTGATTGATAAGAGCATAATTATTGAAATAATATCGAGCATATTATTGAAATAATATCCCGCATATTATTGGCAATAATATCTCAGTCAATAAATATTAGTCGTTAAGAGGACTCGAACCCGGAACCTCAGGCAACATATGTTGCCATGCTTACCACTTGGCATAAGATACTTTGATTTTTTTTTTAATTGAAGGATATATATATATATATATATATATATATATATATATATATATATATATATATATATATATATATATATATATATATATATATATATGACTTGTGATGCTGTGGAGGATGTTATTGTCTTGGGGATACTTGGGTGATACCCATGGATTTGATGTTATATGTTTGAGGATCTAAGTATAGGTAGGGCGCCAGTGAACTTAGGATTGAGTGCCCTGGATAGGTGTGATGATTGAATGATTGATCGGGTGTATCTGGTTATTGGATAATAACCTCTGGATTAATATCTCCAGTTGTTCCGTAGCGGTGTAACCTTAGGGTATCAAAAGCAGAGGTTACTCATGATTTGTACGGACAAGTTTAGCTGCTAATGTTTGCCGTATGAGGAATAATGAAATTTGGAGACCAAATTTTTATTAGTGGGGGAGAATGTAAAATATGGCAAGTAATTCTAAAGTTTAAATCAAGAAATAACCTTGTAGAATATGACGAAAATTTTTTAGAAATTTTTCTGGATCCTTGGTGGAATTTATGAGGATAGATTGTATAAATAATAGAATATAATTAGGTAATCCGATTTATTGGAGGTATATATATATATATATATATATATATATATAGGGACTAAACTAGGTTAATCTGCCGAAAGCCTCCTCTTCATTCGCTCGCAGCCACATGCCCGAACATTCATCTTCTCCTATTTCACGAACCCTAGACTGCAACCTTCTCGCGATCCACGAACCCGACGCCACACCTCTCCCTCGCGACTTCTCCTTCGCCCTTGTGACACTACCTTCCCTCCGTTCCCTTCGATCGCCACTACGACCCACGACGATCTTGTTACATGATCAACACTCCCGGAAGCTCGGGGAGATGAGGGTCTACATGCGGTGGAGATTTGGGTCCTCCCCTTTCAAGCACCATCTCGGATGGTCAACAGCGCACTCCGTCACAACAATTGTTGCATACCCATGGCCACCCGATTCCCCTTTGTCGTTGGATCATTGGAGCCCAATTGCCCATTTCCCCTTGTCGGATTTGATGCAAGGGTGATGGCTCGCGATTGATCATACCTTAGGTAAGGTGTTGTTCATTAGGTTATTTTGATATGATTATGGTGATAGTTGATTCGCTAGATCTGGTTTCTTGAATGGTTTTGGTTTTTGAATCATGAATGGTTTTGGTTTTTGAATCAAGATCGTGCGATAGTTTTGAGTGGTACCTTGGAGTTTAAATTTCAGCTTGGTGGCATAGATCTGAATAGAGTGTTAGGTTGGGATCTTGTGAATGATGGTTTCGAGAATTCGATTTGGAGTTTGAATGTGTGTGCTATTAATTTCCTTTCCCACTTGTGTCGTGTGATACCCTACTGGAAAAGCTAGGTTGTGTTGAGTTTCTTGGCTTCAAATTTAGCTAGCTGATCTTGAGATTGATTGGTTTTGGCATTTGATTTTATTTACCGTGAGACTTGGATTGGTTTGGAGTTATATGGGTGGTCTGTTAATAAAGTAATTGGATTGATTTGATTTGGGCTTTGCTTAGTGTTGACCAGTTTAGATCAGTGATTGGGTTTGTGTGGCTGGAATTGTGAGGGGTAAGTTTATCATCTCTTTGTATTGATTTGGATTGGAATCCTTGCCATTGGTCTCTTGTTTACTAACCTTGATGGGGAATGTATCCTAGTTTTGTTGATTTGGCTTTCTTTTGGGATTTAGTCTTCTATCTTAGTTGCTATCTTGATTTGGTTATAATGAGCAGATGGCGGTTTGATTAAGTATGCTAATGTTTTATTGTTGAAGGAATGGATCATTGTTATAATCCTATAATGTTGTTAGCGATCTCCTATTATGGACCATACTATAAAATAGTAGAGTGCCATGTTAATTTTGGGTGGTTTAGGTAGTATCTTGAAGGTGTTTACGTTTGGGGTTTTCACTATGTGAGCTTGTTGTCAATGGTGTTGATTGGTTGTGGGTGAGCTACTGGTTGAACTACAGATTAGGTTTAATTTGAGATTAAACCTAATAACTTAAATTTGATAATTCAGGTTTCGAAAACCTAACATGAATCAAATCTAGGTAACTAGGGATAATTAGGGCTACTCATTTAATTGTAATTAATTAAATGAAATTGGACAATTAGGACGATCCTAATTAATTGAGGCAACTCGTTTAGCTATAAATTATATGTTATTGTAGCTAAACATTATGCCTTTGATACAGGGCATTGATTGGTTTATCATTGCTGACTATCGGACGGGAGGTTCTTTTATGATACGAGCATCTCTCTTGAGGCGGGTACCTCTGACTTATCTCTTTTGATATAGTCATATTGCAATGCATGGTTTGTTATAGATAACAGTAAGTTTATACGCTATACCTGCTTTAGTATACCGTTACTTGACATTAGTTGCTTATTCCTGAGTTGATCTGCCTTTAGTTCCATACAGTCTCGAGGGTCGTCAGTTGTATATATGTGCATAGATGTAGTGATATATCCTCTTGCATTTTGACATTGATGGATCATTGGTTATTTTTTTTCAGTATACCTGGTAGGTTACTTGTATCCCATGATATAGGATTCAGACCTATACCTAGTATACTGAGATGATAGGTGAGGACTTGGTGGCTGTTGTATGCGTTAGGATCATGCACCATCCTTGCATTGTTGCATGCTGACGATCATCGGCTCCTATGTAGTCTGAGCCCATCGCCAGTTACATGAGGATATGCACACACATCCACTCAGGGGTAGTGGCTACCATAGAGTGTGTGCATTTGCCTTGTATTGCTCTGTTCGGCCACTATTTGGAGGGTGGTTCCGGGCGTGGTAGTAGCCAAGGATCCCTTCTCGTCCTGAGACACGAGAAGATGAGAGCGAGACTCCCCCATTCCTTGGGGTCGGAGGGTGTCCTCCGCCAGCATCCTGTCCACTCGGTCACTCAGGAGCAGTGATAGAAGGGTGCGTACAATTGTCATAGCTCTACCCACTCAGACGTTCATTTATGACAAGTGGACGATGATCTGACTGGTGTCAGAGGTGACACATATCATTGCACCATGTGCATATTTTGCATCGTGCATTGCTTGCTGCATTTGATTTCTTCACTTGATTGACATGCATATACTGGAGACTTGTTTACCTTGGATTATGTGTTATACTTGTTCCATAGGGATTTATTTCACCCTCTGCAGGATAGATGGATTCTGGTATGTGCCTACATTCAGTATCTTCAGTGTATGCATTTTCTATTGTACATATGAGACTGTATCAGCGTGACTCTTATTGTTAATATAACTTACTGTGCATATTTGTTTAGGTATCCGCTGAGTTCGTTTGGACTCACACCGTTGCCTATGTTTTTATTTCAGGTTGAGATACTTAGAGTCGCCAGAAGAGCCCAACATCCAGTCCCTACCTATCACGACAACATGGTTTTGTTTTGTACTTTGTAGTGTATTTGTTTTATATTTCTCTTAGCGATTTGTATATGTTATATGAGTGTGTCATGTGCCCTAAGGGGTGTTTGTATTGGTTGTTTCGTCGTAAGTCGGACCGGTCCGCAGTCAGGTATGGTTTACTTTGTGTTATGTTTATGTTATGTCTTGATTTTGAGGTCTGAGGCCAAATATATATTGTGTTGGTTGTTTGGATATTGTATGTATGTGTAAATTATCCGCCGGCCAGGAGAGGTGCTGTCCAATTTTATATTGGTTTAGCGGCTCCTGGGTATCTGTAACGACCCGGTCCATTTGACGGCCCATTTGGCGGTCTCGACCGTCGACCGTCGACCGTGCCGTTACCAATACTAGGTCTTCCCACTCCTGGGCGTGGATTTTTACCTTCCTAGGATTCGAACTCTAGACCCAGGCTTAAATCTAGTTCTTTGTGAATCCTGAATACCAATTGTCAATTGAGCTATAGCTCAATTGGTATTCAGGATTCACAAAGAACTAGATTTAAGCCTGGGTCTAGAGTTCGAATCCTGGGAAGGCAAAAATCAACGCCCAGGAGTGGGAAGACCTAGTATTGGTAACGGCACGGTCGACGGTCGACGGTCGAGACCGCCAAATGGGCGCCAAATGGGTCGGGTCGTTACAGTATCGGGGCGTGACAAACACGACATCTTCTAAACAAAATAAATAGCATAATAATTAAAATTTTGGAATTTAAGAAAAAGTTTAAATTAGAATCTTACCGAGGAGGCATGGTCTAACCCTCAGTTGATTGTGACCTCTTGGAGAAGGCTTAGAAGGGAAAAGGGGAGGAGAAGATGTGTAGTAGAGGCTTTTAGGGCGCCTTTGAGTGGTTTGAGCGGTTGCTGGCCGGTGGCTTATATAGCCACCGATCAGGCGCCCAAGTGGCTTTAAGGGTGCCCGGGGCAGGAAAAGGTGAGGGGCGCCCAAGAGGTTCTTGGGCGCCCGGGGTCAGGAGAATGACAGTGGTTTTTGACTGGCGCCCCTAGTTTTGTAAAACCAGGGGCACCTTGAAGACCGTGTGAGACAGGGAATAAAGTGTCGAGTGCCCGAGTGGTTCTCGGGCACCTGGTTGACCATCTTTGACCAGCAATTTATTAAAGCATACAATCAATTTTAACAAAAGAAAATGTATCTCATTAACGTGCAAGTTAAGTTTTTGTAGAAACATTTGTAAATTAATTTTGAAAAGTTAAGATTGATTTTTGAAATTAAGTTTGATTTTTTTAAAAAAAATTAAATTAAATTAAATTTGAAATTTTTGAAAAATTGATTTAAGTTTGAAATTTGAAAAATTATGTTGAGTTTTAAATTAAGTTTAAATTTTTAAAAAATTAAGTAATGTTTTAAATTTGAAAAATTAAGTAGAGTTTTAAAATTTGAAAAATTAAATTTAAGTTGAGTTTAAATTTTGAAAAATTAAGATCAAATTTTAAGTTAAATAAAATTTTGAAAAATTAAGTTAAGTCTAAATTTTAAAAAATTAAGTTTAAATTTTAAGTTAAGTAAAATTTAGAAAAATTGAGTTAAGTTTAAATTTTGAAAAATTAAGTTTGAATTTTAAGTTAAATAAAATTTTGAAAAATTGAGTTAGATTTTGAAATTAATTTTGAAAATGATTAAGTGAGATTAAATTTTAAGATTTGAAAAATTGAGTTAATTTTAAGTTTTGAAAAATTAAGTTATGTTTTGAAAAAAAAAATTAAGTTGAGTTTAAAATTAATTTTAAAATTTTAAAAAATTAAGTTAAGTTTTAAATTAAGTTTAAATTTTTAAAAAATTAAGTTTGAATATTTGAAAAATTGAGTTAAGTTGGAAATTTAAAAAATTAAGTTGAGTTTTAAATTATGTTTAAATTTTTGAAAAATTAAGTTAAGTTTTAAATTTGAAAAATTAAGTTGAGTTTTAAATTTTGAAAATTAAATTTAAGTTGAATATTTGAATAAGGTAAAGTTTTGAAATTAAGTTAAGTATTTAAATAAGGTAAAATTTATTAGATGTGTGGTTGGTTGGGTTGAACTAATCTTTTAGGCCCTAAGCATCTCACCCAATTATAAGTGACAAAATAAGATATTCTTATGTGTTTTGTGTGATGTATAAAATTTTATCTTTAATTTTAACTAAGAAACTATGATTTGATTGAACCTTGAGTTAGATTCAAGCTTAACAAGTAGTAAATTGAAAATAAATTTCAATAATCGACTTCCAGGTCTTGGCGAGACACAGGGGCCTTCTTGGTTATCGGAGCAAAGACCCTTTCCTAGACAATGTCTTTTAAAGAAATTTCATTTTCAAGTTACTTTTTGAGAAACCTTGGTCTAACTAGTAGAGGATGTAGAGAGGTAGCTTCGGCTAGTTCCACTGGGCTAAGAAGACCAGGTAGGGTACGCCTTACCCTACCTGACTCCTTACGCAGGCTTCCCTAAAGTACTATCATGTTGCCCCACCGTAATACTAGGTTGTGCAAGTTTCAATCAAGTCAGGTCCTTAACTAACCATTTCTATTCCTTAGAATGACAATTTTGTAAATAAAATAAATAAACACTCATCAAGCAATAAATAAGAAAAACATGCAAGGAAATCATCTAATTATAAAAATGGGTTTTCTTTTGGCACCCCCGGACTAAAGTCTCGATATGGACTATTTAGAATATGAGTTTTATCCTTGGCGATCTAATAGTGATTTGGTCCAGCTTGATTAGTCAAGCTTAGCTTAGGGACCCATGCTTAGACTCCGATGCTAGAATGTTTCAATATAGAATAATATGATCTATACCATGAGTTGGTTCTGTAGCCAAGTCCGGATTGATTAAGAACGACTTTCTATTTTCCAAGAATCATATCAACATTTTTGGAACCCGATGTAAACCGCTCTAGGGCTACTCTAAGTTCCTTCACTTGAGTTTTTAGGGAGAAATTTGTTGGTGCAAAGAGCATTAGTGATGAACAGTCATCCTCTAGGGTTTCGATGTTTGACAATATACTAAGGTTAGTCAAAGTGATCATGGGTTAAGCCAAACAGGACCTGATGTTTGGTAGAATAAACCCAGGTTGATCAAGCTTGACAAAGGGTTAGCCAAACAGGACCTGATGTTTGGCAGAACTATAAGTGACAATATACTTAGGTTTAGTCAAAGTGATCAAGGGTTAAACCAAACAGGACCTTATGTTTGGTAGGGTAAACCTATGTTTGATCAGTTTGACAAAGGGATTAGCCAAACTGGATCTGATGTTTGGTAGAGTGAAAAGAACTCAACGTTGGTCTATTTGACCAAGGGATTAAAACAAACCAGACTTGAGGTTTGGGATGATACTTACTTGAAAGGTGGAAGGAAGAAGTCTAGTCAGGATTAAGATGACTAGCGAAGAAGTAATTATGGTGGAAGAAATCCTGGTGAGTGAAGCTAGGTGGAAGAAATCCTGGTGAGTGAAGTTGGGTCCTAGTGAGTGAAGGTAGGTGGACGAAGTCCTGGTGAGTGAAGCTGGGCACAAAGTCTTAGTCCGGGGGACTGAGCACGAAGTCCTGATCGGGGATCGGGCAACGGAGTCTTAGCCGAGCGTATACTACGGACACAAGTAGAGACGGGTCGAGTTTAGACATCTCGAGATCTGGGAGTCTTGGAGGCCGAGCATGAAGTCCTGGTCGAGGATCGGACAAATGACTTAGATGAGCGGGGATCGTGGACAAAAGTAGAGACGGGTCGAGGTCATACGTCTCAAGATCCGGGTTCTCAGAGGCTGAGCAAAAGTCCAACCGGAGGTCCCAGTTGGCAAAGGTAACTTCTCTAGGGTGGAGTAGGTGAGGACGCGTTCCCCGAGAAAGGGTAACAATAGGCTTCGGTTCGACCTAGGGTTTCGGGTGAAATCCAAAGTCAGAACCAATCAATTAAGACTTATTATTTGTATGATTGTCTTATGTTTGTTGTCTTGCAGGTACCTAGAGTTGGAGGCAAGATAGGAGAGCAAACACAAAAGAAACAAGACCTGGGAAGAACCTTCCTGGGCGCCTGAATGAATCAGGGGCCCAATAAGGTTGGGTGCCCTATTGTATCCGCAGCGCGCATCGAATGCTGCATAACTCCAAGCTGTTAAAAGTCACAACATTTCGACAGCGTGCATCTGCGTGCTGTGGATGCACGCCGCGGATAAGTTGCATCCACAGCGCGCGGCTACACGCTGCGGATAAGTGTATCCGCAGCACACGAATATTGACGGACCCAAATATGACTGTCACGAATGTGGGTCTACCAAATTTAGATATGAATAAATGAATAGCTGGAACCCTTTTTACAATCAAAAACTATGAAAATGTAATATAGGGGCCACAGGTCGTATTTTTTTCTCGGGGCTAGTTGACGGTTTGTTTGGTTCGTGCTCGTATTTAGGTGTCGTTTGTGAATTTGGGTTTCGAGTTTCAATCTGAAATGAAATCGCAATAAAATACAAGATGAATGCCACTAAAACTTGATATGCAATGAATTAAGTTTATGTGCCAAGATGATACTTATGTGAAGTCACTACTTTTCATGTGCAGAAATTGATGTGCGGAATTTAACTGATCCATACAAAAACCACATGCCATGCGAGAATGGTTGAGGAACTCAGGAATCAGCTCAGGCAAATTAAACCTTAATCTAATTGTTTCCAATCAATGTTGACTCTTAACTTGATACAAAGGCTGGATCTAATAGCTTGAGATTTTGGGAATACACTGATGCTTCAGAAACATATAATGTGCAGAAATAAACTCAGAGTTGCAGAAATGAAGAACTTTCAGAATTAAACACTGAATTTGGCAGAAATGAAGGTCACGGCAGAAAACAAAATCTGAGTTCAAAAGGGCTAAGGATAGGTTTGATACAAACTTCTGAACTGCAGCTAACAAGGCAGAACTCGAATGCAGAAAATGCAGTCTAACTCCTTTGCAGACACACGACCAGGGCAGCTGAGTTCACATGCATAAACCCATGCTTGGAAAGAAGTTCAGCTAACATGACACAACCACAATTGCATAAATTGCAGTAAACTGCAGGACCATTGAAGATTTGCAGAAACTGCAAGGTTGCAGCAATCAATTGCAGAATTTTCAGAAATTCAGTGGGGAAATTCGGCTGCAGTTGGTTGCAAAGATAAACAAGCTATTGCTGTGAAACAATTTGATGTGAAGTAACCAATTCAGATGCAGAATTCATAAGACAATTAATTGCAGAAACTAACTCAAGTGAAACAAGATTTTCAGAAACCAATTATGATGTGCCAGAATGAAACAATTCACTTGCAGAATTCAGATTCGCAAGTTGAACAACTACAAGCCTATGCGAGCTTAAGTTGAGTTCACTAATTCAAATTCAGATAAGATTCACTAAGCTAGAACTCACTTAAAACAAATTCAGGACTGATAAATATATTTGCACAATTGAAAACTCAAGTGCAGAAATTTTGAGTTGGCACGCAATCTATAACAGGGCTAAAAATTCAGAAATGAAACTGAATGAGAAACAAATTCGAACCTAATGAATTAACACACTAAGGGTTGTCTTCAATTGCAGGGAATGAGCTAAACAAGAATCGAATTTGAAAGAAGATATAAAAATCAGAACCCAAGCTGAAAAATTCAGAAAGGACTTGGCACGCAACAATGAAATGGCACGCAACAATTAAAGCTATAATTAAACTAAAATTTAACTCAATCTATCACTAAACAAGTTCCTAACTTACTGACATTGAAGATCAAAACCCTAATTAAGCTAAACAATTTAGAAACATAGAACTAAATTGCTGTACGAAACTGCCAAAAACAGAACAAGTGCAGAAATAGGATTACAGCTACGAAAACATGAAATTAACTACAGAAAACTACTCCTCAACTCTCCCTAAGCTCAAATTCTTCTTGGTCATCAAGCAAGAGCTGGCTTCAAACCCCTAAGCACAGCAAATCATTGGAAAACAACCTCGCATGATGAACTTTGCTCAAACTGCGTCATAATGGAATTTCAACCCAATTTCCTTGGCCTCAGTCGATGGTGGTTGTTGTGGTGATTCGCGGACCACCTGGGCTCACCTGAGAACCCCTACAGCTGGCTCAGATGGTCGGAAATGGCTTATGGAAGAGGCACAAGTGACTGGACTGCTGAGCTGCCGAAACCCTCAAACAACCCTCTTCCGGCGCGAATTCGAGCTGAATTCTCCAACAAAAATGACCTCCAAAGATCCAGAAGATGATCTTGATGAAGAATCGAGGGGTCGCGCCCCGGAAATTGAGAGAAAACACTGAAAAACTGAAGAAGAATGATGAAGGCTACTGTAGCGGCGGAGACGTGACAAGGCTCGGCTGCTGCGGGTTTTTGATTAAATAGCTAACAATGGACGGCCCAGATTGATCGGATGAAATCCAACGGCTGATCTTGCTCCGATTTGAGCCAAACTTTTATGATGATGATTTGGGGTCAGGATCTGCCTCGTGGTAGCTCGGATCCTCCAGATATGCAACGGATGGTCCAGATCAACTCTATCTGTGAATGGACGCTCTAGAGCCCTCCTTGCTTGATCCAACGGTTGATTTAGCTCTGATTGGGATGAAACCTTCAGATCTTGATCATAGAGCTTGATCAACCCTAACCCTATCTCGGATTGCTTCAGATCGTCCCGGATGGCTCAGATCTAGCCGCTTTTGAATCGGACGACCCGGATTAATCGTAATCTTGATAATCTGATCCGGGTCACTTCCGACTCAAGTTTGACCCAATATTCTCTAGGTCCAGGATCCTTTCATGCCTACAAAAATATATCAGAAAATTAATGGCCAAATAATCCAAAAATGTGTAATTTTGTAATTAAGTCCAAAATAAGAGGAAATCCTAAAACCTAGGGTAAAATCATAATTAAGCAATAAAAATATAAGTCAAACATGGATTTTAACATCTAAAATAATCAACAAAAATGATACTTATCAATTATACACTGCGAAAAATTACATTCGCAGTGAGTGGCTGCGCGCTACGAATATGTGCATCCGCAAATAAGCACAGCGCGTGACCGACCACTGCAAATGTACATATCCACAGTGTATATTTGTACGCTGCGGATACTAATATATTCAATATAATTATAATCCCACATATACACATCTTACACAATTTGATAATACAATAAATATACCACATCACATCTCTCAATTAACAACATCCAAAACTAAAACATTTATATCATAATTAATCATCAACACCACACTTTACCAAAATAGCATTTAACTTACTAGCAAAAACCATTACAAATTAGTCATAAGTCTAAAATAACTAAGTAGCAAAAAAAATTACAAACTAGTCATAAGTCTAAAGTAAGTAACTCAGTCAAAAACTATAAACTTAGATAACCAAGCAACTGTGCTTCCTATTGCATCTTCGAGAAACAACATTTCATCATTTGGTCGAATGAGGTCCAGCTTGTTCACAAACACCCTATCAATCCAAACTTTCCAACAAGCTCCACTAAGAGGAACGTGATGCACTTTTACTTTGGGATATGTGGATGCAATTCGACCTTCTGCAACAACTCCGTCAATACTCCAATGAAGCAGCTTACATTTAATATTATCAATGATATCTTCACGACTCAAGTTCTTTAGTTGTAACTATATAATCAAAAAAATTTGTAAGTTTTAGCGGCATGAACTTAATAATAAAATTATACTGCTGCATTGAAGTGTAAAATTATAGCGGCATGAACTTGCATTAAAATTATACTGTAAAATTATACAACTCTGTCAGAACTTGATAATAAAATTATACTCGGCAATTAAAATGTTCACCATGATAAAATTATACTGCTGCATGAACTTGTCAGAACTTGAAGAACTTCAAGTGGATTTTTTACTCTGCAAAACACATATTTTTTACTCTGCAAAACACATATGAGAACGATTTCAATTAAACCAAGAGTATTCTGAATGGCTCACAAACACATATGAAACAGAAAGAAGATAGTTATCTACAAGAATGAACATATTTGTTACGATAAGACTAGGTAAAGTATGTAACAACACGAAGTTCAAGGGAAGAGAAACTAAAAGAACCTGTTGATTGGCTGGGAGGGGCACAATATCACCAAATATTGTCACCCGTGCATTTGATAAGCAACTCCAACCAGGAATCTGTAATTTAAGCAAAGAGTAGTGTCAGATAAGGCTTTTTCTCCTCTGGACAAAAAAAATAATATTTTCATACTTGGACTACAAGCCTAGATCTTGGATCTGCCAAAAGGTTTCTTGTATGAATAGCAAGTGGTGAAAGTGAGAAGATTGGATCTGCAAGAATTAATAATCAACCGTATGTTCCAATCATTGGACGCACATTGTAAAAAAGAAGTCAATAACTTACGACCCATTGAGTCTAGTACAAAATCAACTAAAGAACCAAAATGATATCCTTCCCGACGATGATGCATTCGTGACATGGTAGTGCACAAATGAGCAAATCTGGCCTGTCATTTAAAGAAAATCAAAGAAAATATACATATATACAACACATGGTCCACCAACTAAATGTGAAAATTCATCTCAGACCATCCACTAAGAAGATAGTTTGTAATCAATCTCATTACTTTTCAATGTGCTTGCAGCAAGACTCACCTGTTCCATAAGATTGCGGACAGCTAAGGCTGGGGAAGGTAAATCATGAACAGATGTTGCACTTTGTACGCCACCTGATATTGGCGTTCTGAATAATCCAGCTCTAGATCCACTTCCTCTAGTGACATATCTTGTAGTCTCTGGGTATTTTGAAACATCCATCTCCGGGCCACCATGGAGATGCGAATCAATCTTCAATTGATAATGATAAAGATCATAATGATAGGAATTTGAAAAAATAACTTAGATGTTCATTAAGAAAAGAAATCAAATCAAGATCACCAACATATCAAAGAACTTCAGAGTATGAAGTAATTTTTTATTTTTTATCTGAAACATTTCATTTTCTAAAGCATACTCTGACATACAAGAAGAGGCAAATCCACCTGAAAATTGATATGCAGATTCCTGATAAGGATCTCATGTTTGTGATTTTTTTATAATTAGTAATAATATGTCATTTAGATAAGTAAAGCAGGACCCATCATTATTTAACAGAGCTTGGTTTCTCAAACGGTAAAACTATTTGAAATTCAAACTCAGAAACAAACACTGCAATTTTGGAACAGTGTGAAAACATTTTGTTCTAGTTTGTGAAAGCTACCTGTAAGGACTGATAGTTTGGCCTTATAGAATGTCGAAATATTGATGTAATCACTCCTTGCAAGCAGGCGATGCAGGACCGTATCATATAAAGTTTACAGTGGGATGAAAGAATGTAAAGGCCAGATATTGTTCAATTCCTCATACTTATCATTAACAAACTCTTACAACCTGTAGAAGTTGATACAATCAAAATAATTTGAAGCAAAAAATATTGATAAGTTATGTCCTCATACATTGGTTATACTACTATTTCAAAGACAAGCCTCCTAATAGGAAAGAATGACTGCCATTCATCAGTAGTGGAGGAACAAAATGATTGCTGCCCTCACACTAAGGCATCCAAACTGTGGGTTTGGAGGGCTGGGAGTTACCTACCTATAGTGGAAACTTCTGAACTAAGTGGCTTGGTTGATATAGTTAAGCTAGGCGCTAGATTACAAACAAGCAAATACAGACACAAAAAGTTAGAAACTCAATATTGTTATAGATTAATGGATTGGGATGCCTTAGACAATAACAACATGCTGTCTGATATCAAGCAGCATCTACCAATCCAATCGAATGCCTCTGTGCAGAACATAGTAGCATGGCCAGTATTCAGTAATTCCACTTGTTAACAGTGTGTGCCCACTAGGGGTGTAATTTTAGCACATGACCTATCCACATCAAATGTCATGGGAGAAATTTAATATAAAGTATGGCATTTTTCTTCCATGTTTCCATATAAAATTATGATGTTATGGCATGATTCAGGTTTTAGTAGTTAGGGATTCCTACTGATAAGTTATTAATAAAGAGACTGATGCTGAAAATGTATGATTTTACGTTAACTTGTTCTCTACTGATTCTTGCCCTTCTCCAACTATATTTCTAGTGAAAATATGCCTTTCAAAATTGAGACAGGATCCTAATTGCTATTTTCTGGAAATTGGAATGGAGGGAGGGTGAGGGTTCTTGAAATTCAAGGCATTTAGCATGGTCACACAACAGTAGCAATGGATATGATGTTTAAATTGACAGCTAGAGCGATTACAGAAGATCAATAGCAATCAATCACTGTCAACCATTCTCCATCATTTTTTTAATTGTGATACAAATTCAAAGTTACTTTAGTTTCACTTCTACAAGTCAAAGATGCATGATCCATCTAGACAACTTTAGGTATTTATTACGAAGCATCAATTAAACCCATGGCAGGTATTCAGCTTATTCTGATCTTATCAAATTCTCAATGGACTGATAGTTATGATCTCTTTTGCAAATACATCAAAAACAGTGGAATTGATTTAAAATTTAGAACATCAGGAATATAAAAAGATGATATAATTCAACAAAACTCCCATCAAAGCAAATAACAAATTTTTCTCGAGGTAATAACCATCAATGTGTTCACCCAGGAATCTAAATGCCTTATGTCAAAAAAGCAAGGTACATGTAACAAGATCTTGCAACTATATTATATATCTGAGATACATAATTGAAATGCTAAAGGTATCGATCCTTCAATTATTTGTTGAAGAACTTCCCATTTATGGACCCTCTCTACCATTTGCTTAAGTAGTTCCTCACGCTCATTTAACTCCTTTATTTAGAACAGAAGGGTGATGAGGAATTGGACCTTGCCCTTGGAACAGTAGCTCTTGAAGTGTTTGGCAGCTTCAAGAGCTTCGTCTAACAAGTAAAAACCTCTATAAGAACGATTTTTCTGCTTAGAGTAATCGTTTTTTACTTCATCCTAGTTGGAATAGACTTCTTCTTGAGTATATGAGAAAATAATGTAGAATGAAAATTTCTTTCCAATCGATTTCTGAACCACAGTTAAAAAATAGTTAGAAAAACAAAGTATACTCACTCAAAAGAATGTTCTTATATTTACAAAACATAGAAAAACAAAAGTACTTTGATCGCCAATATACTTTATTTCATCATTTACAATTATTTTCAGAACACATACCAATCAAGAAACCCTAGCGCAGCCCAAACAACAAATATACCGTGAGTATTTCAGAACACAACTAACCTGGAAGCCCTAGCGTAGCCCGAATAAGCTACCGTGAGTATTTCGGAGAAGATGGCGCAGTCTTTCAAGAAGCCCTAGGGTGGGAGTCTGCTGGCGTCTGTGAGGAGGAAGCGGAGAAGATGGCGCAAATAGAGGCGGCGTCTGTGAGGTGGAGGCGGAGAAGATGGCGCTGAGGAGTTTGCGAGGAGGCGGAGAGTCGAGCGATGAGGAGGGCGATGAGTTGAGGCGCGATCGCGAGGGTTTTGGGAAAGAAACGGCGGAAAGTCGAACAGAGGAGAGGAGGGCGATGAGTTGAGGCGCGATCGCGATGAGGAGGGAGGCGCGAGGTATTTGGGAGTGAAATAAAATAAGGAAATAATGAAAAAGAATAAATAAGGAAAAAAAAAGAAAGAATAAGAAATAAAATGGAAAAAAATAAGAAAAAAAATGAAATAATAAAATACTAAAACAGAAATAATGAAAAAGAAAAAATAAGACAAAAAATGGAAAAAAAGAAAATAAGGAAAATAAAAAATAATAAAATAATAAAATAGTGATTATTTGTAATTTTATTTGTAGCATATCACATATAATAAATAGATGCATTAGCAGCGTACCAATTTTTGTATGCTGTTGTTGTTATTATTTATTCGCAGCGTACGTTAATATGCTGTTAATAATAACATTAACAACTTGCTTTTAATGTATGCTGTTGATGCTTCTTCTTTTAAAAAAATATATGGTATTAACAGCGCACATCAATATGCATGCCGTTAATAATACTATTAATAGCATGCTTTTAATCTGCGCTGTTAATAATGCGCTGCGGAAAAGTATTTTCCTTGTAGTGAATAGGCTTCGGTTCGACCTAAGGTTTCGGGTGAAATCCAAAGTTAGAACCAATCAATTAAGACTTATTATTTGTATGATTGTCTTATGTTTGTTGTCTTGCAGGTACCTAGAATTGGAGGCAAGATAGGAGAGCAAACACAAGAGAAACAAGACCTGGGAAGAACCTTCCTGGGCGCCAGAATGAATCAGGGGCCCAATAAGGTTGGGTGCCCTATTTGAGAGCAACCCTTCCCAGGTGCTTGGTGAACCAGGCGCCTGAGGCTTTCCAGGCGCCTAGGAAGGGAAGGTTATCCCTGCGCGAGAATAGCTACTACGGATAAAGTTTTGACCACACGTGGTAGGCACCCAAGAGCCCTAAGGCGCCCGAGAACGCAGTATAAATAGGGATTCTACCCCTCACTTCACGGAATCAACTTTTCCATCCGCTAAGTGTTTCTGTGCAAAGCAAAAGCGCTATGACGAAGCTCTGCGACCAAGGAGGCTCCAGGAAGAAGCGTGTGGCGTTTCAGACTTCCAAAGTTGGTCGAGATTTTTCATTTTGGTTTGCTTTTTAAGTACTTATTTATTATTTTTGTGTTTGTACTTAAATTGTAAGACGTGTTTCTCCACCTCCAGAAAGTTCGGAAAGGAGACCACTAGTGGACTCACGCTGAGTACTTAGGCCTTGGACGTATTGTCCCTGGGGGGTTGAGAACCAAGTAAATCCCGTGAGTTTTTTTGCTGTGTCTTTCTTTATTATTTCGTTGCATACTAACTTTGATAGAAAGACAAATGAACGACGAAGTTTTCTGACAAAAGTTCGAGTCGATATTCACCCCCCTCTATCGACCGACACCGATCCTACAAAATTCTCTTCCTTAAGTTGTTGAACTTGAGTTGAGGTTCCTTTCTGAACAGTTTAAGTCAAGGAGCTTGAGTTGGCCTCCTCGTTAAGGGCTTTTACCTTCTCTTGGAGGGACTCAAGCCAGATGTTGGCTTTGACTAACTAACAAGATAAATAAGAAATTAAGTCGTATAAATCAGATTCAGGAAACCCCCTTATAGTGTAACGGTCGCCCCTTATGTGAGCGACGCGTTATTTTATTTTCTTTCGTACATTATTACTTATGAAGCGTAAATATAGCAGCGGAAATAATACTAAATCATGAACATATGCAATTGGATAAATTGTCTTTCTAACTAAACTACTTTAAGCACGTGAATCATAGCATAGCATATTTAACAAGTGAGTATATAGTTCTACATTAAACATGCATATCATAAAGAACTTCAACTCCAACAAGTAGTAAGCGTAAACATAAGAACTAACACATGCAGTTTATAAGTAAGAGTAAGATAACAGTAGGATCGTTCTGCCAAGTCACTGCCACACACACACACATGCCCTCCTGCTGCTTCCCCTCCTTTAGAAACCTTTAGTTTGATCTGCAACATAAGAAGGTAGACTATAAGCATAAAATGCTTAGTAAGCTCCTTGCTTACTCACAAAATCCGTACATCACATATAAGTAGAAATCTACATCATTTGACATAAACATATAACATGAATAAATACTTAAAGCATCTAAAGCACATAAACATAAACACTTAAAACATAAACATGTGAGTCGTTATTAAGGACATATGGCATGAGTAAGTACTTAAAGCATTTAACATTTGCATAATTTTTAAAACATAATCATGTACATAAACATTATACATAGCATATGCAATATCATTAAACATAAACACGTGCATAAATATTAAACATAGCATATGCAATATCATTAAACATAAACATGTGCATAAACATTAAACATAGCATATGACATACTTAACATGACATGGTTCTTGATATAAACATAAACATATGGAATACTTAACATGACATGGTTCTTAATCATAAACATAAGCATATGAAATACTTAACATGACATGATTCTTAATCATAAACATAAGCATATGAAATACTTAACATGACATGGATGCATAATATGAATGAATGCATAAGTTAAATGCACATAATATAAGGATGCTTATTTGAAAATCATAATTATAAATACTTAAACATAATCATAACATCATGGGGGCCCTGGCTTGTACCACATAAGGATAGCTACGGTAGTCCCATAACCGTGGACAACTACGGTAGTCCAGAACTGTGGACAGCTACGGTAGTCCAGAACTGAGGCTAACATGAGGAGCTTATCCCTGTTGGACAGCTGCGGTAGTCCCAGAACCATGGACAGCTATGGTAGTCCAGAACCGAGGCGTTCTTAAGGTGCCCATCCCTTGGACCCTTTTAGGGTCCGGTACAAGCTCATTCATAAAGTAAAATAGCATACATGATTCCTTTTCTTTTTATAGCAATTTCTCTTTAGCATAGCGTTCGTCATTTCTTTTCTTTTCTTAGAAATTGCTCTTTAGACATTCTTTTATTCATAATGTTATACATGTCATGGGCATACATTCAAAACATAAATGTCATCATAACTTTCAAGCATGAGCATGGCATGGAGAAAACATAATTTCATGGTAAGAAAATTCATAACATGCCAACTTATCATTCATGATTCATAAAACACATAATGTTCAATTTAAAACTAAGGATGATACACCTAGGGAACTTGTTCCAATTTTTCATCTATCATGGCCCAATGAAACATAGATACCTTTAATTTAACCATAATTCAACATATATTCCACTGGTCAAAACATTTAGATAGGGTTATCATGGCATGAAAACACAACACAACATCTCACAACTCATACAACATGCATACATTGAATATCCTATTACCAAGAGACATCATCAAGTGAGGTAGTGACCTTAACCCATCCTAAAACCCAATTTAAGGTACTGATCATAAACTTCTAAGGTTCATATCAACATGAAAATGACCAAGAAACAAAACAATTGATTCATACAACATGCATATGTTATATATTCTAACACTAGGTATTATTAGCAAGTAACATGACATCTTTAACTCTTTTATTTCTTTTCATCTATCATGGCATAATAAAACATGAATACCTTTAATTTAACCATAATTCATCATATACTCTACTGATCAAAACATTTAGATAGAGTTATCATAGCATAAAAACACAACAGAACCTCTTAACAATTCATACAACAAGCATACATTGAATACCCTATTACCAAAAGACCTTATCAAGTGAA
Source organism: Boesenbergia rotunda (assembly GCA_024364735.1). Classification (NCBI taxonomy): domain Eukaryota; kingdom Viridiplantae; phylum Streptophyta; class Magnoliopsida; order Zingiberales; family Zingiberaceae; genus Boesenbergia; species Boesenbergia rotunda. The sequence goes on from JAGFNQ010002264.1 coordinate 122,312, forward strand.
GTAGTGACCTTAACCCATCCTAAAACCTAATTTAAGAAATTGATCAGAAACTTCTAAGGATCATATCAAAATGAAAATAACAAAAACAAAAGCAATTGATTCATACAACATGCATATAATACATATTCTAACACTAGGAAGCATTAGCAAGTAACATGACATCTTTAACTCATTTTTTGATCCTTATTTAGGGTATTAACCGAACATGTTCAGAGGGGAAACATGACCTAAAATATATATAAAACCCTCAAATAAACATCAACAAAGAATTAAAACCATTAGCTAGTCAAAAAGAACCCAAACATCTTCTTATGACCAAAAAGTCTATGGCTTCTTGAGAGCCATGGCCTAAACTTTTAAGGGTCTTTTTGCTTCATCTTTTTTTTTTCATCACAACTCATAACTTAACATCAAGAAAACATTGGAGTCATTAGATAGCATCAAACACAAACCTAGGCCCTAAAACCCATGATGGCCGAAACTTATCTATAAGGAAAAACTTCATGATTTTTAGCAACACATCGCAAGAACATACAAGAACATGAATAAAACATATATAAACTATTATGTTGCAGGTGAGGGGAGTCTTACCCTTGTTGTCTCAGTTATAAACCTCAAATAGAGAAACAAAAGGAAGCCTTCTTGACTTTAGAGTACTCCTTGCCCTTGTAGCCTTGTAGAAGAACTTGGATCTTTAAGAGGGAGACCTCTTGTGAAGTTTTCCAAGAGGAAAACCCTTTTGGGATTTTCGGACAAGAAGGAAGAAGAGAGGGGGGAGGAAGGGCCTTGGTGGAAGAGAAGAAGAGAAAAGTAACTTAAGCCTCTTCACTTCTCATCCCACCTCTTTATACTAAGTGAAGGGGGCAAGTGAAAGGGCATGGTGCCTCCTCTCATGGTGACTCTTCACTTCCCTTATCCTTACACCTATCTACAATTCCCTTTATCCTCCTAATAGCACTCCCTTGCTAGGTGAATTGGTTACACATGCATTCTTAAGGCTTACAACATCTCTAAGGTCTAAGGTTCAATTCTTACACCTACATTATTACATTTTTTTTATTATTATTCTTTTGCAAGCCCATCTATAGTAAGGTCCATTACATGATGTGTTATTTCTTTTATTCTCATGGGGCCCATTAGGATAACTAATGAAGTGCTATTTAAGACCCATTAGGAATTTCCACCATTTAGAGCCCATATAAGGCCTATTAACACTTACACTAAAATTCCCATAATTCTAACTATCATTCATGAATCATACTCAATATGACTATTATTCATGCAATCCTACTCAATATTAGGGATAATATTGAAGGAAATTTTAGTGGGGTGTTACAATTCTCCATACCTTCTAGAAAGTTCATCCTCGAACTTAAAATGAATGTCACAGTTATCTTCCACTAATGTCACCGATCATTTCTTTGTTGTCCTTATTGATGCTCTATTCTCAGCAACACTTACTTCTCCAGCCATCAAAACATTTATCCAATTACTCCCTCAGTTATCTTCTAATCTTAGTCATTTTTCTACTCATTACTTTATCATCTTTTACCTCTTCTCTCTTTTTTTCCCACCTTCTCGAAATCTCAAATAGATGAGGATATCGTCGATGAAGACAATCACAAACTTTTCAAGGAATGCCAAGAATACCCGATTCATCAGGTCCATAAACATGGCGGGAGCATTAGTTACTCCGAAGGGCATGACAACGAATTCAAAGTGTCCATATCTAGTCCAGAAAGCCGTCTTCGGGATATCGTCTGGTTTCACTTTAACTTGATGGTGACCTGATCTAAGATCGATCTTCGAAAAGACGATAGCTCCCTTTATTTGGTCGAACAGGTCGTCGATCCTTGGGAGGGGATACCTGTTCTTAATCGTCACATTATTTAGAGCTCGATAATCTATGCACAGGAGCATAGTTCTATCTTTCTTTTTCACGAACAGTATCGGAGCTCTCCATGGAGAGTGACTCAGGTGAATAAAACCCTTGTTGAGTAACTCCTGCAGCTGTCCTTGAAGCTCCTTCAACTCCGCTGGCGCCATACGGTAAGGTGCCTTGGAGATCGGATTAGTGCCAGGAATCAGTTCGATCTCAAATTCGATTTCTCTATCCGGGGCCAATCCTGGTAGATCGTCTGGGAATACATCCGGATAATTGCATACCACTCTGACATCACTTAGTTTCTGATCCTTTGTTTGAGTGGTGCTGACCACATATGCTAGAAAACCAGTGTATCCTTTCGCTAGCATCTTCTGCGCCTTTAGAGCCGACAAGAATTTCCCGGTTCTCTTCCTTGGCTCTCCGATGAATTCAAACATAGGTTCCGCCTCGGGCTGGAATACCACTTTTCGCTTACGGCACTCGATAGAAGCACCGTATTTGCTCAGAAAAGCCATACCCAGTATTACATCATAATCTTGCATGTCGAGTACTATCAGGTCGCAATAGAGATCTCTTCCTGCGATTCTGATTGGTGCTGCACGCAACACGTGGGTGGATGCCATTGTTTCTCCTGAAGGCAGGGTTGTTAGAAATTTACAGTCTAGAACTTGTAGAGGTATGTCTATCTTCTTAGAGTAAGGCATGGAAATAAACGAATGCGTTGCTCCAGTGTCAAATAATGCAATAGCATGTTGACCGTAAATAAAGATCTGACCTGTAACCACCGTCGAAACATTCGCTGCGTCCTCCTTGGCAAGTGAGAAAACCCTGGCGTTCATCGTAACTGGCAGGGCTTCCAATCTGCCTTGACTTATCTGAGGACCTTCCAGTGCAGCTTGCATATAATGCAGTTGGGCAGGGGCACCCTAGTACTGGATCAGCTACTGAGGTGGTGCCTGAGGCTTAATAGGATAGTCGATGGCCTTGTGTCCTTCCAATCCGCAGGTGTAGCATTTATTTGTACCTCTGCGACATTCTCCAAGATGCTTATTTCCACAATTCGCGCACAGGTTGATCTTGGCCTTCTTGTTCGCTGGACCGCCTTTAGGATTGTTCCATTTCTTTTTGTCGTCGCGGTTCCCTTTCCAGCTGGTGCCCGTGTGCGGACCTCCTGAGTTGGCTTGGTTCTTGTTCTCTGTCGGCATCCCCTTCTGCTGATTAATACTATTCAGATAGTGCTCGGTGATCAAGGCACTACTGAACAACTCCTCTGCAGTCTGCGGTCTGCGGTCGGTTAACTCCGCCGGCCACGTTCAGAGCTATCTCGGGCCGCAACATTTTCAGCATTAGGCGGACCTTTTCTTTCTCCGTCTTGACCAACTCCGGACATAGGCGAGCCAACCTATTGAATCTCTTAACAGCTTCACTGACTGACAGATCGCCTTGATGGAATTCCGTAAACTCGTCGTAGTGTTTGTTGGTGGCCCGCATGTGGAAGAACTCCTCGTAAAATTCTGATTCGAAGTCCGTCCATTTCATCTAGTTCACGGGTCTCTTGGCCTTGCCCCTTTCCCACCACATTCTGGCATCGCCAGAAAGGCAGAATGCCACACACTTGACCTTCTCGTGCTCTGGCCAGTCCAACAGCTCCATAGTACTCTCTACCGTCTTGAGCCAGGCCTGAGCATCCCACGGTTCACAAGCACCCGTAAAAGTTTCCGGCTTCAGCCTCTGCCACTGGATTAAGTAAGCTTCCGGTCGCATTCCAGTGGCAGGGCCTGTCGGGGGTGCTGGCAGAGTCGGAGGCACTACAAGTGTCACTGTCTGGTTCACAGATGGAACGGTAGAATTTGTTTGCTGACTCATCAAGGTGTTGATGGTCTGCTGCTGCTCGGTGAGTTGACGCTGGAGTTCTGTAACTAGGTGCGTCAGGTCAGGCTGAGGTACGGTATCATTAATTCTAGTACTTCTTCTAGCCATGCTATTCTCATATTACAACAACAAGCTAGTATAAGATCATTTATCATTTTCATCATTTTCATGTATATACATGCATTTGTATCATTTTTTTTTCATTATAAGGTAAGGTAAGGTAGTACCCTAAGTTTCCATTCCCAGTAAAAACATGGTTCCATAATTTCGTATTTGCATACTTAGTCATAGACATTCCTTATCGTTCTAGAACCATATAGGGTATCACATCTACTTGTATGGTTAGTCTAGAAACATTCCTATCATAAGTAAACGTAAAGCAAACATACTTAAATTATGTAAGGTAAGATCTTACTTGGAAGCGGCAGCATGCAGGCTTGATGTGTGTGTAGTGAGATGACAATTGCTCTGATACCAAGCTGTAACGCCCGCCTCTTACGTGAGCGGCGCGTTACTTTTTTTTTTCTTTCGTACATTATTGCATATGAAGCGTAAATATAGCAGCAGAAATAATACTAAATCATGAACATATGCAATTGGATAAATTTTCTTTCTAACTAAACTACTTTAAGCACGTGAATCATAGCATAGCATATTTAACAAGTGAGTATATAGTTCTACATTAAGCATGCATATCATAAAGAACTTCAACTCCAACAAGTAGTAAGCGTAAACATAAGAACTAACACATGCAATTTATAAGTAAGAGTAAGACAACAGTAGGATCGTTCTGCCAAGTCACTGCCACACACACACACACATGCCCTCCTGCTGCTTCCCCTCCTTTAGAAACCTTTAGTTTGATCTGCAACATAAGAAGGTAGACTATAAGCATAAAATGCTTAGTAAGCTCCTTGCTTACTCACAAAATCCGTACATCACATATAAGTAGAAATCTACATCATTTAACATAAACATATAACATGAATAAATACTTAAAGCATCTAAAGCACATAAACATAAACAATTAAAACATAAACATGTGAGTCGTTATTAAGGACATATGGCATGAGTAAGTACTTAAAGCATTTAACATTTGCATAATTTTTAAAACATAATCATGTGCATAAACATTAGACATAGCATATGCAATATCATTAAACATAAACATGTGCATAAACATTAAACATAGCATATGCAATATCATTAAACATAAACATGTGCATAAACATTAAACATAGCATATGCAATATCATTAAACATAAACATGTTCATAAACATTAAACATAGCATATGACATACTTAACATGGCATGGTTCTTGGTATAAACATAAACATATGGAATACTTAACATGGCATGATTCTTAATCATAAACATAAGCATATGAAATACTTAACATGACATGGTTCTTAATCATAAACATAAGCATATGAAGTTGTGCAGCAGTTTCGCCGTCTTGCTTCTTGATGTTGTAGAGCTTGTTTAGGAGTAGATCCTGCTTGCTAATCTTATTATCTGACATCCCTTCGTGGAGCTCAATCAACTTGTTCCAAAGCTTCTTAGCACTGTTAAAGGGGCTGACATGGTTGAGCTTTTCCTTTGTTAGGCCACATTGAAGGGTCTGGGTTGCCTTGGCATTTTCTTCAATTTTCTTCTTTAGAGCAGCATCCCACTCAGTGTATCCCAGAAATTCGCCTTGTGCGTTCTTTGGGATCTCTAGTCTGGCTTGTATTATAATCCACATTTCCACCTGATTTTTCAGGTGGACTTCCATACGACTCTTCTAGTAATTGAAATCCTCTCCTGAGAAGAGAGGAGGTCGGGCAGTATTGTAACCTTCTTGATGGGCCATAGATAATCCTGAAAAAGACAGAAACAAGAATCTTATTTCAAGACTTGGTCTTGGATTATTAGTACGGTATGAAAATATAAAAAAAATCTTGAGTGGTGTTGCATCAACTTCGAGAAACAAAAAAAATCTACGATTGAAAAAAGAACCAAAAAGAAATATCAGAAAAAGGCAAGAATACCTTTTCTGACTACGAAAAGAAAATCCAAAAAATCGCTCAACAGGTGGTTTCACCGAAATTGAGCAGCCCGCTCTGATATCACTATTGGGATCGATGTGATCGATAGAGGGGGGGGGGTGAATATCGATTATGAATTTTTTGGATATAAATAGAGAGTAAACGTAGCGGAAATAAGGAAAGTAGCAAGTCAAATCAATGCTAACACGCTTTGTTTTACTTGGTTCAGAGTTTGTGACGGCTCCTACTCCTAGGCCCAGGATCCTTGACTGTTTTCATTGAGAAATTTTATAATCCTCAAAAATGAGTTACATAATATGAAGATTAAGTACAAAAATTAAACTGAAACTTTATACCAACAACACTTGCTAAAGGAAGAAGAAGTCGTTTCGTCACATAAGCGACATGTCATCGATCTCGAACTACTTGGGCACGGAGACTTGAGCACGGAAACTTGATCGCAGTGATTCTAAGTGCTTGAATTGATATTTGGATGCAAGGGGGTGAACCCCCTTTTATATTGACACTCGGGCGCCCGAGTGCGCATTGGGGCACCCTCCACGTCAGCGATTCAGCCACATCGTTATCCTTTGATTCGACCAAAACATATCCTCTATCGAGCGCCCGAGTGCACTGGAGCGCCTGAGTACGGATGTGGCACGCCCAATCAGCAGTCGACAACTCAGCTTCGCCAACACTGAGCAAACCGAACTGGGGCCCCTGAGACCTCTCAGCCGCCTGGCTTCTCGGGCGCTTGAGTCCTCTCAGGCGTTCCCAATGCGGCCAACTGATCTTCATAACCTATAATTAATCAGGGTTAGTCTAGGAAAACAATAATATATATAGAATGCATGAATATTTGACAGCCAAAGCTATCTGGTCTTGACTTTGGATTTTAAATGAAATTCTCAGTAGGACTGACGCCAACTGTTTCCTCTTTCGGGGAACACGTCCTTGTGGGATCGGTTTGAATCAATAGAGGGGAGGGGGGGGGGGTTGAATATCGATTGAAAATTTTTCGGAAAACTTAGAGTAATTTGCGTAGCAGAATAACAAATCAATGCTAACACGTTTGTTTTTACTTGGTTCGGAGTCGCAGTTGGCTCCTACTCCAATGCCCATGGTCCTTGACCGTTTATGATGGGCAATTCTATATTGCGTAAAATTATTACAAATTGAAGTTCGAATATAGAATTAAAATATAGCACTTAATAAAAAAAATGTTATACCGACGATCAGAGAAAATTGAATGTCGGAGCCGCAGGTCGTCGTTGGCGCTTGAGTCTTGAGCACGGAGCATTTGGAGAAGAGCGCTTGAAAGAACGCGTAGAAAGAAGTTGTGTTTGAAGCCAAGGGGTGAACCCCTATTTATACTAGTCGCTGGGGCGCCTGTGTTGAAGGGGACGCTGACACGTGGCCCATTCTGTACGAAACTCAATCTGCAGACTTGGCCAGCGCCTATCCCTTCAACTGGGGTGCCTGAGCTGACTGGGGCGCCTGTATGAACACAGTCACCTCAATTGATGATGTGGCGTCTTGCTTCGATTGGCTTGGAAGCACCCTTGTCTGGGGCGCCTGTATTAACATAGGCGCTTGTTCAAACAGCCACCTGCCTTCATTGAGGCGCCTGGGAGCAGAAACCTTTCACCCTTCATTCCTGAAACCAGGGTTAGTTCCAAAACACAAATAATAAACAATATAACATCATTTAAGCATGATTAACAGCCTGAACTGTCTTGACTCTGACTTTGGGCTTTCGAAATAGAACTCTAGGTCGAACCGACGCCTAATATTCCCTCCTACGGGAAACGCATCCTCACCTACTCCTCTCAGGAGAGTTTACCTTTTTGCCAACCGGCTCCTCCGATTGGACTTTTGCCCAATCCTCAGGATTAGGTCTTCGTGCCCAGTTAGCGACCAGGACTTATTGCCCAGTTTTACCCACCAGGTCTTCGGTGCCCAACCCTCATCCTGGACTTATTGCCCAATTCCTCGAATCAGGACTTCGTGTCGAGTTCGCGACTAGGACTTATTGCCCAACCCTATGTCAGGACTTCGGTGCCCAGCCCGCGGTCAGGACTTATTGCCCAATTCTTAGAACCAGGACTTCATGCCTAGTGTACCTAGGACTTTTCCTACATACTCGAGTAGCATTGTTAGATCACAATAAAACCTTAACATCTGAACCCTTTGCCATTATCAAAACACAGGTTTAACTTTGGTGCTTCCGGCACCAACAATCTTCCCCTTTTTGATTTATGGCAACCAGGTTCAAAAAGTTAAGTTTAAACCATTAAAGCAAACAAACATGTTTAAAATAACAAGCATGTTTATCAAGGAGATTACCAAAAAACATTTACTAAACTCCCCCTGAAATAGATATTCTCCCCTTGAAGCTCTCAATGATATGCAGTTTCAAAAAGTCAAAGTGTTTTAAAATTTTGACTAAGTGTTTTTCAAAATAAAGCAAAGTATTTGCCAAAAAAAAATTACACTTAGCACAATTTTTAGAAAAAAGGTTTGCAAGCCCAAATTTTACTTTAGAAAACTTTCACTTAACAAAAAGGCTTTGCAAAAAAAATTTCCACTTAACCAAATTTTTGTGCAAACGTTTTACTTAGAAAAAAAAAATTCATTTTAAGACAATTTTTGCACAAAATTTATACTTAGAAAATTTTCAATTAAGCCAATTTTTGCAAACTTGAAAAACTTTCTCTTAATAAAATTTTACTTAAACAAATTCACTTAGCCAAATTTTGCAAAAAAGATTTCACTTGAAAATTTTGACTTAGAGAAAAATTTTGTGCACTTCAAAAAGTATTCCACTTGAATGATTTTGTGCACTTAAACATTTTTCTTAGGAAACTTTTGCTTAGAAAATTACTTAGGAAACTTTCGCTTAGAAAGATGCATTTGGAAAAGATTTTTCTTAAAGAAAATGCAGTAAAAAAAATTACTTAGATAAATGCACTTTGAAAAAAAAATTTACTTTAAAAAATTGAGCACTTAAAAATTCAACTTAGAAAAGTTAAAAAGATTTTAAGAGCATTTTACTTAGAAAAATTTGCTCATGTTGGATCAGAGTAAATCGATAGAGGGGAGGGGGTGAACATCGATTGGAAAATTTTCGGACAATAAAGAGAAATACACTGCGAAAATAGTAAAGCAAAGTCGCTAACACTGTTTGTTTTACTTGGTTCGGAGTCGCTGTCGCCTCCTACTCCAAGGCCCACGGTCCTTGACCGTTTACGTTGGGCAATTCTTTATTTGTAGAAATGATTACAGTTTCGAGTACAAATATAGAATCGAATAAGAGAATTACAACACTTAAGAAATGACAGCTTTTATCGACGACCGGAGTGGATGGAATTTTGGAGCAGTGGGTCGTTGTCAGCACTTGAATCGCGAGTGCAGAGCGTGCCGGAGTGTAGCGCTAGAGTGAAAGTGTTGAAAGGGAAATTTGCAAGTTGTGTTGAAGCCTTGGGGGTGAACCCCCTTTTATAGTGGTCGACTGGGCGCCTGTGTTGAAGGGGGCGCCTACACGTGGCCTTTCCTGTGCGAACTCCAATCCACAGGCTTGGTCAGCGCTTATCCCCTTCATTGAGGCGCCTGAGCTGACTGGGGCGCCTGTGTTAACACAGGCGCCTAGCTTGACTTGGTCCAAAGGCTTTCGTGGCAGTTTGCTTCGATGGTCTTGGTTTGGCCTTACACTGGGGCGCCTGTATCCATACAGGCGCCTAGCCCAGTGAGTCGCCTCCCTCCAATGAGGCGCCTGAGCTGCAGAAATTCTGTCCCTTCGTTTCCTGCAACCAGGGTTAGTTCTAAACACAAGAAGCAAATATATGATATGTTAGACATTATTTACAGCCTAGGCTGTCTTGGTTCTGACTTTGGGTCTCCCAAATGGAACCCTAGGTCGAACCGACGCCTAATGTTCCCTCCTACGGGGAACGCGTCCTCACCTACTCCTCTCGGGAGAATTTACCTTTTTGCTAACCGGCTACTCCGGTTGGACTTTTGCCCAGCCTTACTCACCAGGTCTTCGTGCCCAGTCCATGACCAAGACTCAGTGACCTGCTTTACTCACCAGTTCTTCGGTGCCCAGTCCTTGACCAGGTCTTAGTGCCCAACTTTACTCACCAGGTCTTCGGTGCCCAATCCTCGACCAGGTCTTAGTGCCCAACCTTATGTCAGGACTTAGTTTCCCAACCCGCGGCCATGACTTAGTGCTCAATTCTTAGAACCAGGAGTTCGTGCCTAGTGTTCCTAGGACTTTTCCTGCACACTTGAGTAACATCGTTAGAGCACCAATAATACTTAACTTTGAACCCTTTGCCGATATCAAAACAAGGTTCGATATGGTGCTCCCGGCACCAACAATCTCCCTCTTTTTGATTTATGGCAACACAATTCAAAGTTAATAAAAAATTATAACACTTAAGAAGAGAAGGTAAAAACCATAATTCAAGGTTAAGAAACAATTATAACACTTAAGAAGAGAAGGTAAAAACAGAGTAAATTTTTGAATTGTAAGGTTTAACACCAATGTAATTTTGAATCGTAAAATTTTGTTTGTTTCTCATACTTCCCCTGCAACCTTGACTAATTGTGTTATAAAAACACTTAACTTTGACCTTTCCTCCCCCTTTGACATATATCAAAAAAAAATATTCATGGGTGAACAAAATATCTAATAGGGATTTTTGAGTTTTTCCAATGATATGCAGTTTTTGTAAAACTTCTAAGTGCTTCATGTTTTCGACAAAGTGTTTTTCAAAACTAGAGTAAAAGCATTTGCACCAACAAAAACTTTTTACACTTAGACAATTTTCCATTTTGAAAAGTTTTGCAAGCCTAAATTTTGTAAAAAAAACTTTTACTTACAAGGCTTTGCAAAAAGAATTTTACTAAAAAAAATTTTACTTAGGAAAAAAACATGCACTTAAAAATTTTGAAACACTTAGAAATACTTAGAAATTTTTGAAGCACTAGAAATACTTGAAAGCACTTGAAGTATTTTGATAGTACTTTGAAATTTTAACAACACTTAGCAAAAAAAAATTGAAGTACTTAGAAATTTTTGCTTTACTTTTTGAAAATGAGATAAAAATTTAAATATTTAAAAAAATTTCCATTCTCTCTTTCTTTCTCTCCCCCTTTATGTGAAACTCTTCTCCTTATGTTTTAGACCATTTCCAATTACAAAACTAAAACATTGCACAAAGCTCCCTCATGATTTGAAATTTTCCCCTTGAAGCTTTTAAGAAAACATGAAAATTAACCTTTCGAAGGTTTTTTTTAATACTTGAAAAGAGTTCTAAGTATAAAAATACTCATAAGTTCAGTTTGAAATAATATTTTGAAACAAAATTTTCTAAGTATCACAAAGGAGATTCTAAGTTAAAAAAACCTTAGGTTAAAGTGAAAATATTTTTGAGTAGTGAAAATATTTTTGAGAGCCTCTAAGATAAACTTTCTTTGAAAAAGGGACAAAGTTTAAGGAAGAATTTAATTTTTAATTTCACTTTTTCTACTCTCTTCCTTGGCCATATATCAATAAAGAACTTTTTGAAAAATATATTTTGAAAGAACACTAGTAGAATTTCCTTAATTTACTTCGTATATTCACCGAAGTCATAGATAGATAATTACCGAAGTAGACGCACGTGAAGTAAAAAGGGATTATTTTACTTTGCCATATAACCGAAGTCATATCTATGAAATTAGCGAAGTCTTTTACCAGTTCAAAGAGGCAAACCGGTTCAGATTTGGACCGATTCTGAAGTAAAAACTTATCTTTTACTTCGTTGGTTTTGTAAAGTGCCGAAGTAATCGATGATATAAAACTTTACAGTTTAAATTAATTGTCGAAGTAAAAAAATATCTGTTGCATTAGTAGTTTTGTAATGCGACGAAGTAATAGATGATATGTAACTTCACAGTTTACATTAATTATCGAAGCAAATATATTTTATAACTTCGCCAGTATTTATATTTATTGAAGTATATAGTATTATGTTACTTCATCATATACGTTTATTGACACAGTAATCGATTTCAAAGACTTCATTATTGTGTATGATACAAAAGCAATAGATTTGAAACGACTTCACAATTATTAAATTGTGACGAAGTAAATATATTTTTTAACTTCATCACAATTTAAATGGATGAAGTATTTTATTTTTGATTACTTCACCATCAAATTTTATTATCGAAGTAAATAATCATATTTTATTACAATATAATTTTAATTTAATGAAGTAAATGTCGATTACCACTGCACTAATTTAATAAAAGAGTGAAGTAAAAATTATTTTTACTTCATTAAAATTAAACAATTATCCATTCAAAATGATAAATATATATCAACGAATCCATCAATGCACAAGTACATATCCACAAATCCACAAGTATATATAACCAAAATATATATCCACAAGTATATCCAAAATCCATAATGAAAGATCAAAATATGTATCCTAAGTACACCACCAATTTAGACACCTACATATGAGTAGACAAATTCACTCCATTCAGTTTTAACATCATCATATTCGGATTGTTTGTAATATTGATCCTTGATTATTCCTGCAAACTTTTAAGCAAAAATACAAAATACATTAGATTCATCCAACTGTAATAGTTTATCTCAATTATAAACCAAAGCATATAATACAAAAAATATTACCATCCTCTCCAACTGTGGATTTTCACATTCTACTATCTCTTTCATGTACCTCATCACACAATATCCATATTCAATTGAACCACTTTGTTTTAGATTACCCTACAATGAAATATAAAAGGTAATGTAATGGACACAATCAAGTTATAAGAACCATCCATTCATATCTTCATACATAAGCACAATACATACTGTTAATTGTTTAAAACCTGGTCTTTTAGAGATACCCTTTGAGGCATTATACATCTTGACCCCACTACAATTTAAAAAGTAAAAAAGTTATTTTTTCCATATTTATAAGTGAATGCATTCGAAATCAATATAATCTACTACTTACTTGGTCACTATAGTTTTCCATGCATCGTCGCGATTTCTGTTTGACACGGAGTCCAATAAATATATCATATCTTTATCTTCATTGACAATAGTCAAAATCCAATGGTACCTGGAAAAATGAAAATATAGCATTGACTAGTATGTAGTAAAAATCAATAAATAGCTAAAATATTACCCAGTGTTATATGGGATGAGGCAAATGCTATCTCTACACATTGCTTTTAAGTGATCAGCAATATTTTGTGATAAGTTACGACCATCTTTGCCAAGTGGACATGTAGGTATGTAGTCGGGATCCATAAATGAAATATAATCAGCTCTGTCTTCGTCCCTCAAATATTTGTAGAGATAACTGCACTTAAATATTATATAACTCAATTAGAAATGTTTCAAGATAAGGACAAGTTCTAAAAAAATATAAATATGCAAACAAACATTGTATGTTAGACTTAACATACCCCATATAAATCAAAATTTGTCTGGCACCTATCTCTCTCATCTCCATAAAGCATAGGATATCTTCTCTTAGCAATCGTATGCTTTTAGGACGTCCAAACATAGCATCCTCAAACTTAATGTATATGCTCTCCGATTCATTCATCAATCTAACAACATGAGAATAAATATACTTGCATGCCATAGGTAATGTTTTTTCAATATCCTTGAACTTGTCGCGCTGACCAGGAACATCCGACAGAGCAAATGGTTGAGGTTTCCCCTTTTTCTACAATTTAAAATATTCATATAAGTATTATAAACTAAATCATTGTCCAAGCAACATATATAATATTTGCAAACACAAAATTTAAAGTACCTTTATCGTTGGAAAAATTACCAACTCTTTCGGCCAACCAACAACAACTCCAATTGCATCATTGATGATTTTTGGTCCAGACTTAATTGGGATTGGAAGTTCTGCTTCTTCATTTAAGACAACATTAATAGACACTTTGAAATTATGTTCCCCAAGTGGAACATGGTGAATCATGATATTTGGACCTCCTTCTGATATTATTGTACCATATGCTACCACATTTTCACGTTGCTTTACGGCCAAATGACATTTTTTCCCCTTTTAAGAACAATAAGTATTATATATAAACATACGAATGTGAAAATAAAATAATTTGACTTGAAATTAAAAAAAAATATAGAACCTTCATATTTGATGTATCGCATTCATAAACTTCTTCCACATCATCAGGTAGTTTTGGATCTTTCATGTCTGAGCACTTGTTGGATACTATAGTCTTAGAAGTTCGATCATTAATGACAGCAAGTTGAGCCTTCAATTTCTCCAATTCAGCTTTTAAAATCTTATTCTCTTCCAATTGAGCACTTGTTGAGACTGATTCTCTCTTCTTTCTTGGAGTTTTAAAAAAGACTTGAGGTTTCACGAACCCTCCCACACCTCGAACTCTTCCATAGTGTTCTTGGCTTCCTAAGGCAGTGGTTAGTACATCATTCATTCCAAATGATTTAAACTCCCCTTTGATTTTCTTTTCGAACAAGTCATCCTACAATTAGAAACATAACAAATCAATCCAAAAATTACTATTTTATTTATCTAGGCAATACGAAGATTGAATAAAATTAAACATTTACAATTTTTGTGATGACTTCTAACGTCTCCACATCTGTGATATTGCCAGATTTGTCTTCTCGGGCTTTACGCCAAAGCACCGATCTATCAACTTCCTCATCTTCAGCAATTATGTTCTTTTCTCTCTACAATTCCAAAATTCATTATCTTACGAACATGGAAAAATTACTAAAAATAATGATTCATACTTACCATTTCAGCCTCCAACCCGATGTAACCCTTGCGAGACAATCTGTGGTGATATTTACAATGCATGGACCGTTCTTTTTGTTTTTCGTGAATAACCTACATCATTATGTTCTTCAATTAAATATGAAAATTAATAGTTCTTAAATGAAACATGACAATTCTTAAAGTATACCTCCCATGATGGATCCAGTCTCATATCATCAAATGCTTTCCAATCTGCTAATGGGAACTGATACTGACTTGGTGGAGTATTCAACTTTTCAGGATTATTTCTATTCGGCCAAATAAACCTGCTAGCCAATTTATTTTTGAAATCTCGCCACTTTTGAGCTGCTGAACTCATCACAGCAAACTCACTTTATGGCGCTAGTTCAAAAACATTCTGCAACAAACAAATTAGTTGACACAATTTCATATCATATAAGTTGTAACAAACAAATTCAAGCATATTCAATGTATAAGTTGTAACAATGTTCAAACATTATGGTGTATAAGTTGCAACGTATAAGCAGATTATGCAGATTCAAGCAAATTATGATATGCAAATTATGCAGATTTGCCATGAAATTACAAAGAAACCACAATGACATCATAACAATTGAAAATAACCTAATAATGGTGTCCATGCTCAGAATCACGTGCAAAGTATTAAATAAACATTAACCATAAAAGAGTTATGATGCTTAAACACTTCAACAATGTGTACATAACAAATAAAGATTTATTAGAAGTAAACAATCACTATTATGTAATCTATTTGACAGAAAATCAATGTCAGCTTTACTTTGTTACTATTAGCACCAAGTTTTTATATTATTAGTAAGGAATAGCTTCAAATATTATGAAACACTAATCTATGATTAAACAATTTGATCCTATGGTCCAAGATTATGGACTCTAAGCAGATTATGCAAGCATCATTCTACTTACTGAGATCTCTTCCCACACTTTTTGTTTGATATTTTCAGGAACATCATGACAAGACTTTATATTGATTGGCACCATGGATCTAACAATAGAGCCAATGTATGATTGTAAAGCTCTTCCATTTGCATTGTATACTGGCCTCCCCATGTCATCATAATCAATCTTTGCTTTTTTTCCCCATCTTGCAGCTGCAGTTAGTTTGCACATCATTGTAGGTCCTCTCTTGTTCTTCTGCACATGTACAAGTTGTTCTTCTTCATCAGTAAGTCCATGTAGCTCTTGATCAACTGTCTCTTTTTTCTCTCTTTTTTACGATCCATTATGCTCTCCGCTGTATAACAACATGAATGAAACGAATGTTAAAATCTACATAGTAACATGGATAATTAAACTATCACAAACAAAAACATAACATGAATAATAATAATAACATAAACATAAACATGGCATAAATAATAACAATAAAATTCAAGTCATTCAACATAAAAAGTTAAACTCTATGACACTTTCTACCATAAAAAGTTATAAACAACAGTAACCAACGACAATGTTGAATTGGGATAATGCACCTTATCTTCCATTATTCTTAAAAAAGCAACAGCAGGAACAGGAATACAATGAGTTCATGATAAAAATGCATAATCATGATAAAAATGCATAAACATGATAAAAATACATAATAAAGTGTCTTTTCTTGTCCATGACATAAAAGTATAAATCATCATTTCATCTTATTTGTTTCCCAGACGCCCTCGTTTTCTGATCTAAAGTATCTTGCATGAACAGGAATACAATGAGTATCAACATCATCAATTGGTCGAGATTCAGGAATACTAGTCCAACCATCATCCTCTTCCTCATAACATCTATTCGGCACTGGGAGCACAATTGACCATCCTTTTTTTAAAGGATCATCAATATAAAAGACTTGATTGACTTGACTTGCAAGGACAAATTCATCATTTTTGTGCCCTCGTTTGTTCATATTCACCAAGGTGAAGCCACATTCATCGTTGTTGATTACTCCCTTGTCATTTGCAACCCACGCACACTTGAAAAGAGGAACTTGAAATTGATGATAATCTAATTCCCATATTTCTTCAATCACTCCATAAAAAGTCACGTCAGCCATTAAAGGATTCTTATCTTTGGCACTACAAACAAGCATGGTGCTGGCAACTAGAGAAACTCCACTGTTTTGGCAAACTCTCTCATCATCCCGTGTCTTTGTTTGATATAAATTACCATTTATCACATAACTACTATACTTCATGACGTGTGCACGTGGTCCATGAGCTAGGCATGTCAATGTCGAAGTCTTTCCACCATTACAGTTGTCTATTTCACCAGCCACCTAACATGTATTCAATTTGAATAGAGTGATTAAAATAGTCACTACAACTTGTTTAACGCAAATTGCATAAAAAAATTATTGCATCCACCTAACCTTTGCATGAAACCAATCAATGAACCTCTTGTTGTGAGCATCTTGTATCCACCTTTCATCTGTCTCTTTTTTCGGAAACATCGACTTCAGGAAGATTTTATGTTCACTGTGGCAATACACACACACACACACACACACACACACATATATATAAACAATATATATTGACAATTATACAGTGTACAGATTAATAAATTAATACAACGAACTTACATTATGTAGGGAGGAACTTCTTTTGTATTTTCTAATACAGTCAAATGTGCTTTTTGGAGATCAACTTGTTGCACTACAATTGGTCCTTTGCATGCTAAGAAGCTAGGAGCATTTGCTTTGGGGTCTCGAATTGATTGAGGGACCCCAACAAGATCAAGGTCATTGAGGTATTCTGAACAAAACTCAATGGCTTCTTCAGCTGAATATCTCTTAACAATACAACCTTCAGGATGTTTTCGACTGCCTACATAACTCTTAAGCACCTTCATGTATCTTTCGAACGGATACATATATCAGAAATACACTGGTCCACATAATCGGACTTCTCGAACAAGATGGACTGTTAAGTGAAGCATGACATCAAAGAAAGAAAGGGGAAAATACTGCTCCAATAAGCAAAGCGTAACAACCAAGTCAGATTGCAGTTTATCTAACTTGGCTACATCTATAACCTTGCAACAAATATCTTTGAAGAAGAAGCATAGTCTTATGATGGCATATCTAACATGTTTTGGTAGCGCATCACGTATGAGTATTGGCAGGAAATGTTGCATTAGAACATGACAATCATGAGATTTCAATCCAATCAACTTTAGCTCAGACATGCACACAAGATTTTTCATGTTTGACGAGAAACCTTCTGGAACTTTTAAATCCATTAATGATTGACAGATTTGTAACTTTTCTTTTTTTGTGAATGAGCATGCAGCAAGGGGAAGATATGTTCTTTTTTCACCAAATTTAGGAGCCAATTCAGGTCTAACTCCCATTTGAACCATGTCTAACCTAGCTGCCACATTGTCCTTAGTTTTCCCTTTAACATCCATCAAAGTATTAATGAGGGATTCGAAGACATTTTTCTCAATGTGCATCACATCGAGACAATGCCTAACATGTAGGTGCTTCCAATAAGGAAGATTGAAAAAAACTGACTTCTTCTTCCAACATTTTCTGAAATTTGTTGCGCCGAAATCTTTTTCTTCTTTACTGTCTTCCACATTATTCTCCTTTGGATTCTTTTTCTTTTTACCTTTAACACTAGTCTTTTTTCCAAACTCACACTTTATGTCCGAAAGCTTGTCAAACAAGGTAACCCCAGATAATGGTGTAGATGCTTCTCTATGTTCTTCCATGCCATTAAATTCCTTCATTTGCCTCCGATAGGGATGAAATCGTGGTAGGAATCGTCGATGACCAACAAATGACATTTTCTTCCCATTTTCCAAATACTTTGCATAAGTATCTTCTCCGCACACGGGACAGGCATAATAACCATGTGTAGTACATCCACTAAGGTTACCATATGCAGGAAAGTCATTAATGGTCCATAATAAGACTGCTTTAAGAGTGAAAAACTGTCTTCGATAAGCATCATAGACACCATCAACTCCTTCCCACAATTGTTGCAAATCTTCAACTAACACCTCAAGATAGACATCTATATCGTTTCCTGGCTGTTTAGGCCCTGAAATGAGCATAGTTAGCATAACGAATTTCCTCTTCATACACATGTTTGGAGGCAAATTATAGGTGACTAACATGATTGGCCAACAGCTGTACTTACTACTAAGGTTGCTGTAAGGATTAATGCCATCAGCTGCAAGTGCTAGGCGAAGATTTCTTGGCTCACTTTCAAAGTCAGGCCACATATGATCCACCAACTTCCAAGATGGTGAATCTGCTGGATGACGTAACTGACCATCAACTCCTCGGATTTCTGCATGCCATGTTAAATTTTTTGAGGTCTCTAAAGATTTAAACATGCGCTTAAATCTTGGTATAGGAGGGAAATACCACACGACCTTGGCAGGAACACCTTTCTTCTCAATGTTCTTCTTAGTTAGCTTCCACCGAGACAAGCCACATTTAGGGCAGTTTACACAATCTTTATATTGCTTCCTATAAAGAATGCAATCATTGGAACAAGCATGAATCTTTTCATGAGTCAACGCCAAACAACTCAATGTCTTTTTTACATCATACATTTTTGATGGCAGATTGTGATTATCGGGCAACATATCCCCAAAATCCATTAGTAAATCTGAAAATAAAGCATCACTCATCCCATGCCTTGCTTTAGTATTGTACAATTTCACAAGTGCACTCAACTTTGTATAACGTTTACATCCATTGTATAACGGCTTCTCTGCATCCTCCAAAAATTTCATAAAAGATTCTGGATTTTCTGTATAGTTATCATATGCTGCCTGACACATATTAGCAGTTTCAAAATCATCGTGATAATTATCAATTGGCTCATGATTGGTACTCAAATTTACTCTATCATTTTCAACAGACTCACCATGCCAAATCCAATTTACGTAATTTTGACTAAAACCATAGAAATAAAGATGCTCTCGAATGGACTTAACCGATCCTTTTTTCAGATTTAAACATTTGCAACAAGGACAATGAATTAAATTAGGGTCAATATGAGGATTCTGTAAACAACCGCTAATGAACTGTTCCACACCCTCTTCATACTGTTTAGACCTTCTATCGGATTGAATCCAAGATTTATCCATTTCAGTCTAGTAAAATCACAAAAAAAAGTAACAATAAACTTTGTGAACACAACCTGAAAATATTACAGTAAATAAGCAAAAGTTATAGAGAAAAACGACATAAATTTATGATAATTCATGCTATATGATGTAGAAGAAGCAATATTACAAGGGAAAGAATTCTCCTTCAGCGAACTATTAATGCAAAAACTTTCTTGGTTTTGACTCTAAAGGTACACTTAGGACATCGACCTCATTCTAGGCTCCTGCTCTATGAATATATTGAAGACTTCCCTCAGATCATCTGTATATTTTTTTATGATCTTAATTTTTACCACCATGCCATCTATGTATGCATCTAATAGTAATTTCAATATAATATAACCATGATTTCTATGCAAGATTAATAGTAATTTCAATATTTTGTAAAAAAACAACATACTAACAATGTTATATTATATTGTCTTGAATTTATAAGGAAAATGATATAGATTTAAAAAATAAATATTTTAGACTTTCTTTATAGATATATATTTGGTGTCATTAAGTTCATATTTAAACGTTGGAATGATATTACTTGCAGGGTGAAAATCCAACACGTGACCATCTCAAGGAGTAATCACGTTAACAACATTCTATGTCCTAACAAGAAAGGATTTGCAAATAGGTCATATGCAGGCCCAAGATGCCTGCAAATTAATAAATCAATGTGTAACAAATCCTAATTTCAACTGCTCTATTTGCAGGCAGAACCAAATAGACTCATAGTAGAATGAACAAGGTACTTGTAAATGAAGAAATAAATTGCAAAGTAACCACCATTTGATTGCATATTTGTAACAGTTACTTGTTTCTTGAAGGTATAATAGCTATTATTGTTGAAAGAAAACCCAACAAAAAAGATTGCATGTTGTATCTAGTGGTAACCCTAGATTTAAAGCTATAAGTGCAACTAAAACCCAGTGGACATAGACAAAAAACAATACAGAAATGAGTGGATTGATTATGTAATCAATATGCAAAATCTTCTTCATATTTGAACAAATTCCAGGAATATTTATTTCATATCAATTCTAGGTGAGTTACATGAATTATGAACCAAACCTCTTCTCTCCTGTCGGCTTCATGCTTAGTACCTTTGTGCAAATGTCACCAATCTATAAAGGTCAAAACTATAAAATATACAAAATTTTATTAGTCTCTGAGTCTTGCATCTCAATTAGGATGTTGGTGATGAAAGATTCAGTGGGGTATGAGCTTGACCAAGTTCGATTTTGTATTGAACTTTCGATGACCAAATTACTTTGAGCTCAGTTAGCGGAGTAGAGGTTCGACTGAGTTACAAGCAACTCATCTAGAGTGAGTTGAGGTAGGGTTACTTTGTGTGGTTGAAGTCGAATCAATATTGGGCTATGGATTAAGGTTGAAACAAGTGCCATACGATTTCAAAATTTCTTCCTCGAAATTCTGATAGTCAATTTAACATATGAGCTCGAGGTAAAAAAAGAAGTCAAATTATATCTGTTTTGGCATACTTTCCTTTGATCTCAAAGAAAACCAACTTAACTTAACTAAAGAAGCTGTAAAAAAGAAAACCAACTTGAAGCACCATCGTCTGTACCAATCTTATTCCTCAACTTAGAAAAAAACAAGATACGAGTATAAACAAGAAGAATAAAACAGATATGGAGCCGCTATTAGTACTTGGAGAGAAAGATATGGAGCCAGATTTTACCGTCCAGCAAAACCCTAGCACAGATATGAGCCCTTTGGAGAGAAAGATTTCTTCCTGAAGAGAAAGAGCCGCTAACTTGGAGTTCGCGATTTGGAGTTCACGATCTGTGGTCGCCGCAAAGCAGAAGCAGAAAAGAGAAAGATAGGGGGATCGCGATCTGTGGTCGCGATCTGTGGTCGCCGTGAAGCAGGAGCAGAGAAGTGATGTGAACGGAGAAGAGATGAGATGGGAACAAATCGCCGGGAAGCAACCTAGGTCGCCGAAGCAGAGCAGAGAAGGCAGAGCAGAGAAACTTAGGTCGCCGATCGAGAAGAGATGGGGTGACGCGCGCGGGAGAAACTTAGGTCGAAGCGGGAGAAGCAAAAGCTGCGAAGCGATCGGCCGGCTGATATAATTTAGGTTAAGTGCGGTAGAAAAGTAGGGAAGAGAATATTACGGGATTAAGCGCGCGGAGCCGGAGAAATTTAGCGCCAAGCGAAACAGGGGATTAGCTGCAGAGCGGGAGAAAATTAGGGATATTAGCTGCGGAGCGGAAGAAAAACCGGTTCAGATTTTATTTTATTTTACCGGTTCAATTTTATTACTTCGCCAATTAAAATTATAAATTTTATTGTAAACCTTATTACTTCATTAAATACAAATTACGAAGTAATAGTTATTAAAAATTTTAAAAAAAGTCTATTTTTTTTATTCTATGAAGTCTAAAACTATATTTACTACGTCAATTTTATTATCGAAGTTTATTAATGTATATTACTTCGTCATTAATTATCGCCGAAGTAAATGCCGGAAATTCTACTAGTGGAAGAGTTAAAATTTGTGTATCAGAGCATAAAGATTTGAGTGAAAAATAATCCTAAGTAAAATAATGTCAAGAATTATGATAATTTCTAAGTAACAAAATTTTGAAAGAATGAAGAATTGATGCTCAAAAACAGAATTGGAGTCAAGTGTATATTCTTATTGAGTCCATGCATGACAAGCAAAAATCTTAAAATATTTAATCAATAAGTTCAGGTTCAGAACTTTTAGCCACTTAATCCTCAAGTTAAGGAGAATAAAAATTTCTTAAGTAGAGAGACTTTTGAAAGAATTTTCTAATAGCAGTATTTTTGACCATATTTTACACTTAACTAAGTATTCTTTCTCAGAAAATATATTAACAAATTCTAAGTACTTGAGAAAGAAAATTTGAACATCTTTAGAGAAAGTTTTGCAAGCCTAAATTTTGTTTTGAAAAAACTTTTACTTAAAAGACTTTGCAAAAAAAACCTTCTTACCCAGAAATTTCAAAATCAAATTTTAAAAGGGTTTCAACTTTTGCACACTTAGAAAAATTTGCTTAAGAACAGTTTAAAAAAACATTTTTTATTTGAATAACAATTCTTTAACGAATTTTTTAAATAAGTTTTTGCAAAAATTTGTTCTCTAAGAAAATTTTACTTAGAAACATTTTCCAAAAATTTCAAAGGTTTTTACTCAGACAAACTTTGTTTACTAGGAAAATTTTACTTAGAAAAACAATACTCTTCGACAGTTTTGAAACACTTAGAAATTTTTGAAACCACTTAGAAAACTTTTGAAATCACTTAGAAGACTTAGAAGAAAATTTTGAAGTACTTAAACAATTTGAGGCACTTCTTCAAAATTTTGAAGCACTTAGACATTATACTTTACTTTTTGAAGAAGAAAGAAAATTTAAAAATTTCTCTCTCTTTTCTCCTTTCTCTCCCCCTTTGAAAAAATTAATATAAAGAACTGGAATGAGGAAATTCTATATTTAAAATGATTTCCAAGGGAGAAACAGAACACACTTAAGTCCAAAAAATATATAACTATCAAAATCCGGACTGCAGACATTTTCCTTAAAAAAACATCCTAAGTAATACCCAAGGTGACTTTTGCAACACTTATTTTTTCAAGAATAAATTGATTGTCTAAAAGATGTTCTTTGTATAGAAATGTTTACAAATATTAAATAGTTTGCAGGTAACTTTTAGGTCCTAAGCATCTCACCCATTTCTAAGTGACAAAACATGGTAGTCTTATCCTTTTTGTGAGATGCATTAATTTTATCCTTTGATTTTAGATCAAGACTATGATTTGATTAAAGCTTGTGTTAGATTTAAATTTATCAAATTGTAATAAAAAATGAGATTCGGTAATTGGTTTCCAGGTCTTGTCGAGGCACAGAGGCCTTCTTTGGCCATAGCCTTATTGGATCAACAACTCTTTCCTTGACAAAGCCTTTTAACGAAAGTTCATTTTCAAATTACTTCTTGAAAAATTTTAGTCTAACTAGTTTAGGATTTGGATTGGTAGCTTCGGCTAGTTCCACCAGACTAAACAGACCAAGTAGGATACACCTTACCCCACTTGACCCTTTTAGAAGGGCTTCCCTAACGTACTATCATCTCACCTCCACCTAATACTATGTTGTTCAAATTTCAAT
Organism: Boesenbergia rotunda; assembly: GCA_024364735.1. Classification (NCBI taxonomy): domain Eukaryota; kingdom Viridiplantae; phylum Streptophyta; class Magnoliopsida; order Zingiberales; family Zingiberaceae; genus Boesenbergia; species Boesenbergia rotunda. Next base: position 146,191 of record JAGFNQ010002264.1, read on the forward strand.
CTAGTCAAGTCCTTATTAACCATTTCTAGTCCTAAGAATAGTAAAAAAAATTAAGTAAAATCATAATGAGGGGAAATTTCTGGATTTTCTAAGTTAGCAAGATTATTAATTAGTTTTTCTAGTATATCAATTTTAATTTTCAAAGTCTCATTTTCTTGTCTTAACATTTTGAAAATTGAATTTATTAATATACATGTTTCAATTAAGTTACTTAGGCATGTGTCCATATCTAAATTTGACCAAGAGTGATTAAGTAAACTATCATCATTCATTGTAAAGAGTGAATTTTCATATAAATTAAAGTTACCCATCTTGGTAGGTTGTCCTGGATCTTTGGCTTTTCTATTTGTGCATTCATCTTTGTAATGGCCAAACTCCTGATACTTGAAGCATTGGATGCTACTCTTGTCCTTTCTTGCTCTTGGAACTGGTTCCTTTGTTGCTATTAGTGGTGTCGTTCGTATCTTATGAGTAGGACACTTACTTTTGTAGTGCCCTCTCTCCCTGCATGTGTAACAGATTATTTGATTTTTAATATTTGAATTTACACTTTTATCTTTTGATTCCTCGTTGGGAATCTCTGCCTTGATTCTTGCCGTCTTAGATCTATACTCATCTTTTGATTCTGGTTTGGATTTGGCTTCGAAATCGGGTTCAGGATCTCTCTCGGCTTCTTGTGCTTGCACTGAGAGTGCAAGATATCTTACTTGAACTTTTTCTTCTTCGTTCGATTCCTCCGATGATTTGGACAATGCACCTTCTAAGATCTCAATATCGGAGCTCTCTTCGTGTAGGTTGATTAGCTTCTCCCACATCTCTTTGACACAGTTGAAGGATCCGACCCGCTTCAATTCTTCTTTGGTCAGGCCACATTGTAAGATTACTGTTGCCTTAGCATCAGTCTCGATCTTCCTCAGAGTTGGTTCGTCCAATTTATCCCAGGCGAATGATGTTCCATCTTCTATGGGGATTGTGAACCCCGTTTAAATTATCAACCATAAATCCAGATTGGCCTTCAGGTGGGATTCCATTGACTTTTCCAAGATATGAAATCTTTGCCAGAGAATAGGGGTGGACGGGCACTATTCTATTCTTGATCGACCATTGAATATAAACCTCATACACAAAAGAAATAACAAAAATGTACCAAGACTTGGTCTTGGATTTGTAGTGCGGGAGAGAGAAAAAATTAGCTCAAAAGGTGTTGCACGAATTTTGAGGTAAAATAATAAAAAAAATTTATGACAATTTTTGAAAATGTTGGCTTTATCAATTCTGATTAATGATGAAAAAAATAAGAATTCAATGTTGGAAAAAAATTGCTCGAAGGTAGCACGAATTTCAAAAAAAATATTAAAATAATAAAAAAGCTTATGACAAATTTTTAAAAATTAATTGTTATGTCAATTTTGACTTATGTTGAAAAAAATAAGAATTCAAAATTGAAAAACCCAGCACAAATATTATCTATTTGAAATAAAAAGCAAAAAAATCTGAAATTTTTTTTCTCAAACTGGTGGTTGCACCAAATTTGAGCCACCTGCTCTGATACCACTTGTTGGATCGGAGTAAATCGATAGAGGGGGGGTGAATATCGATCGGAAAATTTTCGGACAATAAAGAGAAATACGCAGCGGAAATAGTAAAGCAAAGTCGCTAACACGGTTTGTTTTACTTGGTTCGGAGTCGAGGTCGGCTCCTATTCCAAGGCCCACGATCCTTGACCGTTTATATTGGGCAATTCTATATTCGTAGAAATGATTACAGTTTCAAGTACAGATATAGAATCGAAAAAGAGAATTACAACACTTAAGAAATGACAGCTTTTACCGATGACCGGAGTGGATGGAATTTTGGAGCAGCGGGTCATCATCGGCGCTTGAATCGCGAGTGCAGAGCGTGCCGGAGCGTAGCACTAGAGCGAAAGTGTTGAAAGCGAGATTTGCAAGTTGTGTTGAAGCCTTGGGGGTGAACCCCCTTTTATAGTGGTCGACAGGGCGCCTGTGTTGAAGGGGGCGCCTACACGTGGCCTTTCCTGTGCGAACTCCAATCCGCAGGCTTGGTCAGCGCTTATCCCCTTCATTGAGGTGCCTGAGCTGACTGGGGCGCCTGTGTTAACACAGACGCCTAGCTTGACTTGGTCCAAAGGCTTTCATGGTAATTTACTTCGATGGTCGTGGTTTGGCCTTGCACTGGGGTGCCTGTATCCATACAGGCGGCTAGCCCAGTGAGGCGCCTCCTTCCAATGAGGCACCTGAGCTGCAGAAATTCAATCCCTTCATATCCTGCAACCAGGGTTAGTTCCAAACACAAGAAGCAATATATGATATGTTAGACATTATTTACAACCTAAGCTGTCTTGGTTCTGACTTTGGGTCTCCCAAATGGCACCCTAGGTCGAATCGACGCCTAATGTTCCCTCCTATGGGGAACGCGTCCTCACCTACTCCTCTCAGGAGAATTTACCTTTTTGCCAACCGGCTCCTCCGGTTGGACTTTTGCCCAGCTTTACTCACCAGGTCTTTGTGCCCAGTCCGTGACCAGGACTTAGTGCCCAGCTTTACTCACCAAGTCTTCGGTGCCCAGTCCTCGACCAGGTCTTAATGCCCAGCTTTATTCACCAGGTCTTCGGTGCCCAGTCCTCGACCAGGTCTTAGTGCCCAGCTTTATTCACCAGGTCTTCGGTGCCTAGTCCTCGACCAGGTCTTAGTGCCCAACCTTATGTCAAAGACTTAGTTGCCCAGCCCGCGGCCAGGACTTAGTGCCCAATTCTTAGAACCAGGACTTCGTGCCTAGTGTTCCTAGGACTTTTCCTGCACACTTGAGTAACATCATTAGAGCACCAATAATACTTAACTTTGAACCCTTTGCCAATATCAAAACAAGGTTCGATATGGTGCTTCCGGCACCAACAGCTCAGACCATTTTGTGCACTTAAGTAAAATATATCTTTGAAAACAACATCTGCACTGAAATTCATCTTTACTTTTTGAAAAAGATAAAAATTTGAAAACTTTGAAAACAACATCTGTACTGAAATTTGACTTTACTTTTTGGAAAAAGATAAAAATTTGAAAAATTTGAAAATTTTTACTCTCCTTACTCTCCTTTTTTTCTCTCTCCCCCTTTGCCATATATCAAAAAAAAAATTGATAAAACCCATTGGAAGTCAATTTCGAATTAGATCTAGTTAAAAGAAATTATAAATCCGTATTGAACCAACTTTAGTGATTTCAAGCAAGAAAAAAGACCAAACAGACTTCATTTCCAGGTCCAATGGAATTCATACGTATAGGAAGGGGCCCCAAAAAAATCATCTTTCGATTGTTAATATGAGATATAAGGACTGCTACTACAAGTAGTATTACACCTTTAATCATGAAATATCGATTGCTTGTTGAACTTTGCAAATCACGTGAAAGTAGGATACTCCAAATTCGGGGGTCAAACAGTTTCATAAAGCATTCTTGATGAAAAAAAATGTGAGTGAAAGATTCCACTGAATTGAATTTGATCTATGAACCAAAAAGAACTCTTTTCCTTTGGAAAGTACTTAGTATAATTTTTGAAAACATATCATTTTTGATAAAACAATTTTCAAAACTCTTCCCTTTTTGTTTGAAAAGGACTAAGTATTAGTTTAAAAAAATTAAGTACTTAATTTGTACCAAAAAATTATACTTTGAAAAGTATTGTGCACTTGGAAAACTAATTTGTACTTTTAGAAAACTATTTTGAACTTAATATTGCAAAAAAAATTCATTTAGAAAAGATTTTCACCTAAAAAAAATTAGGCACTTTTCAAAAAATTTCACTTAGAGGAATTTAGTGCATTAGGAAAGTTAGTATTTTGATAGGTATTTGTACTTCGAAAAATATTTGTACTTTGAAAGATATTTGTAATTCATTTAGAAAAGATATTAGTATTTTGAAAGATATTAGTACTTTTGAAAAATATTAGTACTTTTGAAAACATAATATTTTACTTGACTTAGCTTCTTTTCCAGTCTGAAACAACCCTAGGAAACCTTGTTGACTACAAGGATATTTCCCTATGTGTTATGAAAATTCTTCAAACTCAAGTAAATATTATTTTTAAAAGTGATTCCAAAAAAATAAGTTTTTGAAAGTGATTTTTACAAAAATGACTTTACAATGATAGTAATTTTTTAAAGCGAAAATTCTTATGTTTTCAAAAAGCTTCTAAAAATGTAGTCTATGAAAATATTTTGAAATGATCAGAAATTTCAAAAAATGATTGTCAGAAAATTTTTCCTTTTTCTTAGACTCCCCCTGAACTCAACACCGTCTACCTCTATCTAAGTGGCTTAAGGGAATTTAGTGTTGACCAGGTTTGACTGCGTTTACTAGGTTTGACCAATCAATAATTGACCTAATCAAGTCCTAGATCTTAGTACAATTCCATTCAAGCCTTAGTTTGACGTGTTATTTTTGAAAAATGTTGAAAAATTTTACAACCATGTCGAATTATTTTTAGAGAAAATGTTGGATTAATCTTTAAAAAAAATTGAATTAATCTTGAAAATTTTGAATAGAGTTGAATTGAACTATATTATTAGGTCCTAGACATCTCACCTAGTTCTACGTGACAAAACGGGTTTCCTTATCTGTTTTGTGAGATGTATTATTTTTATCTTTGAATTAATGTTAAATCTAAAATTTAATTAAAACTTGTGTTAGATTCAAATTTATCAAATAGTAAATTGAATTTGAGTTTCGATAATCGACTTCCAGGTCTTGGCGAGGCATAGAGGTCTTCTTTGGCCGTAGCCTTATTGGAGCAACAACCCTTTCCTTGACAAAGCCTTTTATCGAAAGTTCATTTTCAAATTACTCTTTGAAAAATTTTGGTCTAACTAGCTTAGGTTTTGGATCGGTAGCTTTGGCTAGTTCCACTAGACTAAACAGACCGAGTAAAGTACGCCTTACCCTACTTGACCTTATTAGAAAGGCTTCCCTAACGTACTATCATCTCACCTCCGCCTAATACTATGTTGTTCATGTTTTAAGTAAGTCGTTTGTCCTTAAACTAACTAATCCTAATTCTAAGCATAATAAAGGGGAAAAAAATAAACATACAACAAGCAATTAAAGCAAACAATTATCTAAGTAAAGTTATAATTGGAGTAATACTCCGGATTTTCAAAATTAGCAAGATTGTGAATTAACTTTTTTAGCATATTAACTTTACGTTTCAGTGCTTCATTTTCTTGTTCTAATTTTGTGAAATTTTCCTTAACTAATTTATATGATTCAATCACGTTATTTGAGGCAAACACTGGATCTTCAAATAATATAAATTTACCTTTGTCGGTTGTTTGCCAAGCATCCTTGGGAGTTCCTTTTATTGTAGGTGATGAAGACCGACTTTTACGAGTAGGACACTGGTCTTGGTAGTGTCCCTTCTCCTTGCATTTATAACATACTATATGGCTTTTAAAATTTGAATTTACAATTTTACCTTTTGAATCCTTGTTGGAAGTCTTCCCCTTGATTTTTGCCGTCTTCCTTTTGCTTGTTCGGTTCTTCAACATCTTGTAGTAGTCACGAGCCCACTGAACCAGTTTTGTTTGATTATCGTCAGACTCTGAATCTAAGTCGGACTCAGATATTGGTTGTGGTTTATTCTTCTATGGTGCTCTTGAAGTTTTCCCTACAATAGAAACTATACTTTCCTCGACCATTGCAGTATCATTTTGCTCATTTAATTGTAATTCTGAAAAGGATTCAAAATTGGATACCGATTTTGTCTTGGCAGGCTCATCTTTTGATTCTGGTTCGAAGTTGATTTCGACGTCGGGTACCAATTCTATCTCAGCTACTTGTGCTTGAGCCGAGAGTACGAGATAACTTACCTGATCCTCTTCTTCATCTGAGTTCTCTTGATGTAGGTTGATCAACTTTTGCCAAATTTCTTTAGCACATTCGAAAGGCCCGACTAGTCTGAGTTGTTCATTGGTTAGACCACACCGAAGTATTGCAGTTGCTTTAGCATCTGTCTCAATCTTGTTAAGAGTTGGTTCATCCAATTTGTCCCATGCGATTGCTAATCCATCTTCTGTGGGGAAGGAGAATCCCGTTTGGATTATCATCCATATGTCCATATGAGCCTTCAGGTGAGATTCCATTTGGTTTCTCTAAAAACTAAAATTTTCGCCGGAGAGGAGCGGTGGTCAGGCACTGTTCCACTCTTGATTGACCATGGCACAGAGCCTCATCAAGGAAAATTTTATAGTGGCTCTCTTCCTAAGTTCTAAGTTTTGATGAAAGTGGAGCTCACTCAAACACTACCATGGTTCTTGCACTACCATAAGCTTGCTTATGCTCTACTCTCCACCATCATTCTTGAGTTGAAACCACATCTAAAAGGCTTATTTAAACAAGTTAGGAGATATGGAATGATAAGAATGAAATAGAAGTTTAATGAACTTTGATACTAAAGAATCATTGTAAAGAAAGTAAAGAAATATGGCATGATAAGGAAATATGAAAAAGTAAAGAAAATGGAAGACTTGGATACTCAAGAATGTATCCTAATGAACATTGCCCCTTTGATGATCTTCTCATGAATTCAGAGCTTAAAATTGAGTAGGGAACAAACAATGACTCTTTAATCACTGAATTTGGTGTGCCAACATCTGCTGATCGGTCAAGAGACCGATCAGGCTTTCCTAATCGTTCTGGAGATCGGTCTGTGCTACTCCTGATCATTCTAAACTGCTTCTGAACGGACTGAATGGCTTCTGATCGGTCTAAGTGACCGATCAGACCCCTCCCTGATCGGATTGGTGACCGATCAGGATTTGATCAGTAGCTGAACTGAGCTGAATCCTTAACTGCCTTCTGCCTGAATCACTTCTTTTCAATCGATACTACATCTCAAACTCATCTAGCTCCTTGTTAACAACTTCCACTTCAGAAATCTAACCCATCTCCTCATACTTCATGTTTATTTTTATTTTATTTCTTTTTGTTTTTCTTTTTCTTTTCTTCAAGCTGCTGTTCTGTTTTTTTTTCTTTTTTTCAGCTGCTTTTTGTTTTTGTTTTTGTTTGCAGCTAAGTTCTGTTTCTTTCTTTTTTTCTTCTTCTTCAATTCCTTTCAATGACTAGCTCCAACTCATGGAATCTGAAATGTTCAGCAATTTTAGAACTTTTCAACTTGTTTTCTATCCATAACTTGAACTTTTAAGGATGATTGCATTCTCTAACTTTTTTTTTCTCTTTTGCTCTTTAGATCACAACTCACGTTTCTTTTCTTTTTTTTCTCTTTGCAACTGAGCTGATGGATGTGGTTGCAACTCACTCTTGATACACCACTCCCAATTCATCAATTGATCTCTATTCCAATTTCTTTTCCGCTTAACACTGCATTTATTCTTCTTCCTAACAGATTTCTCTTCACATGTGCAGCTTCAATACCAGAGATTGCAGTCAACATTGGCATCTAAAAACAAGCTTCAATATATGTCATTTCTTACCAACAATTTCAAAAGACTCGCCACCTCCCCCACACTTAAACTTTTGTCCGTCTCGGGCAAAGTAGCATCAAGAAACACTCCCAAGCAACCAAGTCCATGGAGAATATGGGTATAAATAGAAATATAGGGAAAAGAAAATAGAATATAGAGAAGATCAACAAGTAATGTTGCAAAAATTCATATGAAAAGGGGAACAAAGTGATTCACCTCTATAAATGTGGTCCAATCATAGAAATATAGTTTTGAAAGAACCTAAGCAAGTTCTAGAGTACAATCACATGTGTGTATCACAAAAATTAGGCCAAATCCTCACTAGGTAAAAAGAATTCATCTCAAGTCATTAATCTAGAGTCCATAACTAGGTAGTACTCAAGTATCCAAGAATTTTCATCCATTGGCTCAAATCCTAAGTTTTAACAGCCAAATTTAATTTGCTTTCAAGAGACTCTAAAATGATATAGAGAAAATCTATAGAGATATATTTATTCCAAATCATGCATGAAACAAAATGCCAAAAGGGATAAAATGGTATCTACAATGACTCTTTATTCATTCTACACTACCTAAGCATTTATTAGCAAGAACTCATTTTAAAAGAAAAATTACGGCTAGAAAACATAAAAAATGATATATACAATGAAATAAAAGTGTAAGAAAGATAAAAACTCCCCTTCAAGTTGGGTAGAGAGCACGGAGCATCCATCTCGGGAGAACTATCCTCACGTAATCAATCTCATAGTGCACAACTTTCTCCCTTATCAATTTTGCATAAGTATGTTTCGGTGGTCGGAGACGATTAAGGTTTAAAATCCATTCTTGGGGTAAATTGCTATAAGTCAAAGTAAATTCAACTCCTCCCACTATATGCTCTTTGGAAGTCCTTCCGGGAGGTTGGAGGCTATTTAGTTGGAGCATCCATTCAAGAAGCCGACGGCACCCTGCAAAACCATGAAACAAAAATACCTCCTGCACGCATGCAGGGTAAGAAAGAAATGAAATACAAACAATCTCTACATAGAATGTATCAAGAAATGAATCACATCCAATAATATCAACCTTGGGTACCTCTATGAGTTTTTCACAATCAATCTCTACATAAGATGTATCAAGAAATGCATCACAGCCAACAAAATCAACCTTGGGTACCTCTATAAATTTTTCACAATCAGTCTCTACATAAGATGTATCAAGAAATGCATCACAACCAATAAAAGCAACCTTAGGTACCTCTATGAATTTTTCTAAACAATTTGGAGAAATACTTACCTTGTCGTGCTGAAAAATACCTGAAAGTTCTACCAGAGTGGATGTAACTATGGCCTCCTCTTGGTCAGGTAAAGACTCCACCTCAGGCTCAGGTTCTGGTGGACATACAAGAGGTGATTCTTGGGTTCTTGCTTCCACCATGCAAGTCCCTACACTTTCATACTTATCCTCTGAATCTCCTGGTAATGGTTCCAACTCTAACTGTGACTACTCAGTAGGTATGGGTGGTCCCTGGGGCTCAGTGAAATCCCCTACACTCTCACACATATCCTCTGAATCTCCTGACATCTCAATCAATATAGGTGATCCTTGGGGTTCAGTGCAATCTCCTACACCTGTAGAATCATCTGCAACTGAAAATGAATCAGATTCAACCTCCAACTCAGCTGCCTCTGTAGCTAATGTATCATCAGCTTTCTCTGAACTAAAATCTCCTCCCACTATATGTTGTGAAACTTTATCAGCAATTAAATATGCCTCAACAACTTCATCTAAAATACCCATGCTAATGATAGAAGGATCCTCTCTGGGGTGCTGTGAGAAGGGTAAAGGGACCCTTGGTTCCTCCACTTGAGCTGAAAATTTTAGAAATGAATCTTGAACAGGAATTTCAAGAGGAATAGCTGCTGTAGGTACCCTAATTTTACTGATTTCTTCTTCTTCTTCCATCAAAATTGCAAGATCAATAGAAGAAGGGCTTAGGCTTGAACTAGGGTCATTTTCAATTGATTTAGAAACCATTTCGGGGCTAATCTGAGTTGGAAAATAAGTTGCTAAAAATTTTTCAGAAAAATCAACCCTTGGAGTGTTTAGACTTGAAACAACTTCCTCACTCCTCAAAGTTAATGCACAATCATTCCCCTCAGGATTTTGAGTAGCTTGAGAAGGTAATTATCCAGATCCTTGGGCTTGCATTTGATTCATCCCACTAACTAGTTGTCCAATTTGTCTTTCAATGTTTTGAAAAGTGGATTCATCCTTTTGTTGCCCTTATTGTAGTAGAATTTGCTGTTGTTGTATGATTTATTGCATTATCTCCACAAGCATCTGTTGTTGTTGATCGAACTCACTAGAATTCTCAAAATCTCCTTGATTAGCATGGAACTTTTGTTGGTCTTGAAATGATTCATTAGGTTTCTCAAAACCATGACTAGGCTGTGAATTCTGAAAATAAGGTTGTTGGGGTTGATTAAATGAATAATTTGGCTGTTGAAATTGCTAAAAATTTGGTTGATAACTTGGTGAAAGTTGCTGGAAATTATGACTCTGAAAATTCTGAATTTGGGGCTGAAATAGTTGATTGAGTTGCTGAAATTGTTGGGGCTGACATTATTGACTTTGAAATTGAAAATCCTGATTATATGGCTGAAAAGATTGTTGTGAAGGCTGAAAAGATTGTTGGAAAGTCTGACTTGGTAGAAAACCTTGCTGAAATTGTTGAAGTTGAGGCTGAAATTGATAATTTGGTTGCTGAAAATTTGAATAGGACTGCTGAAAACTTTGAAATGGTGGCTGTCCTTGTTGTAGGGGCTGTTGTGAAGTGTTTTGCTGATAGAATGAATTACCATACTCCAAATTAAGATGATCCCCCCAACCCGGATTGTAAGTAGATGAATAAATGTTGGTTCTTTGTTGGAATTCCATTTGCTTCACCAAAAAGGTTAACTCTAACAATGAACTCTTGATCTCTATTTGTTCATTTGAAAACATTTGAATTGTTGGTGAGCCCTAGAGCCGATCATGTAATGATTGTATGGACTAATTTGTATCATATTCCTATGTATAAATAAAGGCATGTTTTATGGTTATTATACTTACGTGTATTTGTGCCAATTAGCTAAGTATAATAATGTCCTTGAGTAGAAGGTTCTTATCTATATCAATCGATTGGTTGAATCGATAGTGAGATGATATAGAGAACACTACTCTAAATAATTCCTAGTCGAGTATTAACATTCAGGGACAATGTTAATACGTAGAGACTAGCATGTAGGTCAACATGATGACTTGATCTCACAAGTCATGGATATAGAGATATCAAGTTGACACATGGGTATGCATTGGAGAATGTATACTGAATGACCCGCCATGAGAAAGTATCATGGATCGTTATATGAGTGTCATATACTTTCTCATGTGGCTATTAGTATGACTATTAGTCCTTGGACCTGAAGTCACCATGGATTCCTACATAAGGAGTTACGTACTTTGGCTTCGTCAAACGTCACCCGTAAATGGGTGGACTATAAAGGCGATTACTGGGTATGTAACAAATTATGGAGAGGGATGTGAGTGATGTAGATGGGATCTATCCCTCCTATATGACGGGAGCGATATCGTATTCTTGATAGAGTAGACCACAAAGTGCATGGCCATGCCCAAGTGAGTCAATATGAGATATTGACTCATTTGATTAGTGTGAGTCTACTTGGAGTTCAAGATATAGATTGACTCGAGGATGACACGGTCTATGCCTCAATTGAGTCAATCTAGATATCAAGGATAGAGGGACATTATCATATATTGTGAGAGTCACAATTATTAGTCACAAGGTGATGTTGGATCTCAACATTCTTGTAACTTGGGTAGCAATGATGTGTTGCTAGATACCGCTCATTGCTTATGTTTCTAAGAGGTTAGAAGCATTGCCAACGTTACAAGAACCTATAGGGTCACACGCAAAGAACAAATAGATGGAGAAAAATTGAAGTCAAGTTTGACTTGGCTAAATATGGAAAGTCCATAAAAGGCAAGTTTGACTTGACCTAAATCCAAATCAAGTTTGACTTGACTTGGTTCCACTTCAAGTTAGACTTGACATGGGAGAAGAAATGGAGTCAAGTTTGACTTGACTATTTATGGAAAGTCCATAAAAGGCAAGTTTGACTTGACCAAAACCCACCTCACCTTTGTTTTGACCAAGTGATGACTTGGTTTCCCCCCCATTTGAATTTCGAATTCAAATTGAAAGGGGATATGGAAGGCCACCTAATGGCACTTAATAGCCATTATGGCCGGCCACCTAATGGCCATTAATGGCCATTAAGTGGCCGGCCACCAAGTGGAACAAAAAGGGTTTTGTTTCTTTTTGGTGGCTCTTTTCTCTCCCGGTTTTTTCTTCTTCCTCCCTCTCTTGGCCGAAACCATAGGGTGCTAGCACACCTAAGTTTTCGATCCATCTTCATTTGTTCGCGTGGATACGTATAGAGGAGTGTCTACTTTGATACTCTACGAGATCCGGCGGCCTCTTGGACAAGCGGGAAAGCGAAGGGCTACGCGTCAAGGGTAATGACCTTATCATGTAGATCTAGTGTAGATTAGATATTAAACTCGTACTCGTATTTGTTTTATAAGTTCGCACGGATCCGTGGCCGAGATTCTGGGGTTTCCGCAACGCAAAAAGCGGTTTTTGCGGCCTAGAATTTCCAACAGTGGTATCAGAGCCACGTGCGAACCTTGTACGAGTTTAAATTTGTTTTTTTTTGTATTAGATACAAAATTTAAAGACAAATAATATTCTGTGATTTTTCGAAATTTATAGAATTTATGGGTATTTTTCTCATGAAGTCGAAGCAACAAGTGTTCGGACACTTGTAGGCTTCACCGATCGAGAAAAACTTTCCGAAACGGAAAGATCTCGCTATAATCTTTCGGGACAGCGGCTTAAGTTGCTGTAAGGTGATTTTGGGACACTCGTGAAATTCATTTCGCGAGTAGGGCGCGCCCCTAACCCCGAGGGGCATTGTCCCGCAATCGTGCCCGAAAATCGTGTAGCGGGACCGTTACGGAAGTGTAACTCATAATATTGTAAAATTGTCGAAAAATTATAGAAATTTATTTAAAATACATAATTTGGAATTATGTATGATTTGTGATGATCATGGCCCAATAAAAACCCAATGATTGGAATGTGTTGTAATTCATATTACGGTCTGCGTACCGTTTTTGTGTTGTGCGTGTTGTATAGTGTATGCGACCTGCGAGTCGGCTTCTTTTATTTTATTTCTGTACTTTCTTATTTTGTAATGTACAAAATGAAGACGGTGGGCGGTCCATCCGAAGACGGAGTTATGGAGGGAGCCGACGACACGTGGCGGTCAAAGGAGAAGCTTGGAGAAGCGAAACCCTAGGTTGACCGTCCGATCTTCTCATTGGCTTGAGAAGATCGTAGTAGGGCCATGATCCAATCACAAATTAAATTATTTTATTATTTGCTTGTATGTGATGCATGCTAGAGTAAAATAATTAGAGCCTTGTGTATATGATACACCCTCTCTCTTGCGATTAGATTCGATCTAATTCAAATCAACTCATTCTCGAAATGCCTACCAAGTTTTGATACCTATCACTACCTCGATCATTTGTTGTTGTTGAATCTGCCAAAGCAGAGCAACACATTTAATCTTGGTAGGGTACGGAGGGACAATCTTGGTCCCGCCTATCACGGCTTGGGTGAGAACAAACTCAATCAGATTGAGTGAAACTAGTTAACTCGGTGGATCGAGTCTAACTATAGGCATATTCCAATCGTTGGAAAGGTAGGATAAAAATCGCATTTATATTAAAACTTGGGCGATTTAGCCAAAGCTAACTCAAGTTTTTATGTAAATGTAAATTTTAATCCTATAAACAAGAGTTGCATAGAGATGTAATCGGTAAATTGTTACCTACCGATCGTACTAAGTCTTGGGCGATTTAGCCAAAGCTAACTCAAGGCTTAGTATGATGTGGATCTTGTCCCACTATATTATAGTTAAATTAGATAGAATCTTGTAGCGTGGTTTGACCACATCTATGACTTGATTCTAAAATTTCTATAATTCAGTGGGAGAATCATTTAATTAAAGGCCTAATTAAATGATAGTTGGAATATGTTATTTTATTTTCTGCATTTTATTGTTGTAGATTGCCATGTCGACAAACGCAAATACTCTCTCTGCGATCTGTCCTTGAGAAGGACAAGCTCAACGGAGCAAACTTCCTGGACTGGTACAGGAACTTGAGAATAGTTCTCAAGCAAGAACGTAAACTGTACGTTCTGGAGCAGCCTATTCCCGAGGCACCTCCTGCCAGTGCCACGCGAGCTGACCGTGATGCTCACAAGAAGCATCAAGATGACGCATTAGATGTGTCATGCCTTATGCTCGCAACCATGAACTCTGAGCTTCAGAAGCAACATGAGTTAATGGATGCTTTCGATATGGTTGAGCATCTGCGTCAACTGTATCAAGGACAAGCAAGGCACGAGAGATTTGAGATCTCTAAGGCACTGTTTCAGTGCAAGATGCAAGAAGGGACTCCCGTAGGTCCCTATGTACTCAAGATGATTGGGTACATAGAGAATCTGCAGAGATTGGGATTCCCACTGGGCCAAGAGCTGGCCACAGACTTGATCTTGCAGTCCCTACCCGAAAGTTATAGTCAATTTGTCATGAACTGGAACATGAATGAAATTGACAAGCCCCTGCCTGAGATGCTCAGCATGTTGAGAACTGCTGAGCTCAATCTTAAGAAGGCCAAGCCCATTTTGATGGTGCAGAAGGACAAAGGTAAGGGCAAGCCCAAAGGCAAGGGAAAGTCTCAAGCCAAGGGCAAGGGCAAGGGCAAAGCACTGAAACCCAAAGGAGGGGTTGCCAAGGATGCTACCTGCTTCCACTGCGGTGAGACCGGACACTGGAAGCGGAACTGCAAGAAATATATGGAAGATCTCCAGAAGAAGAGAAGTCAGACTTCTACTTCAGGTATTCATGTTATAGAAGTCAATTTGTCTATTTCTACATCATGGGTATTAGATACCGGATGTGCTTCTCACATTTGTACTAATGTGCAGGCGCTGAGAAATAGCAGGACATTGACAAAGGGCGAGGTGGACTTACGAGTTGGCAATGGAGCAAGAGTTGCTGCTGTTGCTACAGGAGTTTATATGCTATCTCTGCCCTCTGGGCTTGTACTAGAGTTAGATGATTGTTATTATGTGCCTGCTCTGACTAAGAACATAGTTTCTGTTTCTTGTTTAGACAAGAAAGGATTTTCGTTTATAATAAAGAACAAATGTTGTTCAGTTTATTTAAATGAAATGTTCTATTGTAGTGCACCTCTGATGAACGGACTCTATCTTCTAGACTTAGAAAACCCTATCTATAACATAAATACCAAAAGGCTCAAGTCTAATGACTTGAACCAAACCTATATCTGGCACTGTCGCTTAGGCCATATAAATGAGAGTCGCCTATCCCAGCTCCATAGAGATGGTTTGCTGGACTCATTTGATTTTGAATCATTTGAGACATGCGAGTCTTGCCTTCTTGGCAAGATGACCAAGACTCCATTCAGTGGACACAGCGAAAGAGCAACCGATTTGTTAGGTCTTATACATACCGATGTATGTGGCCCTTTCAATGTTGCTGCCAGAGGTGGTTATAGGTACTTCATTACATTTACTGATGATTTCAGTAGATATGGTTATGTGTACTTGATGACACATAAGTCAGAATCCTTTGAAAAGTTCAAAGAATTCAAGAATGAAGTACAAAACCAGCTTGGCAAGAGTATTAAAATACTTCGATCAGATCGAGGTGGAGAATACCTCAGCCATGAGTTCCGTGACTATCTAGCTGAGTGTGGGATTCTGTCCCAACTCACTCCTCCTGGAACACCACAATGGAATGGTGTGTCCGAAAGGAGGAATCGTACCCTATTAGATATGGTGCGATCCATGATGAGTCACACAGATCTTCCTATATCCTTTTGGGGATATGCTCTGGACACGGCAGCCTTCACTCTTAACCGTGTTCCATCAAAGGCTGTAGTAAAGACACCATATCAGATATGGACTGGGAAGAGTCCCCAGATGTCTTTTATGAGGATTTGGGGTTGTGAGGCTTACGTTCGACGTCAAGTCTCAGACAAACTGGGACCCAAATCTGATAAGTGCTATTTTGTAGGATATCCCAAGGAAACGAAGGGATATTACTTCTACATTCCCAGTCAGCACAAAGTGTTTGTGGCGAAGACTGGGGTTTTTCTAGAAAGGGACTTTGTTTCTAGAAAAACTAGTGGGAGTACGTTCGATCTTGAAGAACTTCAAGATATGGACCAAAGCACTGAGGCCTTGATGGAGGTTGAACAGGAACCACAAAGTGTTGTGGATCATGAGGTTGTTACACAAGGAGTTATGGAACAACATCCTGTTCAAGTAGACCTACCTCTTCGCAGGTCTGGTAGGGTACGTCATCAGCCTGAGAGATATTCATTTCTCTTGTCTGATGACAATGACGTTGTGCTCATTGAGAATGAGCCTACAACCTATCAGGAAGCTGTGATGAGCCCAGACTCTGAGAAATGGCTTGAGGCCATGAGATCCGAGATGGATTCCATGTACACCAACCAAGTTTGGACCTTGGTTGATCCACCTGAAGGGGTAAAACCCATTGGGTGTAAGTGGGTCTTTAAGAGAAAGACTGACATGGGAGGACTTACGCATACCTATAAGGGTAGACTGGTAGCAAAGGGTTTCAAACAAATTCATGGTATTGACTATGATGAAACCTTTTCTCCAGTAGCGATGTTCAAGTCCATTCGGATCATGCTTGCTATTGCAGCATACCACGATTATGAGATCTGGCAGATGGATGTCAAAACCGCGTTCCTGAATGGGAACCTACTCGAGGATGTGTACATGACACAACCTGAGGGTTTTGTAGATCCAAAGCATACTGGCAGAGTATGCAAGCTGCAAAGGTCCATTTATGGACTAAAGCAAGCTTCTCGGAGCTGGAATCTTCGATTCGATGATGCAATCAAACAGTTTGGTTTCATCAAGAATGAAGATGAACCCTGTGTCTACAAGAGGGTTGAAGGAAACATAGTAGTTTTCCTCATATTGTATGTGGATGACATACTACTCATTGGGAATGATATTCCTATGCTTCAGTCTGTGAAGACTTGGCTGGGGAATTGTTTCTCAATGAAGGACTTAGGTGAAGCAGCCTGTATTTTAGGCATCAAGATCTATAGAGATAGATCTAAGAGATTGCTTGGCCTAAGTCAGAGTACATACATTGACAAGGTCTTACTTCGGTTTGCCATGCAGAATTCCAAGAAAGGATTTCTGCCTATGTCACATGGTATGAGTCTTTCGAAGACTCAAAGTCCCTCTTCTAGAGAGGAGAGAGACCGCATGGATCAGATCCCTTATGCCTCGGCCATAGGATCTATCATGTACGCCATGCTATGTACTCGTCCTGATGTCTCGTATGCTTTAAGTATGACGAGCAGATACCAGTCAGATCCAGGTGAGCGTCACTGGATAGCGGTCAAGAATATTCTTAAGTACTTGAGAAGGACTAAAGAATATTTCTTGATATATGGGGGCAATGAGGAGCTAACTGTAAAGGGTTACAGTGATGCTAGCTTCCAGACCGACCAGGATGATTATAGATCGCAATCAGGTTCGTGTTTTG
>JAGFNQ010002264.1:165593-184650 GCA_024364735.1 Boesenbergia rotunda
GAAGTGTTAGATTTAAGTGAGAAACCAAATACGCCTTTGCATAAAATCCTAGGTCAAGGGGGAGTTGAGGTGAAGGGGGAGCATTGTTGCGCATGTATTGACGAAGGGGGAACCTTGTGATAGGTTCTTAAAAAGTCTTTATAAGTCCAATATAGAAGGAGCCTTGGAGAGGTTCTTAAAAAACCCGTTTGGTAAAAATCCTAACTCATGGGGAGTTTAGGTGTGGGGGATGTTTTGTGATAGGATCCATGTATGTTTGCATTGCATGTTTGCATATGCATTGGCGGTATAAGTCTAAGGTATAGCCTTGACAACGTAAGTCTATTTGGTTATTAGCATGTTTATTTGCTATTTATTTTTCCTAACTTAAACGTATTGTCAAACATCAAATAGGGGGAGATTATTGAGGCAATCTATGGTCCATGGGACCATGTGTTTTGATGTTTGGCAAAGGGTTTAAGTTAGGTTTACTCTTGTATTTGATATGTGTATTTGAGTGTGCATGTTTTACATGATACACATAGATTCAACTTGATGGCTTCGAGTCCAGTGAAGGATGGTGCATTCGAGAGACCATGGGCAAGGCAGGAACGATGAGCCGAGGAAAGCGCACTTCAAAGCATACGCGAAAGATGGTATGTGGAGACAAGCCACGAACTTGTATGCATCCGACGAACCAGAGCCAAAGTCGAAGAAGGCTTGAGGCAATAGGTCGAGGCTGCAAGAAGTTGTTGGTTTCTTCCTGTTTGGTTAGATTGCTCTTCATGTCCTCGGATTAAAATTTTCTATTAATTAGAAACAATCTAGATGGAGAGAACCTTTCTAAACAACCTTTTCATCATTATGCTATTTGATTTGAGTGATCGCTTGAACAAACTTGCTGTTCAAGCAATTCAAACTCCTTTGTCGAGTAGCCACGAAATAGATGATGAATATGGATCGCCGATTTTTGTGTTTATCTTTGAGGTCCAATTGAATAAGCAACATACAATAAAACAAGAACAAGAAACAAGATTTATATCTCTTGTTTACCTCTCGATCTTCTACTGTATTCCTATCCTCTTCTTGGATGTCGTGTGGGCGACGATCTTCCAAGAAACGAAGCCACCAAACACTACCTGTTCCTTCTCCTTGCTTGCGCCAATCACCAAAGGAGATTGTTCTCCTTGCGCCAACCACAAAAGGAGATGAAGACTCCTTGCTTGCTTGCGCCGAGAACCTCTAGGGATGAGGAAGCCGCAAACCTCCA
Source organism: Boesenbergia rotunda (assembly GCA_024364735.1). Taxonomy (NCBI): domain Eukaryota; kingdom Viridiplantae; phylum Streptophyta; class Magnoliopsida; order Zingiberales; family Zingiberaceae; genus Boesenbergia; species Boesenbergia rotunda. The sequence continues at coordinate 166,843 of JAGFNQ010002264.1, forward strand.
AGGATGAAGGAGTTTGCTGCCGGCCACTACTCCTCCTCCTTCTTCTTCTTGTCGCCGGCCAAACTTCCACCTTCAAGGTGGCGCCGATCACCCTCTTCCTTCTTTGTAGCTTGCACACGCCCACAAGAAATCGAGAGAAGAGTTCTCTTCTCCTTTCTTGACCTTGCCGCACGCCTACAATGAAGAGAAGAGAAGATGGTGCTTCCCTCTCCTTGTGTTGCCGCCCAACCCTAAGTGTAGCCGGCACAAACCCTAGGAGAGAGAAGGGAGAGAGAGAGAGGGAGGAAAGAAGCCTTAGGGTTAATTCTTGTGGCTTTGTCTCATAACTCATGAGGTATATATAGGCTACAATAGGGACCATGAGTTGGAGTTGGTTTTGGTCTCCTAATGGATCCTAAGCCCGACCCATTAATGATAACCCGTTCCACTAATGAGTTATCATTGAACTACTGCACCAACCCCATAATTAAATATGGGTTCCACCATATTATGTGTGCATAATCTCCCCGTGTTTAAGATCTCTCATGTCCATTAATTAAGTAAATTACTGATAATTTAATTAATTAATATCTAACTCCATGAGTAGTACCACTCAACCTTATCATCATATCGGACCAAGTCCACCTGCAGGATTTACATGATAAACTTTATGAGCTCCTCAAGGGGACATCATTATCCTAATGCATTAGGACACGGGTTCCTTCTATAATCAACGACACACCATGTAAATAATATTATTTCCCAATTTACCGGGCCTATTGATTTAACAAATAAATCTCGCCCATTGGTAAAGTAAACAAATACATATTAAGTACATGTGCCCGTTATTATATCGGGATTAAGAGCATATATATCATAATATCTGAGGTCTGATTCGATTATATAGTCAGTATAAATCGAATCACCTCTAATCGATCCTGCTCAATACACACAGTGTACTAGTGTAATTCTATAGTCAAGATAGACTAATACCAAATTACACTACAACCATTCCAATAGTTTGTCCAAATCCATCTCGGTTGTGGGCCACTACTTATACTTTACAAGGAACTGATAACATAATCTTCTGTGTGACATCACACACCATATTATCTACAAAATAAAGTAACAGACAATATGCACACATATAATAAATATAAAATGCAAACAATAACCATGTGATTCTCATTCTAAAATATAGATGTTCATACAAAAGCTAGGCTTTTAGTATACTAATCGGTCCCGTGACCGATCAGGAAGAGCAGAACAGACTGATTCGCAGCAAACTGATCAAGGAGTGTTTCTTCATTGGTTTTTGAGTTCAGAGGGTTTCTAGCTCAACCTTTGTGTGACGGCAAAGGGAAGTCTTGTTGATGAACTGATTTGGTGTTCAATTTAGGATAGTTTTGGTTTTAAACATGTATTTCTTCAATTGCTCTAGCTTGTTTCCATTACACTTCAAGTCAAGTTCTTAAGCCATGTTTCGTTCTAGTTTTTAATTTCTGCAATTAGTTTCTTGCAATTAGTTTCCTGCAATTAATTCTTGAATTTCAATTCTATTGTTTGAATTTAATTGCTCAGTTGTTGAATAGGTTAAGTTTAGTCCCCGCAATTTCCTAATTCATTACATGCTTTAGCTAAGTTCAGTCTATTTCGTTCCAAATTGTTATTTCATCTCTTATCGCAAAAACCCCCCATTTTATTAGAAAACCCAAAACATTTAACGACAACAGATTTCATGCTTGAATTAAACACTCACAACTAGTCATTGGAAAAATACGACTTGAGGCCCTTATACTACTCATTTTATTTTGTGAGCTAAGGGTTTTCAACTTATAAATATCTAAATTTGAGGCTCATTCGTGACACTTGTATTGGGCTACATCAAAAATTTGATGTAGCCCAATGCAAGTGTCACGACGAGCCTCAAATTTAGATATTTATAAATTGAAAACTCTTAGCACATAAAATAAAATGAGTAGTATAGGGGCCTCAAGTCGTATTTTTCCAAGGACTAGTTGTGAATGTTTAATTCAAGCTTGAAAGTTGTTGTCGTTAAATGTTTTGGATTTTCTAATAAAATGGGGGTTTTTGCTATAAGGAAATGACAGTATGAAATAGAATGAACTTAGCTAAAGCATGGAGCGAATTAGGAAATTGCAATAACTACTCTAAACCTATTGAAAGAAACTAAGCAATTCGATTTCAAACTATTGAATTGAAACTTAAGAACTAAACTTCAATGCAGGTAATAAATTGCAGAGAATTAATTGCAAGAAACTAATTGCAGAAATTGAAAGCTAGAACAAAGCAGTACTTAAAGACTTGACTTGAAATGTAGTGGAAACAAGCTAGAGCAATTCGAAGAAATACATGTTTAAAACCACAATTATCCTAAATTGAACATCAAATCAGTTCCTAGTCAAAACTTCCCTTTGCCGTCACACAAAGGATGAGCTAGAAATCCTCTGAACTCAAAAACCAATGAAGAAGAACTCCCAAGATCAATTCGCAATTGACTTGTGCGTATTGGTCTTTCTGATCGGTCACTGGACCGATCAGATCTTCTCCTGATCGGACTGGGGACCGATCAGAGGCGTATTTGTCCGATCGCAATGAATGATCAGAAGCTGAAATCACTCCGCGATCTCTTCCATCTTGATCGACTGGATGACGATCGATGCTCAGAAACCATCAAATGCTTCCGAGAACCCCTCTAAAGCTTAGACAGCTCTCTGGACGACGGAAATCCAGCAATCGACAATGGATCAATCGATGAAAATAGAGCTCTGGCGACACCCTCACCTGAGCTTCCAAAAACACAATCGATTAGCAAACTGAACAAGGAGATTACCTCTATGATCTGAAATCTTGACAAGAACTAGATCTAATGTGGCCGCACGCGATTGGAGAAGAAAACAGATGCGAAAACGATGAAGAAACTGGAAAAAAACTACGCTACTGCGCGATCTGGCGATGACACGCGACGACGCCGAGCGGAAGAGAAGTTCTCAGATTTAAATTATCCCATTTGAATTTGGACGGCTGTGATCATTCTGGCTTCATCCAACGGTCGGATTAACTCGGATCAAGCCCAAACCTTCCAGATCTCAATCAAGGGTCAGGATCTGCTCCCCCTTAGCTTGGATCTTCCAGATTTGCAACGGATGGCTCAGATTGCCCTGATCTTTGAATGGACAACTTATACCTCTCGATCTTGATCCAATGGTCAGATGGCTCCTGATCTTGACCAAACTTTCAGATCTTGATTTGTGGTCATGATTAACTCTATCTTGATTTGGATTGATCAAAAGTTGACGGATGACTCAGATCTAGCCGTTTCTTGATCGGACGACCCATATTAATCCGATGCTTGATCACCTTGATCCGGATCTAATCCTGACTCAAGTTTGATCCAATCTGATCTAGGTCCATGATCATTTGAAGCCTACAAAATTAGATTCAAATTTAATGCCCAAAATATCTCAAATATACAAAGATTTGAATCAAAAGCTAAAATAGTGGTAATTCATGAAACCTAATGTAAATGCAAACTTAAGCGTATAAAAGTGGATCAAAACATGGATTTGAGAGCCTAAAATGATTAACAAAATGGTAGTTATCAACTCCTCCACACTTACTCTTGGACGTCTCGCACAAGCTAACTAGTGAACTACCCATGTATCTCCCTAGATTATTCTCAATCATAGTTAGAAGCAATTGAAAGGAAATTACCTAGGGTTGTCAATTCTCACAAATATAACCTCAATGGACTAGTATCTTGTCCTTAAGTCAACAATTTAGTATACTTCATCCTTCATGACTCATTGAGATGAATTAAACTCAAAAAACCTCTCAAGGGAATATTTAGTGGCTCTCTTCCTAAGTTCTACATTTTTTATGAAAGTGGAGCTGACTCAAACACAACACGATTCTTGCACTATCATAAGCTTGCTTATGCTCTACTCTCCACCATTATTCTTGACTTGGATCCACACCTACAAAAGCTTATTCAAACAAGATAAAGAAATATAAAATGATAGAAATGAAATAGAAGTTCAATGAAGTTTGATACTAAAGAATCATGATAAAGAAAGTAGAGAAATATAACATGATAAGGAAATATGGAAAAGTAATGAAAGTGGGAGACTTGGATACTCATGAATGCATCTAGAGGAACTTTGCCCTCTCATTTTGAATTATCCTGCATATTTCAGAGCCTAGGTGAGTAAGGATTGGAGAGTGCCTCTTAATTGGATGAAAAACCATGCTGAATTCAGTGTGTTCTGTGCTAACCTCTTCTGATCGGTCAAGGGACCGATCAGACTTCTCCTGATCGGTCAAGAGACCGATCAGGCTCTTCTTTCATTCGGTTAAGCAGACTTTTGATCGTTCTGGCTCCCTTTTGAACAGTCTGGCTTCCCTCTGATCGGTCAAGGTGACCGATCAGAGGCTTCCCTGATCAGATTGGGGACCGATCAGGCTCTGAACAGAAAGTAGAATTTAGCAGACTTCTGATTTGTTCTGCCGAGATTTCAATCTTCTAATCAATACTACATCTTAAATCCAACTAGCTCCTTGTTCACATCTTCACATCAGAAATCTAACCCAGCACTTGATTTCCACTTCATATTTTTCTTTTCTTTTCCTTTTCTTTTCTTTTGTTTTTCAGCTGTTCTTTCTTCTGTTTTTTTTTCTTCTCTGCAGCTGAATTTCTGTCTCTATTTTTTCCCCGTTTTGATCTTGAGAACTTCTAATGGATGGACTGCTTCACTTGGGAACTTACTGACCAGAACTTGTATCCAGACTTGGCACATGGACTTGGCTTTGTGTTTTTTTTCTTCTTCTCACTATTCAGTTCCCAGAAATCAGCATCTTCTTCTTTTTCATATCTGAATTTTTCAGCTTCCATTCAGCCAACTCCCATGGAAAATATAATCGAATGCTTGTAGGCTGCCAAATACTTCAATTGTCCAGATTTTTCAGCTTCAATTTCAGATTCAATGTCATAGGATGGGCACATTTTTGCTTATTGGTTGCCAATTGCTTCAATTATCCTCATTCCATTTTTTTCTGTGAACTTACAGCTTTCTTTTCTCTTCTTTTTTTCTGTATCACATAGAATTGGAGAACTCAAGGCTTCCTTTGGGATTAGACTTGGCACAATTTTCTTGTAGGTTGCCAATGCTTGATTGTCCTCAATATTTGATAGAATGCTTGCATCCTCCCCCACACTTAAACTTTTGTCCGTCTCGGGCAAAGTAACATCAAGAAACACTCAAAGTACCTAAGTCCATGGAAAAGAGTATGATGAACATGAAACTTAGGGAAGGAAAATGGAATATAGAGTAGATCAACAACAATATTGCAAAAATGATATGGGATAAAAAATAAAATGATTCACCTCTATAAATATGGTCCAATCATAGAAATATAGTTTTGAAAGAACCTAAGCAAGTTCTAGAGTACAATCACATGTGTGTATCACAAAAATAAGGCCAAATCCTCACTAGGTAAAAAGAATTCATCTCAAGTCATCGATCTAGGTCCATAACTAAGTAGTACTCAAGCATCCAAGAATTTTCATCCATTGGCTCAAATCTTAAGTTTTAACAACCAAATTTAATTTGCTTTCAAAGGACTCTAAAATGATATAGAGAAAATCTAGAATGATACATTTATTCCAACTCATGCATGAAACAAAACGTCAAAAGGGATAAAAGGGTATCTACAATGACTCTTTATTCATTCTACACTACTCAAGCATTTATTAGAAAGAACTCATTTTAAAAGAAAATTTTACTTTTAGAAAACATAAAAATGATACATGCAATGAAATAAAATGCAAGAAGGAATAAACTCCCCTTTATTCCTGGCGGTTGAAGTCGATTAAGGAATAACCTCCATTCCGGTAGTGGAGGAGTTTTGGTAGTCGAGAGAGCTATCTCCCTATGATCAATATCATAATGCACTGCGATCAATATCATAATGCACTGCTCCCCCACACTTCAACTTCACATAAATATGTTCCGGTGAACGGAGACGATTAAGGTACAAAATCCACTTAATAGGTGAAGTGCTACGAGTCAAAGTAAGATCAACTCCTCCCTCTTGATGCTTTTTGGAAGTCCTTCTAGGAGGTTGGAGTCTATTTAGTTGGAGCACCCACTCCAGAAGTCTACGGCGCCCTGCAAAACCATGAAATACCTCCCTCACGCGTGCAGGGTAAGCAAGAAATAAAATACAATCAGTCTCTATATAGAATGTATCCAGAAATGCATCACATCCAATAAAATCAATCTTAGGTACCTCTATTAATTTTTCACAAACAGTCTCCACATAAGATTTATCAAGAATTGCATCACAGCCAACAAAATCAATCTTAGGTACCTCTATGAGTTTTTCACAATCAACTTCTACATAGGGTATATCAAGAAATGCATCACATTCAACAAAATCATCCTTATGTACATCTATGAGTTTTTCACATTCAATCTCTACATAAGATGTATCAAGAAATATAGCACAGCCAATAAAATCAATCTTAGGTACCTCTATGAGTTTTTCACAATTAGCTTCTACATAGAGTATATCAAGAAATGTATCACATTGAACAAAATCAACCTTAGGTACCTCTATGGGTTTTTCACAATCAGTCTCTACATAAGATGTATCAAGAAATGCTTCATAGTGAACAAAATCAACCTTAGGTACATAAGATGTATCAAGAAATGTAGCACAACCAATAAAATCAATCTTAGGTACCTCTATGAGTTTTTCACAATCAGCTTCTACATATGGTATATCAAGAAATGCATCACATTGAATAAAATCAACCTTAGGTACCTCTATGGGTTTTTCACAATTAGTCTCTACATAAGATGTATCAAGAAATGCTTTATAGTGAACAAAATCAACCTTAGGTACCTCTATGGGTTTTTCACAATCAGTTGTTGGTGCAGGAAGCACCATATCGAACCTTGTTTTGATATTGACAAAGGATTCAAAGTTAAGTCTATTGGTGATCTAACAATGTTACTCAAGTGTGCAGGAAAAGTCCTAGCGAAGGGCTGCTAGGCACCTGGCGAAGGGCTGCCAGGAAACAAAGTCCTAGCGAAGGGATGCTAGGCACCTGGCGAAGGGCTGCCAGGAAACAAAGCCCTAGCGAAGGACTGCTAGGCACCTGGCGAAGGGCTGCCAGGATACAAAGCCCTAACGAAGGACTGCTAGGCACCAGGCGAAGGGCAGCTTGGTATCCAAGACCTGGCAAAGGACTGCTAGGCAAAAATCCAACCAATGGAGCGGTTGGCATCAGGTACATTCTCCCGAGAGGAGTAGGTGAGGACGTGTTCCCCGTCGAGAGGGAACAGTAGGCGTCGGTTCGACCTAGGGCTCCATTTTGGAGGCCCAAAGTCAGAACCAAGACAGCTAAGGCTGTATAAACTAACCTTTTAATGTCTTGTTGTGTTTTGGACTAACCCTGGATGCAGGATCGAAGGAATGAGAGTCTGCAGCTCAGAGAGCCTCAAAGGAGTGAGGCAATAGCTGACTAGGGCGCCCGGAGTGTCCCGGGTGCCCCTAAGGTGAACACAAAACACACAAATCAGAAGCAAGCTTCGACAGTGCATCCTGCGGGCGCCCCCGTGCTCCCGGGCGCCCCCGCTGCTCCCGGGCGCCCCCAATAACAAAGCATCGAAGCAGCCCCAGCGAAGCCTAAAGGATAAGTGTTTGACCCGGTCAATCCGGGCGCCCCAAGCGCTCCGGGCGCCCCGGTCAACATCTATCCCGAGAAGGAAGGGATCAGACGGTGAACGAGATCCAACAGGATCAAACGCCACGTGGGGGGGCGCCCCCGACATCCCGGGCACCCCCAGGCCCTATATAAAGGGCCCTCGACCAAGGCTTCAGGACATCAATTCACTCAACGTCTCAAAGCTCTTCTGCTCTCGCGCCTTGCTCCGGAAACCTTCCAACTCGAGCCGACGACGTCCCGCTGCTCCGAAAAAGTCGATCTACTCCGGACGTCGGTAAAGAAGAGCATTTTTTTATTATTTATTGCACTTATTTTGTAATCAAATTTTGTAAACTGTTTGCGCCGTATATAGAATTGCCCAAAGTAAACGGTCAACGACCGTGGGCCTTGGAGTAGGAGTCGACACAGGCTCCGAACCAAGTAAAATCGACTGTGTCTCTGTGTTGTGATTTTTAATTTCCGCTGCGTACTTGCTCTAAAATTTCCGAAAAACGATTTCCGATATTCACCCCCCCTCTATCGGTTTTCTCGATCCAACATCAGTCTCTACATATGATGTATCAAGAAATGCTTCACAGTGAACAAAATCAACCTTAGGTACCTCTATGGATTTTTCCAAACAATTAGGAGAAATACTTACCTTGTCTTGCTGAGAAATACCTGAAGGTTCTATAAGAATAGAGGTATCTATGGCCTCCTCCTGGTCAGGTAAGGGCTCCACTTCAATCTCAGGTTCTGGTGGACATTCAACTAAGAGAGGTGATCCTTGGGTTCTTGCTTCCACCATGCAAGTCCCTACACTATCATACTTATCCTCCGAGTCTTCTGATATATCAATCAATGTTGGTGGTCCCTGGGGCTCAGTGCAATCCCCTACATCTATAGAATCATCTGCAACACATGCTTCATCAACAATATCTGCAACAACCATATTAGAAAAGTTAGGATCAACAACAACTATATCATCACAAAATAAAAGATTAGAAGGGTCCTGTAGAGCTTCAGAATCAAATTCAAGACTGTCGCAAGTTTTTCTATCCATCTCCTCCAATTCCTCCATAGTTAATGCATCCTCAACTTTCTCTTAACTAAAACATCCTCTTTGAATATCAATTGAAACTTCATCAGTAATTAAATCTGCCTCAACATCCTCATCTACAATATCTATGCTCAAGGTAGAATGATCCTCTCTAGGGTGCTGTGAGAAGGGTAAAGAGACTTTTGGCACCTCCACTTGAGCTGAAAATTTTGGAAATGAATTTTGAGCAGGGATTTCGGTACGTATAGCTGCTGTAGGTGCTCTAATTTTATGGATTTCTTCTTCTTCTTCCACTAAAATTGCAAGATCAATTGAAGAAGGACTTAGGCTCGCACTAGGGTCACTTTGAACCAGTATAGAATCAATTTCGGGGCTGTTTTGAGATGGAAAATAAGATGCTGGAAATTTTTCAGAAAAATCGACATTTGGAGTGTTTAAACTTGAAACAACTTCCCCACTCCTCAAAGTTATTGCACAGTCATTCCCCTTAGAATTAAGAGTAGCTTGAGAAGGTAATTGGCTTGATCCTTGGGCTTGCATTTGATTCATTCCACTAACTAGTTGTTCAATACGTCTTTCAATGTCTTGAAGAATAGAATCATTCTTTTGTTGCCCTTGCTGAAGTAAAATTTGTTGCTCTTGAAGAATTTTTACATAATCTTCTCAAGCATTTATTGTTGTTGATCAAGCTCATTAGAATCTCCATAGCCTCCTTGATTGGTATAGGCCTCTTGTTGGTCTTGAAATGTAGCATAAGATTGCTGAAAATTATAAGTAAGCTGTGAACTCTGAAAATGAAATTGTTGGGGTTGATCAAATGAGCAACTGGATTGTTGAAATTGCTGAAAATTGGTTTGATAACAAGGATGATGTTGCTGGAAATCATTGCTCTGGAAATTCTGAATTTGAGGCTGGAATTGTTGATTGAATTGCTGAAATTGTTGGGGTTGAAAATTCTGATTTCTAAACTGAAAATTCTGCTGGTATGGTTGAGATTCTTGATGTGAAGGTTGAAAATATTGCTGTGAATTCTGTATTGGTTGTTGAAAATGAAATTGTTGATTACTTTGCTGAAAATGTTGATAAGGTTGGAATGGTTGAAAATTCTGCTGAAAATTTTGAGAGAACTGTGAGGGTTGTTGAAAATCTTGATAAACTTGTTGCAGGAAATTCTAAAAATACTGATGTGCTGCCATGGGACTGCTTGAATGAATAGAAAAATTTTCAATAGCTTCTGAAACTTTTCCTTGATTTCCTAGCTCTGAATGTTCTCTCTATCTCAGTGTCAAACTTCTCAAGATCACCACCTGCAGTCCTGGTCATAAAACAAACAAAAATGACAGCAAATGTATATAGACAGGTAAAGCAAATAAAAATGGAATAACAGAATATGAAAATAAACACAAGCTCAAATTAAACAAACTCAACTAGTGTTCCCCGGCAACAACGCCAAAAATTTGATGTAGCCCAATGCAAGTGTCACGATGAGCCTCAAATTTAGATATTTATAAATTGAAAACCCTTAGCTCACAAAATAAAATGAGTAGTATAGGGGCCTCAAGTCGTAATTTTCCAAGGACTAGTTGTGAATGTTTAATTCAAGCTTGAAAGTTGTTGTCGTTAAATGTTTTGGGTTTTCTAATAAAATGGGGGTTTTTGCGATAAGGAAATGACAGTATGAAATAGAATGAACTTAGCTAAAGCATGGAGCGAATTAGGAAATTGCAATAACTACTCTTAACCTATTGAAAGAAACTAAGCAATTCGACTTCAAACTATTGAATTGAAACTTAAGAACTAAACTTCAATGCAGGTAATAAATTGCAGAGAATTAATTGCAAGAAACTAATTGCAGAAATTGAAAGCTAGAACAAAGTAGTACTTAAAGACTTGACTTGAAATGTAGTGGAAACAAGCTAGAGCAATTTGAAGAAATACATGTTTAAAACCACAATTATCCTAAATTGAACATCAAATCAGTTCCTAATCAAAACTTCCCTTTGCCGTCACACAAAGGATGAGCTAGAAATCCTCTGAACTCAAAAACCAATGAATAAGAACTCCCAAGATCAGTTCGCAATTGACTTGTGCGTATTGGTCTTCCTGATTGGTCACTGGACCGATCAGATCTTCTCCTGATCGGACTGGGGACCGATCAGAGGCGTATCTGTCCGATCGTAGTGAACGATCAGAAGCTGAAATCACTTCGCGATCTCCTCCATCTCGATCGACTGGATGACGATCGATGCTCAGAAACCATCAAATGCTTCCGAGAACCCCTCTAAAGCTTAGACAGCTCTATGGACGACGGAAATCCAACGATCGACAATGGATCAATCGATGAAAACAGAGCTCCGGTGACACCCTCACCTGAGCTTCCAAAAACACAATCGATTAGCAAACTGAACAAGGAGATTACCTCTATGATCTGAAATCTTGACAAGAACTAGATCTAATGTGGCCGCACGCGATTGGAGAAGAAAACAGATGTGAAAACGATGAAGAAACTGGAAAAAAACTATGCTATTGCGTGATCTGGCGATGACACGCGACGACGCCGAGTGGAAGAGAAGTTCTCAGATTTAAATTATCCCATTTGAATTTGGACGGTTGTGATCGTTCTGGCTTCATCCAACGGTCGGATTAACTCGGATCAAGCCCAAACCTTCCAGATCACAATCAAGGGTAAGGATCTGCTCCCCCTTAGCTTGGATCTTCCAGATTTGCAACGGATGGGTCAGATTGCCCTAATCTTTAAATGGACGACTTATACCTCTCGAGCTTGATCTAACGGTCAGATGGCTCCTGATCTTGACCAAACTTTCAGATCTTGGTCTGTGGTCATGATTAACTCTATCTTGAACTTGGATTGATCAGAAGTTGACGGATGACTCAGATCTAGCCGTTTCTTGATCGGACGGCCCATATTAATCCGATGCTTGATCACCTTGATCCGGATCCAATTCTGACTCAAGTTTGATCCAATCTGATCTAGGTCCATGATCATTTGAAGCCTACAAAATTAGATTCAAATTTAATGCCCAAAATATCTCAAATATACAAAGATTTGAATCAAAAGCTAAAATAGTGGTAATTCATGAAACCTAATGTAAATGCAAACTTAAGCATATAAAAGTGGATCAAAACATGGATTTGAGAGCCTAAAATGATTAACAAAATGGTAGTTATCATATACATCCTAACAGAAGAGTCAAGTAAGTCGTGAAGGTCCGAGTGTTAAGTGAACGGAACTCGGAAAGGGAAACCCTAAGTTTAGGGTTTGGGCAGTTGACTGCTGCTGGGAGCATCAACTGGTAGAGCTCACAGAAAGATCAGTTAATTGATGTTTTGTGCAGTCGACTAGTGTCGGCTGGAATTCGAACGTTAGACTGTAACTTTCAAATTTGACTGGAGCAGTCGACTGGTGTTGGCACCAGTTAACTGGTAACGGCTAGTTCAGCCACGAGCTCTATTTAGGGGAGATCGGTTTGACTGGCTAGGGTTGACAAAATTGACTTTGTTAAAGGTCAATTAGTAGTCTTGGTGCTCAAAAGTTGTTGCAAGATTGTGGTGAGATTTCTCCACCCACATGGAGCGACATGAGCTAGCCAGAGGCTTTCCGTGGACTCATCTACCGATAGATCAGGATTGTCCACCTTACGGACAGTCGTGGAGTTGGAGCTTTATCTCCGAACCACGTTAAATTGGTGTGTGTTCTTCTTTGTTAGTTTAGTTTATTATTATTCTACTTGCGCACTAACAATTGTAGGAAGAAATACGAAATAAGTGAGTAATCGTCTATTCACCCCCTCTACCCGTACGATCAAGTTCCCAACACTATCCACAGTTCCAAAGACGGGTCGCGTGTACGCGATCACCATTGAGGAGACTCAACGGGCCGATGGATCGGTCTTTTGTGGTATGGTCCATCTTTATTCATTTCCTGTTGAGTTTTTAGTTGATACTGGTAGTTCTTACTCTATTTCTCGCATATTTATGAGTAAGATTGGTAGGGTACCTACACCTAGTTTACAGCATCAATCAGTGTCTTTACTATTTGGAGAGATTTTGAGCATTACCCAGGTGGTTAGAGCGTGTCCATTAGATTTCGATACCGTTACCCTCACTATGGATTTGTTAATTTTTGAGATAGTGGAGTTCGACGTCATACTTCGCATGGACTGACTGATAGTTTATAATGCCACAATTGATTGCAAGGCGAGGGTGGTTACTTTTTGAGCCCCGAACCAACCCTCTTGGGATTTCACTGGTATCGAGAATGATGGTATATCAATTATATCAGTGCTTCAGGCACAGAGACTCTTATCGCATGGCTATCAGGTGTTTCTGTTATCGTTGATCAGTACCGACGATAGCAATAGCTCCCATCTCTCAGACGTTCCAGTTGTCCGAGAATATTCAGACGTATTTGCAAAGAAGCTACCAAGTTTGCCTCCCAAAAGGCAAATGGAGTTCACTATCGAGCCGATTTTGGGGAATGTTCTGACATCAAAAGCTCCATACCGTATGCCACTAAAGAAGTTGGATGAGCTAAAGGTCGATCTTCATGAATTATTGGACACAGGATTTATCTGCCCTAGTGTGTCTTCATGGGGTTCTCCTGTTTTGTTTGTGAAGACGAAGGATGGTTCTATGAGATTATTTATCGACTACAGGTAGTTGAATGCAGTGACGATCAAGAACAAATATCTCCTATCACGTATTGAGGACTTGTTTGATCAGCTGAAGGATATATCAGTGTATTTTAAGATAGATTTGCGTTCAGATTATCATCAGCAGAGAGTCAGAGATTCAAATGTCCAGAAGATAGCTCTCCGCACCCGGTACGGACATTACGAGTTTTTGGTAATGTCATTTGGGCTTATCAATGCTCCTGTAGTGTTTATGGATCTCATGAATTAGGTATTTATGGAGTATTTGGATCAGTTTGTTATTGTTTTTATTGGTGACATTTTGATCTACTCTCATTTCGAGAAGGAACACACATCATCTTCGCATCATCCTAGAGACGCTTCGACAAGAGTAATTGTATGTGAAATTCAGCAAATGTACTTTTTGTTTACCTTCAACGGGTTTTCTAGGACACGTGATTTCTAGCACCGGCATTTCAGTGAATCTATAGAAGATCAAGGTTGTCACCAGTTGAGAACAGCCAAAGTCAGTATAGGAGGCGTGTAGTTTTTTGGGATTGGTAGGATATTATCGACATTTTGTGGAGAGTTTTTCCAGTATTGCCACCCCGCTTACACGCCTTACCAAAAAGGGCGTGAAGTTTACTTGGTCATAGGATTGTGAGACTAGCTTTCAGGAGTTGAAGCGACGGTTTCTGGTATTTCCCTCGGGAGAGGACGATTTCGTGCTCTACACCGATGCGTCCCATTAGGGTTTGGGCGCGGTATTGATGCAACATGGTCGGGTAGTCTCTTATGCTTCTCGTCAGCTGAAGGAGCATAAGGAAAATCATCCAGTACATGATCTAGAGCTTACACCATTATCTTTGCACCGGAAATTGGAAACACCATCTGTATGGTATTGTTGGGGCAATCGACCCAAGTATGATCAAATGGATCATGAGTTTTGATGTGTGTGTGTGTCAATATGATTGAGTTAGGTTGTCATGTTGGTTTGATATGTGTGTTTGAGTCATACAGGACTTGGTGAATCACACATGAAGTACGCATCCGAGGGACGAGAGCCGAAGGAAGAGGACTCTAAGGGAAAGCCGGGGAAGTAGACTTCAAGGGCATACTCGAAGGATGGCATGGAGGCAAGCCATGGGTTTGTGTGCGCATCCGAGGGACAATAGCCAAGGGAAGAGAACTTCAAGGGGCGAGCTAAGGGAGTGGACTTCAAGGCATACGCGAAGGATGGACTTTAGAGTGAGGTTGAGTGGAAATGTAAGCTGGGCAGTCGACTGCGGGAAGGGCCAGCCGACTGCCAGCACAAAACTCGAACTCACAGAAAGTTCAGTCGACTGGTCCAGGCACCAGTCGACTGATTAGTTCAAAAATATAGACGTTGGGCTAGCCGTTGGCTAGCCACTGACTGGGCATCAGTCGACTGCCCTTGCGTCGGGACTGAACTGTTTAAGGAACAGTTCTCTCCTCTATTTAAGGGGAGACTTTGAGCAGAATAAGGTTGTGGTTCTTAAGTGTAAAATCCTATTCTAAGTGCTCAAAATCTCATTCTCTTCCTCCTACTCTAATTTTCATCTTGTACAAGAGGAAGATAACATCTTGTGAAGGTTTCTCCACCTTGAAGGAGAAGTTCATAGTGGAGCTTGTGCGCGTGGTGTGGATCCTTGGATTAGTCACCTCTTGGAGGTGGATACCAAGTAAATTAGGGAGTTAGCATTGGTTTTTATTGTTTATTATTTTTGTCTTGTGTTTTATCTAACATTCTTGTAGACAAAATCGAAAAGTTGCTATTCACCCCCTTTAGCTAGACGCCAAGGTCCCAACAAGTGGTATCAAAGCCCGATTCATTTTGGAAGAACTCACCGTCAACCGGATCATCAAGATGGCGTTCCAAGAGGGATATAGCACCGCACTGTTAGATCGATGTCGGTTGCTAGAGGGGGAGAATAGCAATTTTTGGCTTTCTTCTTCCTACGTTGTTAGTTGTGCCAGCGGAAATACAAACAAAACAATAAACAACAAGAAATCAATGCTAACAAGAGAGATTTTACTTGGTATCCACCCCTAAGGGAGACTAATCCAAGAATCCGTCGGTGGATCTCTCCCCGGATAACCTCCAGCTAGCCCTTGTCGCTCCTTGTGGGTGGAGAAACCTCACCACAACACCTCGACAATGCCTGAGCACCAAGACTACTATTTGGCTCTTAACCAAAGCCAAATTCGTCAAAACTTTCAGCCAACACGAAGTCCTCTTAAATAGAACTAAGGCTAAAAACCCTCGCCACCAGTCGACTGCTCCTAGGGCAGTCGACAGGTGCCAGCTAAACATCAGTCCAACGGCTCGCTGCAACGGCTAGTTTTTGACTTTACCAGTCAACTGCTCCCAGGGCAGTCAACTAGTCCCCAATCGACAACTTTCTGTGAGTTTTACCAGTCGTCTGCTCCCAGGGCAGTCGACTGGTCCACTCACACACCTAAGGTTTCCCTTCCCGAGTACACTTCTCTCAGCACTCAAACCCTAGGATTTTCCTATTACTATCACTCAGCACTCATACACTCACAACTCAGCTGACTCCTCACCAGCAGCCTCGACTATTGCATTCGCGCCCTCTTCATCTTCGGCTCCCGTCCCTCGGATGCACGCAAGCCTCAAGCTTGCCTCCATGCCATCCTTCACGCATGCCTCAAAGTCCGTGCCCCTCAGCTCATCGTTTCTGCTATACCAAGGTCCCTCGGGTGCACACATGCCTCCAGCTTGTCTCCATGTCATCCTTCACCGTATGAAAGCCGTCCAGCTGAATCAATATGTGTAACCTGTACATCCTGCACACTCACATACACATATCAAATACACAAGGGTAAACCTAACTTAAACCCTTTGCCCAAACATCAAAACACATGGTCACTCCGGACCACAGATTGCCCAACACGCACGACCACCGTTCTTCGATGGCAACGACTTTGCATATTGGAAAGGTAGGATGAAATATTATTGAATGAATGATATTGAGAATTGGTTTAGTGTTGTAGATGGTTTTGAAGTGCCAATGAATGAGAGGGGACAACCTCTTCCTATGAAGAATTGGTCAAAAGAAATTATGAAAAAGGCGCAAGCAAATGCAAAGGCTACAACAACTCTACAATGTGGTCTTTCAAAGGAGCAATTGAACAAAGTAGGACCATTCAAGACCGCAAAAGAGCTTTGGTAAAAGCTTATTAAGCTAAATAAGGGATCAAATGAATCAAGAAGAGCAAAGAAGGATCTCTTGGTGGCACAACTTCAATCCCTCACTATGAAGGCAAATGAAACCGTGAGTCAATTGCATGGTAGAGTAAAAGAAATCATCAGTGAACTCCATGTGATAGGTGAGAAAATGGAGAATATGGATCTAGTAAGGTATGTGCTTCAATCTTTCCCTAGAACCACTCTATGGGTCTCAATGGTTGATGCCTATAAAGTCTCTAGGGATCTTTCTTTAGTAAAGTTTGATAATTTATTTTGTGAATTTGAACTTCATGAACAAGCTAATGTGTCTATTAAAGAAAAGGGTGTAGCTCTTGTTGTAGAAAAAGAAAGAAGAAAGAAGAAGGACAAGAAGAAGGTCTCATATTCATCATCCGATTCGGAAGAATTAAGTGTCTCAATGGATAGCGATCAAGAGACATATATGGTAAAAAAGATGAGGAAAGCTTTTAAGAGTTTTTCTAACAAATCTTATGGTAGGAAAAACTCAATAAGTAATAGTAAGGCAAAGAAGGTCATCATATGCTACAATTGCCATGAAGAAGGACACATAAGGGATGAGTGTCCACTTTTGAAGAAAAAGGAAGAAAAGAAGAAGGAGGAAAAGAAAAAGGATGAAAAGAAGAAAACAAAAGAAAAAGACAAGAAGGCTATAAGTCTAAAGGCGACATGGGATGATCCTTCATCATCAGAAGAAGAAGAACACCTCGTGTCTCATTTTGCGCTAATGGGAGTTAACAACATAGCATGCACATCAGCCGAAGATGAGAAGAGCTCAAGTGATAATGAAGAAGGGAGCTTATGTGAAGGGGGAGGTCAATCTTCGGATTCGGACGTCTCGGTAAGTGAGGTATACAAGCTATCCCCTACTACACTTGTGAAAATTATTTTTAATATTAATGATGATTTGTTTAATGCCAAAAGGAAAATTAAGAGTTAAAAAAAAGGATTTGCATGTTAAAGGAAAAATTAGAATCCATGACAATCAAGGACAATATGCATGATTCTTCTTTTAGTTTAAATGAGTCATCTTTAGAAGAAAATAATGAATTAAGGGAAAATATAGAGAGTCTCACCAAGGCCCTTAGCAAATTTCAAATTGGCTCAAAGAACCTTGATATGATTATTAGTAGTC
>JAGFNQ010002265.1:0-23680 GCA_024364735.1 Boesenbergia rotunda
CCTTTTCCCAACATCTAATTATTCACGATTTGATGGGATTTCCCTCCTTGCGTTCTAGGGTTGGCAATGGGTACCGGATAGGGTTCGGGTCAAATTCTGTATCCTCCGTCCCCAGATCCATTGGGTATCGGATATCCATCCAAATACCCATATCCATTAAAGAATTGAATATTTTGTATACTAATAATTTTTCTTCTTTCTATCCAACTATATCATTCAACAAAAGTACCTTAGAATTAACATCATATTCAAAAATATATATCTATAATTTTAAAAATAGATTAAACATCTATATAACATATTCCTAACATCAACACAAATATATATATATATATTATTTAATCGGGTACTTAGGTAGGATATCATGTATCAGTAGTCCCTTCATAAAAACCTCCTCCATTCAGGTCCGATATCGAATCCTTTATCGGATTCATAGAAAATTACCATCCCTATTGCATTTAGTCAACCATAACCTATCAGGGCTTCTTTATCAAGTGTCTAGTCAACCTTTGACCCTCATAGACTTTCCATCTCGGGCCAACTTTCCGTTAGACTTTTGATCACCAAGTGTTTGGTCAACCTTTGACCCAGTTGGACTTTTCCCTTACTTAGAATTGCTAGGACTTCCATTATCTAGTTTCCAACTAGGTCTTTCACCGCTTAGCTTCACTCACTAAGACTTTCACTTAGCTCACTAGGATCTAGTTTCACTCACTAGGATTTTTACTACCTAGCTTCGTTCACTAGAACTTTTTACTTGCCTAGCCCGGCTAAGACTTCATTGTATAGTTCTCAACTAGGTCTTGTTGGTGTCGAAAGTACGTGATTGAACCTTGTATTGATATTGGCAAAAGGTTCAAAATTAAGTATTGTATATGATCTAATGTATTATCTTGAGTGTGAAGAAATGTTCTAGTTTACCTAGGCACTAAGTCTTGATCTATAGGATTGGGCACTAAGTCCTGGCTAATGGCTAGGCAACGATGACTTGACCAAGGGTTGGGCACGAAAACCTGGTTTGGAAGATTGGGCAAGAAGGGCACCAAAGTCCTGATTTGGAGGATCGGGCAAAAGAGTTATCCAAGTGAGAATGATGGACAAGAGTCAGGATGGGTCGAGGATCGGACATCGCGAGTTCCAGAGTCTTCGGAGGTGGAACAAAAGTCTAATCGGAGGTTGCCAACAAGTAACTTCTCCTGAGAGGAGTAGGTGAGGACGCATTCCCATAAAGAGGGAACAGTAGGCGTCGTCTGACCTAGAATTTCGGTTGAAACCTAAAAGTCAGGATCAGACAACATGGGCTATCAAATACATGCATTAATTATATTATCATCTGTTTGTGGTACTAACCTTATTTTGTAGCTTGCAAAAGGGTTTACTACTGGAGTTTAGGCGCCCGCATGAGAGTCAGGCGCCTAGGACTCCGAGCGCTTGAGAGTGACTCAGGCGCCTGGGAGGCGTCAACTTAGCCAAAGCTTGGCTGAGTTGGTGCATGCTGAGTGGAGGATCCATGTCAGCAACACAGGCGCCCGAATGTAGTCAGGCGCCTGGGTCCGAATAGAATTTGGACCTAGCACAGATCGATCAATTGCCAAGTCACAGGGATATAGGCGCTTGGGATGGCTATACGGGCACCCGAGAGACCCTATACAAGGGTTGTTTGACCAAAGGCTCAAGCATGAATTTACTATCACTACTACTACGTTTTCATCTCTTGTGTACTACACAAAAGGTCACTCAATGACAACGTAACACTGCTCTGACAATGACACTTCAATTGTTATTATTCTATTATCAGTATTCATAACTTACTCAAATTGTACTTACACATCATTTGTTTTCATACTTTGCGGATTGATAGAATTGCTCAAAGTAAATGGTCAAGGACTGTAGGCCTTAGAGTAGGAGTCATCACAAGACTCTGAACCAAGTAAAAATAAACTTGTGTTAGTCATGCCTTGTTTTCTTAATTTTTACTGCGTACTCGTTTCCGAAATCAAAAGTTTTTTTGAGAGCGCTATTCATCCTCCTCTATCGCTCTACCCGATCCTACATGTCTTCCACTGTTTAGCCCTAGTAGGACTTCCATTATCTAGTTCTCAATTGGATCTTTCATTGTCTAGCTTTGCTAGAACTTCTATTTCCTAGTTCCCAACTAGATTTTCTACTACTTAGCCTCGCTAGGGCTTTCTGTTGTCTAATCTATGGTGAGAACTTTCCCAATCAAGTATATGTTCCTCCCTTGACCCACTTGACTTTTGTCGCACACATTGCCAAATATTGAAACTCAAGCTCGAGCCAACTTGAGCTTAGTCAAACTGGTCAACCTTGACCCGAGGACGATTGCACTAACACATATATGTCATGCACACTTGGGGTGATTATGAAGGATATCGTGGGCCTCTTATTGTAGCGACCCGCCTTCTCTGCCTTAGACGGATCGTTACTTTTGTCTACTTCTCGACTCTAATGCACGACTAAAAATGCGGAAATCTTTTTTTTTTAATCTATCTAAGAATGATAATCTACTTTAATAGTCATGCATGATACCATGTCACACTTTCTTTCTCAAAAACTCGTAAGAAAATACTTATTGAAACTTGCCTTGCCCAACTTAGCTTACGGGTATCAGTCGACTGCTATATAGCAGTCGACTGGTACCAGGCGACTGCCATTTGGCAGTTACCTGGTGCATCGAACAGAAGCTACTGTTCGATAGGGCAGGTGACTGGTACTGTACCAGTCGACTGATACGTCTGAAAACCTGAATTTCAGATTCGAAGCCTTGTTTCAAAACTCCACCAAACATATAGTTTCACACCATACAAAGCCACAACACCATTTCTATACTCTATACTAGTTTCCTAAACATTTTAGCAACTCAAAACGAATCCATTAACTTGAAATTAGGACTTTTACGAGATTTAGCAAGTCATGAAAATCTATTTAAACTTTTATGCTAGAGTTTGTACCAAACTTAACTTCTAACCATTTAAACTCATTCCCCAAGGTTCTATAACATCACTAAAGCATTATGGAATATGAATGCAACTTTTCTAAGCATAATTGAGCAATAAAACTTAATTCAAGAGGGAAACTAGTACTATCTTGGCACATGCATTAATAACTCCAATAAAGTATCAATATTTCAAACTACTCACACTTCTACTCAACCAATACAATCATAAGGTTATGTATGCTAAATGAAATGACATGGAATCTCTACTTGTGATCTTAAGACATGCAAAATATCTAAAACGCAATTACTTGGATAAATTCTATATAAGATAACTTAAAATAAGACTCTATAACAATTGTATTTTGAGTCTTTTATTCATCTTGTCCCAAGGACCTCTCCAAGGTCAGCCACCACACACACTTTGCTCAGCACCACCTCGTCGCCTTCCTTCAGAATCGCTTGCCTTTTCCTTTATCTGCAGTAAGAGGAAATGCAACTAATAAGCAAAAAGCTTAGTAAGTACTATCTAGCTCACAAAATCTCAAAATTGTGCAAACATGCTTTTTAAACAATGTGAAATCACATGAGATACTTTTTATGCTTGAAAGAAAACTAAACTAAACATGTATAACTCAAAACATGCATACTCAAGCACTAATAAGTCTTAACTCACTTTTCTTGGCTCAACTTGAAACTTTAGCAATTCTTTAACTTTAAATCTTTCTTTAACTTTTGAAAACTTCCTTAATCTTTAGAAAACTTTGCTAAAGCATATATTTGAAAATAATAATCACTTGGATCCACTTAAGACGTAAGTACCATCTTATGCGCGTTCCCTAAAAGGTTGGGGTAGCGAGCCACCAATCCTAATAGAGCAGACCTTGGTCTACCAGGGCCAAGACCTTGGAATTGGACACCTGGATTTCTTTAACGACGCCCTTGGACGCCGGGTACTGGCCTTAGAAAATAAAGTAGCTTTTCTTTCTTTTCTTTCTTATCTTTAAATGCCTTGGCATTTTAACGAGCACCTTGTGTGTTAAAATCCCTAAGTCTTGACTTTTGGGGATTTCTTAAGGCCTTGGCCTTTCCTTTTCTTATCTTTATCTTCTTTTCTTTTCTTATAGCTTTCTTAGACCCTAAACTCATATAGGGTAATTAATTAACTCATACAAGCATGAATTAAACTAGGGTCACATGCATAAATCACAATATAATGGAAAAATCACATTTTTAACTTTCTAACGGGAAAAACTTGCGGAAAAACCGCCTCTTACCGCAGGTGAGCAGTACTTACTTGATATCTTGGACTTACAACCAAAATGACGTCAGGGTCCGGGAGAAACTGAGATCTCGGACGATTTCTTCGCGCTACGCGTTCCTCTCGTCGCGGGGATTCGAATATCGGAAGATCTCTCGGAGGAGAGCCTTGGCCGTCCCTCTAGGGCTTGGTGTTGTTTCCGCCCAAGAGAGGAGAGGGGAGAGGGGTCGGCGTGAGCTTTGGGCGAGAATAGGTTTAGTTGAGAGAAATAAAATTTCTCTCTTTAATCATCTATTTATACTTATGGGGCGAATTGAACTAATTACACCCTATCTATTGTTTCGCTTAACCTATATCAATGAAACCATCCAGCCCAGCTGGTCCGCCCACTCTTCTCTCACGGCCTAGGTCTAGGGATCAAATCCCACCTATGTGTTTTTCTCCTTTTTCCCCTTTTTGCCACTTTCGTTTACGGAAAAATTCTATAAAAATATCCATAAATTCGGAATAAAATCTAAGATATTTCTAAAATTAGTTTCGAGAATTTTCGGGCGTTACAATCCCCCATACCTTATGAAAAGTTCGTCCTCGAACTTAGAATAATTCTGGATATCTTTCTCTCATGTTGTCCTCACGTTCCCAAGTAGCCTCCTCATGCTTTTGATTCTGCCAGATGACCTTCACTAGTGGCACTTCTTTGTTTCTTAATCTTTTAACTGCTTTGTCCACTATCTGTGTCGGTCTGCTCTCATAGCTAAGATCTTCTTGGATCTGTACTGACTGAGGCTAAATCACTTGGCTAGGGTCGTGAATGCACTTCTTTAGCATGGAAACACGAAATGTGCTGTGGATAGCTGACATATCCTCTGGCAAGTCCAGCTCATAGGCTACCTTCCCAACTCTCTTTATAATCTTGTAGGGTCCTATGTAGCGAGGACTCAGCTTGCCTTTTTTGCCAAATCTCATCACTCCCTTCATAGGAGCGACCTTGAGAAATACGGAATCCCCAACTTGGAATTCAAGTGGCCTACGGCGTGTGTCAGCATAACTTTTCTGTCTACTCTGGGCAGTCTCAATCCTCTGGCGGATCGTCTGGATAGCCTGAGTGGTCTCATCTATAAGCTCAGTCTGGCTGCCTAGTCCTGACTCCATCTCTTTCTTCTCACCAGCTTCTTGCCAACATATGGGTGATCTGCATTTTCTGCCATACAATGCCTCATAAGGTGCCATCCTGATGGTGGCCTGATAGCTATTGTTGTAGGCAAACTCAGCTAAGCACAGAAATTTACACCAACTGCTTTTAAAGTCCAACGCACAAGCCCTGAGCATGTCTTCTAAAATCTGATTTACTCTCTCTGTTTGTCCATCTATCTGGGGATGGAAAGCTGTGCTGAACTGAAGTCTGGTGCCTAGGGCGTCCTGAACACACCTCCAAAAATGGGAGATGAACCGCCCATCTCTGTCAGAAACGATCGACTTCAGAACTCCGTGAAGTCTGATTACTTCTTTCACGTACAGCTGTGCTAACTGCTCTACCGAATGCGATAACTTGATGGCTAGGAAGTGGGCAGACTTGGTCAATCTATCCACTATCACTCAAATTGCATCGTGTCCATGGGTGATTCTTGGAAGACCTGTGATAAAGTCCATGGATATTTCTTCCCACTTCCACTCTGGAATGGGAAGTGGCTGTAGAACTCCTCCTGGTCTCTGGTGCTCTGCTTTGACTCTCTGGCAGGTCAAGCAGGTACTGATATATCTGGCCACGTCTCGCTTGAGTCCAGACCACCAGAATCTTTTCTTTAAATCTTGGTACATCTTGGTAGAACCAGGATGGATAGAGTATGGGGTACTGTGGGCCTCTTCTAGAATATTCTTTCTTAGTTCCTCATCATTGGGGACGCAAAGGCGGTCTCCAAGATAGAGTATGCCACTATCTGATATTCAAAACTCTGAATTTTCTGCCTCTTGAATCTCCTGCTTGATCTTCTGGATATCTGGGTCTTGACTTTGCTTTCTTTGTATATCCACAAGCAGGGTTGACTCTAGAGTCAATGCAGAAAGTTGCCCAATTATTACCTCGACTCCAAAATCCTTTATTTCTTTCTGAAGCGGTAGAGACAGTGATGATAGGGACATCAGTGCTGCACAGGATTTTCTGCTCAGTGCATCTGCCACTTTATTAGCTTTACCTGGGTGGTAGAGGATTTCACAGTCATAATCTTTGACCAACTCTAGCCACCTGCGCTGCCTCATATTCAGGTCCTTCTGAGTGAAGAAGTACTTCAAACTTTGATGGTCTGTGAAGATTCTGCACTGCACTCCATACAGGTAGTGTCTCCAGAGCTTCAGTGCGAAAACCACAGCTGCTAGCTCAAGGTCATGCGTAGGATAATTCTTCTCATAGTCCTTGAGCTGTCTGGAGGCATATGCTATTACTTTACCATCTTGCATGAGGACAGCTCCAAGGCCCATCTTGGATGCATCACTGTAGATGTCAAAGGCCTTGTCACTCTCTGGAACAGTCAGGATGGGAGCACTAGTCAATCTTTTCTTCAGCTCTAGAAACTGTGCTCGCATTTATCTGACCATTCAAACTTCTGTTCTTTCTGGTCAGGCTGTGAGTGGAGAGGCTATTCTGGAAAAGTCCTCCACAAATTTTCTGTAATATCCTGCCAGGCCTAAGAAGCTTCTGATTTCACTGGCATTCTTGGGTCTACACCAGTTGCTGACTGCTTCTATCTTGGCTGGATCAACTTGAATGCCTTCTTTGGATACAATGTGACCTAGGAAGGTCACCTGATCTAGCCAAAACTCACACTTTGAGAATTTTGCATAGAGCTTCTCCTGCTGAAGGATCTGCAGCACTATCCTCAAGTGTGTAGCATGGTCCTCTGGAGTCTGTGAGTATATGAGAATATCATCAATAAATACAATGACGAATTTATCGAGATACTCCCTGAAGATGTGGTTCATCAGCTCCATGAAGACTGCTGGAGCATTGGTTACTCCAAAAGGCATTACTACAAATTCGTAGTGGTCGTATCTTGTCCTGAAGGCCGTCCTGGGGATGTCACTTTCTTTAACCTTTAGCTGATGATACCCAGAACGCAGATCTACCTTCGAGAACACTGTAGCCCCTTTGAGTTGATCAAATAAATCATCTATTCTAGGAAGGGGGTACTTGTTCTTGATGGTTACCTTGTTCAGAGCTCTGTAGTCTATGCACAGACGCATAGACCCATCCTTCTTCTTGACGAAAAGTACAGGAGCTCCCCAGGGTGAATGACTCGAGCGGATGAAGCCCTTGTCTAATAGCTCCTGGAGTTGCTCTTGTAATTCATTCAGCTCTGCAGGAGACATACGATATGGGGCTTTTGAGACCGGACCGGTACCTGGTACCAGCTCAATCTCAAATTCCACCTCCCTGTTGGGCGGTAGTCCAGGTAGTTCTTCTGGGAACACTTCTGGATATTCGCAGACTACCCGTACATCCTCCTGCTTGAGTCATTTCCTTGCTTCTGAGTCTACTATGTGTGCAAGAAAACCAGCACACCCTTGCTCTAGCATCTGGTGGGCTGCCAAGGCTGAGAGGAATTTCTGAGTCTTCCTCTTTGGGGCTCCTTGAAACTCGAACGGTGGTTCTCCTTCTGGGCTGAAAACCACCTTCCTTCTACGGCAGTCCACTGAAGCGCTGTACTTACTGAGGAAATCCATGCCCAGTATGATGTCGAAGTCTTGCATCGCAAGGACTATCAGATCGACATATAGCTCTCGGTCTGAAATCTTGATTGGCACAGCCCGGAGCCGCTGGGTGGATTCCATGATTTCCCCTGAAGGGAGAGTTGTCAGGAATCTGGACTCCCAACTCTCTGCAGGCACCTGTAACTTACTAGCAAAAGGTACTGATACGAAAGAATGGGTCGCCCCAGTGTCAAACAGTGTAGTAGCTAAATGCTGAAAAATAACTATTTGACCTGTTACGACCGTGGAGGCGCTGGCAGCTTCTTCCTTCGTGAGGGAAAAGACTCTGGCATTGGTTGGAACTGGTGCTGCTTCCAACCCTCCTTGACTGATCTGAGGTCCCTCCAGTATAGTAGGCATGTAATGTAACTGAGGCTTGCCTCCATACTGTACGGACTGCTGAGGAAGTACCTTAAACTTGTTTGGGCAGTCTCTGGATCTGTGTCCCTCTTGTCCACATGAGTAGCATCCAGTTACACCCAAAAGGCATGCTCCTGGATGGGTCCTCCCACACTTAGGACAAGGTGGATACCTAGCTTGCTTGTTCTCTTGGTTTCCTTTTTGGCTGCCAGGCCACTGCTTCCTTTTGTGGTTCTTGTTCTTCCAGTTCTGGTTATTTGGCTGAGGCTTCTGGCCTCCAGTTGTCTTGTTCTCAGCCAGGACTGGCTTCTGCTGTGCTTGCTGTGCCTTGATGCTATTCAGGTAGTGCTCTGAGATTAGAGCACTACTGACCAACTCCTCGCTGGTCTGGGGTCGGTGCGTCCCGCTGTTCACGTTGAGTGCTATCTCAGGGTTCAGCATGCGGAGCATCAGTCTGACTCGCTCCTTCTCTGTGCTGACTAGCTCTGGGCAGAGGCGAGCTAGTCTGTTGAACTTCGCGACTGCTTCTCCCACTGGTAGGCTACCCTGTCTGAACTCCATGAAGTCCTCGTAGTGCTTGTTGGTAACCCGCATGTGGAAGAACTCCTCATAGAACTCTTGCTCGAAATCTGCCCAGCTCATCTGGTTGACTATCCTCTTACTCTTGACCCGCTCCCACCACATACGAGCATCTCCAGTTAGGCAGAAGGAGGCACATTTGACCTTCTCGACTTCTGGCCAGTCAAGAAGCTCCATTGTGCTCTCTAAAGTCTTGAACCAAGCCTGAGCATCCCAGGGCTCAGTTGCGCCTGAGAAACTTTCGGGTTTCAGCCTCTGCCACTGGACGAGGTATGCTTCTTGTCTTCGGTTCACGGCAGGGGTCTCCTGTGTGACTGGTGGAACTTCAGCCACCACTGGAGTCTCCACTCCTGCTGTGGGTGGTGTAGGGGGCACTGGGTGCTGATTTGCCATCAGTGTGGCGATGGTCTTCTGTTGTTCTGTAATCTGAGCTTGCATTTGAGCAATGACTGCCATCAGGTTTGGCTGTTCTGCGCCAGGCTCATTGTTATCTTGAACTGGGGTTCCGTTCCTTGCATTAGGAGCTCGGCCTCTTCTTGCCATCTAATAATGCATAAGGGAACAAGAAATCACTACTACCTCTCTAGGTATAAACTTGTCTTCTTACTTAGTAACCTAATATCCATTCTAGGGATTAAACATGATTCCGTGATACTAAGGTATTAAACATGCTTCCTTGTTCTATGCACATGTGAGTAAGTACTTAAGCATTTCTCTATACTGAAGTTAAGTAAAGGAGCAATAGAAAAACTGAAACTTAAAGCTTTCTTACTTGAAGATGGCAAGGTTGATGCTGATGTGTGTGTGATGCTGGAGAATGGGAACTGCTCTGATACCACCTGTAGCGACCCGCCTTCTCTGCCTTAGACGGATCGTTACTTTTGTCTACTTCTCGACTCTAATGCACGACTAAAAATGCGAAAATCTTTTTTTTTTTAATCTATCTAAGAATGATAATCTACTTTAATAGTCATGCATGATACCATGTCACACTTTCTTTCTCAAAAACTCGTAAGAAAATACTTATTGAAACTTGCCTTGCCCAACTTAGCTTACGGGTATCAGTCGACTGCTATATAGCAGTCGACTGGTACCAGGCGACTGCCCTTTGGCAGTTACCTGGTGCATCGAACAGAAGCTACTGTTCGATAGGGCAGGTGACTGGTACTGTACCAGTCGACTGATACGTCTGAAAACCTGAATTTCAGATTCGAAGCCTTGTTTCAAAACTCCACCAAACATATAGTTTCAACCATACAAAGCCACAACACCATTTCTATACTCTATACTAGTTTCCTAAACATTTTAGCCAATCAAAACAATCCATAAACTTGAAATTAGGACTTTTACGAGATTTAGCAAGTCATGAAAATCTATTTAAACTTTTATGCTAGAGTTTGTACCAAACTTAACTTCTAACCATTTAAACTCATTCCCCAAGGTTCTATAACATCACTAAAGTATTATGGAATATGAATGCAACTTTTCTAAGCATAATTGAGCAATAAAACTTAATTCAAGAGGGAAACTAGTACTATCTTGGCACATGCATTAATAACTCCAATAAAGTATCAATATTTCAAACTACTCACACTTCTACTCAACCAATACAATCATAAGGTTATGTATGCTAAATGAAATGACATGGAATCTCTACTTGTGATCTTAAGACATGCAAAATATCTAAAACGCAATTACTTGGATAAATTCTATATAAGATAACTTAAAATAAGACTCTATAACAATTGTATTTTGAGTCTTTTATTCATCTTATCCCAAGGACCTCTCCAAGGTCAGCCACCACACACACTTTGCTCAGCACCGCCTCGTCGCCTTCCTTCAGAATCGCTTGCCTTTTCCTTTATCTGCAGTAAGAGGAAATGCAACTAATAAGCAAAAAGCTTAGTAAGTACTATCTAGCTCACAAAATCTCAAAATTGTGCAAACATGCTTTTTAAACAATGTGAAATCACATGAGATACTTTTTATGCTTGAAAGAAAACTAAACTAAACATGTATAACTCAAAACATGCATACTCAAGCACTAATAAGTCTTAACTCACTTTTCTTGGCTCAACTTGAAACTTTAGCAATTCTTTAACTTTAAATCTTTCTTTAACTTTTGAAAACTTCCTTAATCTTTAGAAAACTTTGCTAAAGCATATACTTGAAAATAATAATCACTTGGATCCACTTAAGACGTAAGTACCATCTTATGCGCGTTCCCTAAAAGGTTGGGGTAGCGAGCCACCAATCCTAATAGAGCAGACCTTGGTCAACCAGGGCCAAGACCTTGGAATTGGACACCTGGATTTCTTTAACGACGCCCTTGGACGCCGGGTACTGGCCTTAGAAAATAAAGTAGCTTTTCTTTCTTTTCTTTCTTATCTTTAAATGCCTTGGCATTTTAACGAGCACCTTGTGTGCTAAAATCCCTAAGTCTTGACTTTTGGGGATTTCTTAAGGCCTTGGCCTTTCCTTTTCTTATCTTTATCTTCTTTTCTTTTCTTATAGCTTTCTTAGACCCTAAACTCATATAGGGTAATTAATTAACTCATACAAGCATGAATTAAACTAGGGTCACATGCATAAATCACAATCTAATGGAAAAATCACATTTTTAACTTTCTAACGGGAAAAACTTGCGGAAAAACCGCCTCTTACCGCAGGTGAGCAGTACTTACTTTGATATCTTGGACTTACAACCAAAATTGACGTCTAGGGCTCGGGAGAAACTTGAGATCTCGACGATTTCTTCGCGCCTACGCGTTCCTCTCGTCGCGGGGATTCCGAATATCGAAAGATCTCTCGGAGGAGAGCCTTGGCCGGCCCTCTAGGGCTTGGTGTTGTTTCCACCCAAGATAGGAGAGGGGAGAGGGGTCGGCGTGAGCTTTGGGCGAGAATAGGTTTAGTTGAGAGAAATAAAATTTCTCTCTTTAATCATCTATTTATACTTATGGGGCGAATTGAACTAATTACACCCTATCTATTGTTTCGCTTAACCCATATCAACGAAACCATCTAGCCCAGCTGGTCCGCCCACTCTTCTCTCACGGCCTAGTTCTGGGGATCAAATCCCACCTATGCGTTTTTCTCCTTTTTCCCCTTTTTGCCACTTTCGTTTACGGAAAAATTCTATAAAAATATCCATAAATTCGGAATAAATTCTAAGATATTTCTAAAATTAATTTCGAGAATTTTCGGGCGTTACACTTATATTTCGATCTGATAACATCCTACCAACAAAAGGGTTAAATGATCACTATCTTGAGAAACTAGCTTGGTCCAATGTCTACATCTTTAATAACTAATCTAATTAGGCCTTTGCCTAAACCCAGTTTTCCCAACCCAATTGTACCTATGACCAAGCCTAATTAATTAAAGACCTTAGTGAAGCATGATTAAAAATGATTTCATCATGAATTAATAAAAAAAAATTTCAGCATCTCCCCCAACACCCACGCCACCATCACCCAGTGTAACTCCCTTTTCGCCCGCGTGGTCAGAATTGCAGGAAATCTCCGTGGTAGTGGTCATTGCGCATTCGGGGGCCGGTGATGGTGGTAGATCACGACATGATTGCGAGTATGCCCGACAACTATAGAATGTGACAGAGCAAACTTCGTCGGTGATACCTCTGTCCTTGAACATGTGCCTTGAGGCATCTGATTCTTTGATCAAATTTCAGCATCGAAATCATATGCAGAAGAATTTCAATGTAGAGGGATTTTCATGCATTTAAAAATTACATGCTCTGATACTATTATTGGATCAAATGCATGAGAAATAGAAAACTAAAAACACTTATAGTGATCCTTTGTTGATCTTGTTATTTGTGCTTGTCGTATGAAGGATGTTTACAAAAAATGAACAAGCCTTCCTATTCACAAACCAAACCCACTCAAGTTTGGATGTTCTCTTGCAAGAAAAGAAAAATAGCAAAACCTCTTTCTTTTCTTTTTTCCTTTAGACGTAATATTTATGGGAGCAAACATAGGGTAAGTGGGTAGTTTTGGTAACTGCACACATCTCCCACTGCCAACAGTATCCTCAGGTTTTATCCGTTTTGAGAATGGCTTGATAACAACTTTGGATAACTAAGCCCCTTTGATTGAACGGAGGATCACCTATCATACAGAGGCTTGCTGGAGTGCTCATTCTGATCTGCTTCAACAACAATCCTGGATGACTTATCGGATGGTTCCTAGTTGCTTGGAGTTCTTTCGATCACTTTTTTTTACCATTTTTTGACTTTATCTTCTCCGATCAACCTTAGACTTGACCATTTTTTGACTTTATCTTCATCGGTCGCCTGCTTAGTTCTCGATTGCCTGGGCATGTAGTTGTTCGGACTTCGTCTCGATTGCCTTGCACGACCTTCCTTCCAGCTTCTCATCCATCAAATGCACCAAGCCCTTCTGGCTCGCTCCCATATGTCCTTCTCACTCCGCATAAATACTCTTCCGTAGCTCCTCGTATCTGGGATGCACCAAGCTCGTTGACTCTTTCCTGTGACTCTTTCGCTTGCATCTCCTACCAAGGTTTCTCGTCTACGATGCTCCTTAGCCATAGGGTGCATGTGTGTTCTCCTAAGTCCCTATACACTTAGACACACATATTAAAACTTACATAAGGACCTAACTTAAACTTATTTGACAATTGAATCAAACAACATTGGATTAAACTAGGTCACTTAAACTAGGTTATACATTAAAACCTTCAACCATAAAATTGAATCAAATAACATTGGATTATGTATTATACTTCATAACTTTGGTTATGTAATTACTTGGTAATCACATAACTAAGATTATGTAAGATAACTTGAACCACACACACCCTTAGGGTATAGTGTTCAAGCTAAAATAATTTTAAATTAAAAAATTTTTAGGTGCTCATGGGTTATATATTTAGGGTGCCTAATAGTATTTTTTTTAGCTTCAAAGATAAGCCAATTAAATTTTACCTTTAGGGTTTCGGAGTTGGGTTATAGTATCCAAGATTAAAAAAATTAAAATGAAAAAATTTTAGGTGCTCATGAGGTATAGTATAAGTATTTAGGGTTTAAAATTTAAGGAATTATTGATTTTTTTTTAAAAAATAAAAAAACAGACACCTCTATCACTCAAAAAATAAAAAAATAGAGATGCCTAGATTTGATCTAGGCACCTCAATCGCATAGGAGCAAACGGCCGCACAATGTACTGTCTATAACATATTAAATCTCTCTTTATATATATACTAGTGATCGTGCACACGTGTTGCGTATGTGATATAATATATAAATATACATAAATTTTATCTCATCCTATGATGAGAATTTATTTAGTTAAAATTTAAAAAATTAATATTAGAATTTTTAAAATATAATTTCAAATTAAAATTTGAAATTATCTTTTATGAATTTGATAAATTATTTTCTAAAATTTAAATTTTGGATTGAGATTTGAATTTTTCTTTTTAAGAGTTGTAATTATAGTATTTTCTTTTGAATTTGTGTTTTTAAGAATTATGAGTTTATTTTCTGAATTTTTAAAATTTAAAGGATATGAAATTAAAATTATTAATAAGCCTTAAAATTCTGTTGGTGTGAAAAGAAAAAAAACATCAATGTAATTTAATTTTGGACTTTACTAAATCAATTGAGAGTTGATTATTAAAAGGTATAGATTCTTAATTAAATAGTAAGATATAGAGAGAATATAGTGATATGCTACAGATGGTATGTTACACGACCACCCACATCATAGTGATTGAGGTGTCTCAATTCAATTTTTTTTAAAAAAATTAATATTTTTTTAAATCCTAAATCTAAAATACATATACTATATCTCATGAGCACATAAAATTTTTTAGTTTAAACTTTTTTTTAGCTTGAATATTATAACCTAACCCCTAAACCATAAGGCTACGTTTGATAGCGGGTAATGTTATCGTGTCTGTAATGTAATCAAGTTTGTAATGTAATGTAATGTAATCTTGATTACATTGTTATGTTTGGTAATTAGTTGTATGTAACCTTTGATAACCATTACAAGTTGGATTCCTTTGTTTGGTGAGAGATAATTCATCCTGTAATGTAATCAAAATTGACGACCGACGACTGCCAGCGGTCGGCGACCGCCGACGGTCGGCGACCGCCGGGCCGACCGGCCGCGCCGACCAGCGACCGGCCGACCACCGGCGGACGGCGAACCACCGGCGACCGACGATCGTCGCCGCCCGGCCGACAACTTTACAAGCTGTAATGTAATCCAGATTACATAGGTTTTGTTTTGTAATCCAGATTACAAATCATTAATCTCTTTTGTAATCGAGATTACGTTACATTACAATTTTAAAGTTATTCCAAACAAAGAAATCTAACTTGTAATGTAATCTTGATTACATTACAGGGTGGATTACACCCTACCAAACGTAGCCTAAAAGTAAAATCTAATTAGCTTAATGCTGGAGCTAAAAAAATAAACAAAAAATATTATTAGGCACCTTAAATATATATTTGTGAGCACCTACATTGTTTTTAGTTTTAAATTTATTTTAGCTTGAACACTATAACATAACCCTTAAACCCTAAAAGTAAAATTTAATTTACTTAACCTTGGAATTAAAATAATAAATAAAAAAATGAATCCAGGCTTTTAGACCATTATCATGGATGAATCAGTAGTGGAAGGTCATATATATATATATATATATATATATATATATATATATATATATAATTCTGTTCTCCTGTGGACTGCGCGGTGGGGATCATAGTCCTTGACCGATCAAGGACTTCCCTGATCGGTCATGGCAACCGATTAGGGAAGTCCCTGATCGGTCATGGCAACCGATTAGGGAAGTCCCTGATCGGTCAGGAACTGTAGTCCGCACGGGAGGTCCGCACCGGGCTGTGCGGACCTCCCGTGCATACCACAGTCCCTGATCGGTCAAGGACTGTGGTCCGCACCGCGCGATCCGCAGGAGATCAGAACTATATATATATATATATATATATATATATATAGTTTTGATCTCCTGCAGACTGCTTGTGCGGACCCCCTTGTGCGAACCATAGGGCGTGATCGATCAGGGACTTCCCTGATTGGTCACGCAGTGTGGTCCGCACAGCATGATCCGCAGAAAATCAATTTGTATATATATATATATACACCACACACTATGCACCTCTGTATAATTGTGGGGTATATAATTTTTTTTAAGTTCCAAGTTTAGCCATTCAGGATTTTGATTTTAGAGTTTAAGAGTTAGGTATAGTATTAAGTCTAAAACGAGTTTTAAATAAAAAAAAATTAGATTGTCATGGGATAATTGTTAAATCCGACACGTTTATTCCACTCTGGAAAATTTTTCGAAGAGTTCCTAGAATGTTCTGGGCTCTTGGACGAAATTTAAGGAGTTAAATGGATAAGAACTAAATCTTACAGGGGCTTTTTGCCAAAATGTTCAAATTTAGGGGCACAATGGTAAAAGGTCCAAAATGTTTGGACTAATATGGAAATTTCCATTTCCTTATAAGCTGCCTTCCTCCTCTCGTGCCCTAGCTGAAAACCACACCAGACGCCTCCCCAATCCGCGAGTCGCAGCCACAGCCAAGCGCCGCCCTTTCAATCTTCTCCTCATCGTGACCTAGCCGTCGGGGAGGGTCGCGCCGCCTCCCTCTTCCCTTCGCGAGCCCCTAACCCACGGTCGACGTCGATTTCGTCCTCCGCTCGCGTGACCTAGTCGCAGACACCTCGACGCTGACCTCCTTCCTCAGCTCTTCCCGGCGAACCCTAGCTAGTCGTCGGCACCTCTTCACCAGTGATTCTCGACCGCCGTCGCAAGACTCTGCCTTGCGATCTGTTGGTTTCTGCCGATCTAGGAGTTCCCTGGGCCTCATCGTCAACCAAGTGGAGTTGCCATCTCAGGTAAGCTTTGATGGTTTTCGATTGGTATCTGAATGGAATTGTGCCGAGATTTGATTGAGGTTGTACAATTCAATTGATCATAGGTTGGCTGTTGCTAGTTGAATTAATCAGAGGAGTGTCACTGGCGCCGACTCATGTAAGGAGTGATTGCTTAAGATTTTGCTTGCATGAAATCTGAGTTGGATTGCTTAGGATTAGGTTGGATAAACTTGTTTGCTAGTCGAGCTATGGCTCCTGTTATTGACTTCGTTTTGGATAAATTAGTTTGTATTGAGGAATTACATTTTTGGGTTACTTGTTAGTGTTAGAGATTAGTTTCACACCATGTAAATCCTAATCTAGCATGATTAGGATAGGTTTAAGGGTAATTGAGGATCATGTCTCGTTACGAAGGAGAGGTTATGATTTGGTTAAATTTGGGATTTATCATTAGGATTAGGACGATCCTAATAAGGTTGTGTTACATTAGCTATTTGGTATTGGTGTAGTTAATTATGCTACTTGGGATTGAGGGTTGGACCAAATTTTAATTACGAGAAGTAATTAGAAACCGTGCCATTTAATCAGGCGTAATTAAATGAAAAAGGACGGATTAGGTTAACCCTAAAACGGATAAGGGATTAATTAGCTAGTTGTTATTTTTGTAATAGCTAATTAAATAAATCCTTGATACAGGAGCTTGATTGGATTATTGGCGGGTGGTTCTATCGCGTT
Source organism: Boesenbergia rotunda (assembly GCA_024364735.1). Classification (NCBI taxonomy): domain Eukaryota; kingdom Viridiplantae; phylum Streptophyta; class Magnoliopsida; order Zingiberales; family Zingiberaceae; genus Boesenbergia; species Boesenbergia rotunda. The sequence goes on from JAGFNQ010002265.1 coordinate 17,531, forward strand.
TGATACGGATTTCCACTCTTGGAGGCGGGTACCCTTTGACTTATCTGTCTGATATTGTCATTTTGTTATGCATAGACTGTTATAGATAGCAGTAAGATTATACGTTATCCCTGTTTATTATGTCTGTTCTGGATACTTGTTGTTTATCCCTGAGTTATTATGCCTGTTCTGGATACATGTGGTTTATCCTTGAGTTATTATGTTGTAGTTCCATACAGTCTCAGGTATTGACATATCTATATGTATGCTTAGAGATCGTGATGTATCTCCTGCCTTTGACCTTGATGGATTTGTAGTTTCCGGTCAGTATACCTTGTAGGTTACCTGTATTTCCTGTGATAGGATTCAGACTGAGATCTAGTATACTGAGGACTTGGTGAGGGAGGTATGTGTATCTATCATACACCATCCTTGCATTGTTGCATGTCGGCGATCAGCGACTCCCTTGTGGTTGAGCCTAATCGTCTTCCGGTACATGATATGCGCACACGGCCACTCATGGGTTAGTGAATACCGTAGGATGTGCGCATTTGCCCTGTATTGCTCCGTTCGGCCACTATTTGGAGGGTGAGCGCGGGCGTGGTAGCAGCCAGGGGTCCCTTCTCGTACTGAGCCACGAGGAGATGAGAGCTAGACTCCCCCATTGCTTGGGGTTAGGAGCGTGGTCTCCGCCAGCATCCTGTCCACCTGGTCACTCAGGAGCAGTGATGGCAGGGTGCGTACAGGTTGTCACTGCTCTACCCACACGGACGTCGCAAACGATGATCCTGACTGGGACTAGGGGGTGGCACATGTCATTGCACCATGTGCATACTTTGCATTGTGCATTGTTTGCTGCACTTGATTTCTGCACTTGTTTGACATGCATATTCTGGAGACTGTTATCTGAGATTATATGTCTATTGGTATTCCACTGGTATTTGTTACCCTCTTTACAGGTTAGATGGATTCAGGTATGTATCTACCCAGTATTTTCAGTTCCAGTCTTTCCCTACTGTTAATATGAGACTGTATTAGCTAAACTCTTATTGTTAGTATAACTTTCTATGCATATTTGTTGGGTATTCACTAAGTTATGGACTCACCCCATTGCCATATATTTTTATTTCAGGGTGATGCCTGCCGGGAGAACCCTAGCCGCCAGTCCCCAGCTCGAGAGGAGCTTTGTTTTGTTTTTAGTTTGTGTTGATTTACGGTTGTGGACCCTATGTTATATACTTTGCTTCCGTTGCCATGTTTCGAACATGTATTCATGTTTTATTCGATGGGATTGTGTTGGATCGAGAAATGCGAGAGAGGGGGGGTGAATGTCGCAAATCGTTCGGATTTAAAAAAAGAGTAAGTGCGCAGCGGAAATAAGACACAAAAACAATGCTAACAAGGTCGTTTTACTTGGTTCGGAGCCTGTGTCGACTCCTACTCCAAGGCCCACGATCGTTGACCATTTTCTGCGGGCAATTCTATACATTCGAGAAAGTTTACAATAAAAAGTATTACAGAATCAGAGTAGTAAACTTAATCAAGCTCTTCGTTACCGACGTCCGGTGTAGATCGAAGTGTTGGAGCAGCAGGACGTCGTCAGCTCGAGTTGGAAGAGTTCGGGAGCGTGTCGTGGAAGCAGAAGAGCGTGGAAGCGTCGCAGTAATTGATGCTCAGAGGAAGGAGGTCGAGGGCCCTTTATATAGGGCCTAGGGGCGCCCTGGTCGACGGGGGCGCCCCCCACGTGGCAGCAGATCCGGTTTTAGCTCGGTCGCCGTCTGATCCCCTTATCCTCGGGATCCGATTTGACCGGGGCGCCCGTAGGGCTCGGGGCGCCCGGTTTGACCGGTCAAAGGCCTCATCTCTTCGGCTTCGCAGGGATGCGCTTCGGCAGCTGGCAGTGGGGGGCGCCCGCGACAAGCGGGGCGAAGCGCGTCGAGGTTGTTACAGACTTGGGTTGACCTTGGGGGCGCCCTGATCGTCCGGGGCGCCCTGCTCAGCTTCTGCCTCACTCCTTTGAGGCTCTCTGAGCTGCAGATACTCAGTCCTTCGATCCTGCATCCAGGGTTAGTCCAAATAACAATTATATTTTATACAGCCTTAGCTGTCTTGGTTCTGACTTTGGTCTCCAAAATGGAGCCCTAGGTCGAACCGACGCCTAATGTTCCCTCAAGGGGAACGCGTCCTCACCTACTCCTCTCGGGAGAGTTTACCTGGTGCCAACCGGATCCTCCAGTTGGACTTTTGCCCGGCAGTCCTTCGCCAGGTCTTGAGTTACCAAGCTGCCCTTCGCTTGGTGCCTAGCTTCCCTTCGCTAGGTCTTTTCTTCTTGCAGTCCTTCGCCAGCCTAGCAGTCCTTCGCTAGGGCTTTAGCATTCTGGCGGTCCTTTGCCAGTGCCTAGCAGTCCTTTGCTAGGGCTTCTCCTGTCTGGCAGTCCTTCGCCAGTGCCTAGCCTTCCTTCGCTAGGGCTTTTCCTGTACACTCAAGAAGCTTGTTAGACAACAACTAACCCTTAACTTTTGAACCCTTTTGCCAATATCAAAACACAAGTTTGACTTGGGTGCATTCTGCATCAACAATCTCCCCCTTTTTGATATATGACAACCTAGTTCAAAAAGTTAAGGAAAAAATGCTGAAATTGAAATCCTAAGTTAGATTCCCTCCCTTGGAAGAAATCTCCCCCTAGGTTATTCAAAAAATGGGTGGTGTGAGTTAAGTACTTCAAGTTTTGAAAAATTTCAGACTTAGAAAATTTTCAGTTTGGAAATTTTCAGACTTAGAAAATTTTCAGTTTGGAAAATTTCAGGCACTATGTTAAGCTTAAACATAAAAATTTCAGACTTAGAAAATTTTTAGTTTGGAAAATTTCAGACTTAGAAAATTTTCAGTTTGGAAAATTTCAGGCACTATGTTAAGCTTAAACATAATTTCAAAATACATAGTTCAGAGTTGGAAATTTTTAAAGAGAATTTTAAAAACCTTTAAGCTAACAATAATTTTAACCAAAAACATTAAGTTTCAAAATAATTCAGAGTTTAGAAATAAAACTAACTTTGATCCACCAATTTTATTTTTTTTCAGTTCAACTTTTTGAAGAAGACAATGGGAAAAAATTTTTAAAACAATTTTTGTTCCCTGTTTCCTTTCCAACTCTCCCCCTTTGACATATATAAAAAATGTAGAAAAAATTTGCAATAATTAAAGCATTTTCTGTACTGAATCAACCTGGAACCTAAGTCTGGTTAAATCTTTAGGGACGTGTCTAGCCCAATTAGCTACTTACCAACTGTTATAAACAGTAGTTTTCGCTAGGGTTAGTGAAGTTAAGTGCATTGTTCAAGTTAGATTGTCTAAACTTGATACTTAACTTGATTGCTGTTCAGTTTGTATTTAGTGCCCCAACTACTGCAGATGCACTGACTTAAAGCATCTTGAGTTAAGGCAAAGTCCTAAGCATCTCAACCCTTTCTAGGTTGTCAATTAAAGTACCCTAAGGTGCTTGTGAGATGCTGGCTTCTAGATCTATAGGTGCATGCAATTCTAGGGTTAGAGCCTAGGCTAAGTCCATTTCGAAAAAAACCTAGTTTTGAAGGGGGTAGTTTTTTGAAATAAAACTAAGTTAAGAAAAAATTTTAAAACCAAAGTAAAACATTTTTAACAAAGAAAACATTTTAAAATGAATTAAAGCATTTTCAATTAAGGCAGAAGCCAAAAAAAATGATTCTACTCTACTAAGCATAATCCTAACTTAATCAAGTCGGAAATAAACAAGCCAAGCTAAGATAAGCATAAGTCAAACAGAAGTCTAGTACAAGTCAACAGAAGTCAACCCTACTCAGTAGGGATAGTCAAATAGGTACACGTCCAAGTCATCTAGGAAGAGGGACCAGGCTGATTAGGTGAGCCTGGATGCCAGGATCTAAACATGGTCATCATCTCCTGATACTGGGCGTTTCTTTCCTCCCTCTCTGCTGTAAACGCGCTCATATACTCGGTATAGTAGCCCTGATGAGTTTCCAGCTGCTCAAGGTGGTAAGCCTCCGATTCTTCCCGGAGGGACTGAACCTGTGTCTCGAGGAGGGATACTCGCTCGTAGAGTGTCGGAGGATCGGGCTGAGCTAACTCTGCTGCTAAGTCGGCAACGTCGACCTCAACCTCCTTGTCGGCAATGTCCTGTGTGGCTGGTCGGCGTCTCCAAGTCAGAACCCCGGTGCCCGAGACATCTACACCGGCTAAAGAAAAGTTCCTATATCCTATCTCGTTGAAGTCGGTCATCGTGGTAATTTCGCCTTCAGTGATGTTTCGGCCGTGATGGTGGAGGATCGAGGTGATGACGTGGCAGAAGGGGGTGCGGACCCGTCCCTGAGTGGACACACTAGAGGCATGTAGGATACAGTGGAAGAGGTGAAGGCCTATATCTATGTCCAGATGGTGGATAAGGGCATAGAGGAGAAAGGTGTGAAAGGGTTTCATGGTGGCTATGTCCCTATTGGACAGAGGAAGGATGCAACGGACAATCACTCTATAGAGAGCGTAGTCCTGAATCGGCAGTCGGGTGGAGTTGAACTGCCCTCCTGCAGGGTCCATTCCCTCCCTAAAGAAATAGTTGTATAAGGTGTTCAGGTCAATATGAGAGTAGGGGGCATCGAAAGGTAGGTTCCTTGGAGGGTAGCAACAGAAGATGGACTGAGATTGTCGGAGTCCAAGAAATCAGTTCAGTAGGGTAGGAGTGATGGTCAAGGGCATTCCTTGAACGGTAGTGACGAAGCTCAATTGGTCTTGCCTAACTATGTTGTTATTGAATTCTGCACATAAGGTGTTGTTGATCGGATGTGTGCAGAATACGAGGTTATCCAGTTGATAGTAGTTAATTGCGGACATTGCAGTTGGACAGGATTGGGTAAAGAATTGACGGTTAAGGTAACTCGTCTTAATCGGAACGTAGGTGGTTCGGGCGAATTTATTACAAAGTTCTAGGTTTGGAAACCTAGGGTCGGGACTGGGCTCGTTACCGGGGTTCGACTGAACTGCTCGGCGTTTTCTAAGTGTAGAAAAATAAGTAATTAAGGATAAACCTTGGATTATAAGAAGAGATTTAAAGAAAAAAAAGAGTAATTTAAGAAAAATTAATTGTACAACTAAATTTCATACCTTGGAGGCATGGTTGAGGCAAGGGTGGGCTTAGGTTCACTTGATCCACAAGAATGAGGCAAGGGGAAGAAGAAGTGTGAGATGTGGTGTGGGAGGAGAAGGAGACTCGGGTCCCTTTTATAGGGGTTTTATGGGGGGCGCCCGAGAGGTCACGGGCGCCCTGATCAAGGCTGGTCAACTGCAGCTTTTGCTGCTTTGACTGGCGTGGACGACAGTTTCTCGATGGGGGTGCCCGACAGGTCACGGGCGCCCTGGTCAAAGGTAGTTGATTGCAGCCTTTTGGCTGCTTTAATCAGCTTGGGGGACAGAAGCGTATAGGAGCGCCCGACGGGTCACGGGCGCCCTTGTCAAGTCGGTCAAATGCAGCTTTTGCTGCTTTGACTGGAGCTGGTACGTTGTCAGTGTTGTCGGGGGTGCCCGACAGGTTACGGGCGCCCTCATGGACTGCTTTCAGCAGCCTTTGACCTTGTGCAGTTGGGCGCCCGGGATGGTCAGGGCGCCCTAGGTAGCAGCCTTTTGACTGTTTTGACCAGGTTTGACTGTTTGACTTTGTTTGACTGTGTTTGACCATGTTTGACTATGTTAATCATAGTTTGACTATGTTAACCACAGTTTGACCATGATTATGAAAGCACAAGCAAGGTAGTTTAATTTGAGTTTAATTTTCCTGTCTCACTGAATCTAGGGTTTTCAATCACGTTAACCTTAAGATTTTTGTGAGACAGATTTGAGGGTAAAAATTAATTTTAAAAAGAAGTTTTAATTTATTTTGAAAAGTTATTTACTTTTGAAACAGATTTTTAAACAAATAAGTTTAGAAATTTTGAAAAATAGATTAAGTGATTTTTGAAAGAAAAAAAATAAGTTTAAGAATAGAAATTTTGAAAACAGATTAGATCTATAATTATTTGAAATTTGAGTTAGATTCGAATTTGACAAAAGATAATTTGAATTTGAATTTCAGAAATTGGCTTCCAGGTCTTGGCGAGGCACTAGGCCTTCTTTGGCCGTAGCCTTAT
>JAGFNQ010002265.1:23781-63415 GCA_024364735.1 Boesenbergia rotunda
CAAGCAATCAGAAAAAAAAAATTATCTAATAATGAAAATTATTTTGATTTTGGCTCCCCCTGGACTAAAGCCTCTGTATGGGTTAGGCAAGATGTGAATCTTGTCCTTGGGGATCCAAAATTGATTTGAACCAGTTGGTTTAGTCAGGCACAGTTTTGGCACCCATGCCTGAACCTTAGGTCTTGACCGGTTCAGTACAGCAAAGTAAGATCTTTGCCGAGATTTGGTTCTGTAGCCAAGTCCGGATCGGTTTAGAACAGACTTCTGTTTTCCAAGAATCATATCAAGGTTCTTGGAACCAGAAGTGAATCGTTCTAAAGATGTTCTTAAGTCCTTAACTTGAGTTTTCAGGGAGGAGTTCTCTGATTCAAGTTTTTCAACTTGATCAGAGGTTCCTTCCTGAATTTTCTCAGTTAAGGATTTAGACTCAGCTCCCTCTTTCAGGAGTTTTACTTCCTGTCGGAGGGACTCGATTCGGAGTTTGGCTTTCGCCAAATCTCGGGATAGATATGAGATAAGAGAATTTAATTGCAATTTTTAAAAACCTGTTACTCTTATATCGCCGTCGTCGGAGAAGGTCAGCTTGCCGTCGTCCTGGTTCGAGTCTGAGTCAGTCTCGATTTGATCCGAAGCGGTCAGGGCTAGAAGATTGGACTGCGGTGCTTCTTCTTCTTCTTCTGAGGAAGACTCGTCCCAGGTTACTTGGAGTGCCTTCTTCTTTCTGGTCTTTTTGGACTCCTTTAGGCTTGGACATTCAGTCTTGTAGTGGCCCTTCTTCTTGCATTCGTAGCAGGTTACGTTGGGCTTGTGTTTGTCAGTTGCTGGTTCAGCTGGTTCATCCTTTCTTCGGCTTGTTCTCCGTGTGTTGGCTTGGTTCTTCAACTTTTTGTAGTAGCTTCAAGCTAGCCGGACTAGTTCAGATTGATCTTCTTCTTGATCTTCTGTTTCTGAGTCTGAGATAGACTCGGGTTCAACTTGAGTTTTCTTCTTAGTCGTCCTTCCTGTTTTCCCTGCAAAGAAAGCTATACTTTTCTCGGCCAAATTGCAGTTAGTTTGTTCATGAAGTTCAAGTTCAGAAAATAACTCATCTAACTTAATTTTTGAAAAATCCCTAGAGACCTTGTATGCATCTACCATAGATGCCCACAAGGTGGTCCTAGGAAACGCGTTTAGGGCATACCTTATAAGATCACGGTTTTGAACCTGGTGACCTATTGCGTGAAGACCGTTCATCAATTCCTGGATTCTGGCATGGAGCTGAGCTGCTGTCTCGTTATCTACCATTCTGATGGTGAAGAGCTTGTTCAGTAGCAGATCCCGTTTACTGATCCTCGTATCTGAAGTTCCTTCGTGGAGCTCGATCAGTTTAGCCCATAGCTCCTTGGCACTGTTGAAAGGGCCTACGCGGTTCAGCTCCTCTTTCGTTAGTCCGCATTGGAGGGTCTGAGTTGCTTTGGCGTCAGCTTCGATTTTGCGTTTAAGGGCAGTGTCCCACTCTGAGTAGTTTTGCGGTACGCCTACAGCATTTGTGGGAATCATCAGTCCAAACTGGATGATTATCCACATATCCACCTGAGTTTTCAGGTGGACCTCCATTCGACTTTTCCAGTAAGGAAAGTCTTCTCCACTGAAAAGTGGAGGTCTGGCGGTGCTAAAGCCTTCTTGGATGACCATTTGTTCTGAAATAGCAAACAACACAAAAAAAAACCAATATTCAAAGACTTGGTCTTGGATTAGTAGTGCGGGAAGAATAAATAAAAACAAATTTCAAGGGGTGTTGCACCAACCTTGAAAGAAAAATTCGAACGAAAAATATTTAACGAAAAAAAAATTGAAAAAAAAAATCCGAAATTTTCAAACTGGTGGTTGCACCAAGTTTGAATTCCCCGCTCTGATACCACTTGTTGGATCGAGAAATGCGAGAGAGGGGGGGGTGAATGTCGCAAATCATTCGGATTTAAAAAGAGTAAGTGCGCAGCGGAAATAAGACACAAAATCAATGCTAACAAGGTCGTTTTACTTGGTTCGGAACCTGTGTGGACTCCTACTCCAAGGCCCACGGTCGTTGACCGTTTTCTGCGGGCAATTCTATACGTTCGAGAAAGTTTACAATAAAAAGTATTACAGAATCAGAGTAGTAAACTTAATCAAGCTCTTCGTTACCGACGTCCGGTGTAGATCGAAGTGTTGGAGCAGCAGGACGTCGTCAGCTCGAGTTCGAAGAGTTCTGGAGCGTGTCGTGGAAGCAGAAGAGCGTGGAAGCATCGCAGTAATTGATGCACTGAAGAAGGAGGTCAAGGGCCCTTTATATAGGGCCTAGGGGCGCCCTGGTCGACGGGGGCGCCCCCCACGTGGCAGCAGATCCGGTTGTAGCTCGGTCGCCGTCTGATCCCCTTATCCTCGGGATCCGGTTTGACTGGGGCGCCCGTAGGGCTCGGGGCGCCCGGTTTGACCGGTCAAAACCTCATCTCCTCAGCTTCGCAGGGATGCGCTTCGGCAGCTGGCAGTGGGGGCGCCCGAGACACGCGGGGCGCCCGCGACAAGCTGGGCAAAGCGCGTCGAGGTTGTTACAGACTTGGGTTGACCTTGGGGGCGCCCTGGTCGTCCGGGGCGCCCTGCTCAGCTTCTGCCTCACTCCTTCGAGGCTCTCTGAGCTGCAGATACTCAGTCCTTCGATCCTGCATCCAGGGTTAGTCCAAATAACAATTATATTTTATACAGCCTTAGCTGTCTTGGTTCTGACTTTGGTCTCCAAAATGGAGCCCTAGGTCGAACCGACGCCTAATGTTCCCTCAAGGGGAACGCGTCCTCACCCACTCCTCTCGGGAGAGTTTACCTGGTGCCAACCGGATCCTCCAGTTGGACTTTTGCCCAACAGTCCTTCGCCAGGTCTTGAGTACCACGCAGCCCTTCGCTTGGTGCCTAGCAGCCCTTCGCTAGGGTTTGTTCATTCTGGCAGTCCTTCGCCAGAGCCTAGCAGTCCTTCGCTAGGTCTTTTTCTTCTGGCAGTCCTTCGCCAATGCCTAGCATTCCTTTGCTAGGGCTTGTCCATTCTGGCAGTCCTTCGCCAGAGCCTAGCAGTCCTTTGCTAGGGCTTCTCCTGTCTGGCAGTCCTTCGCCAGTGCCTAGCCTTCCTTCGCTAGGGCTTTTCCTGTACACTCAAGAAGCTTGTTAGACAACAACTAACCCTTAACTTTTGAACCCTTTTGCTAATATCAAAACACAGGTTTGACTTGGGTGCATTCTGCACCAATAGTAGGATCTTCTACGATATTTAATTAGTTTTTCTTATATTTTTTAAAAAATCACATTCTGCAACGAATAGTTTTTGTTGCAAATCTGCAACGAGACTTTTTCGTTGCAGATCTGCATCAAAACTTTTCGTTGCAAATCTACAACGAAAATTTTCATTGCGGATTTCATTGTAAATCTCAAAAATCAGATTTTTTTTTAAAAAAAATACACGTCCTTTAAAATTTCGTTGCAAATTGCATCCCAAATTCGCAACGAAAAATAAAATATTTTTCGTTGCAAAATTCGTTGGAGATTTGCAACAAATATATTTCGTTGCAATATTGCGATGAATTAATTCGTTGCAAATGTCCAATGACAAATATTTGCTGCTAAATTCGTTGCTTTTTTGCGACGCTAATGGGTTCGTTGCAAATCTACAATGAATATATCATTCGTCGCGAAATTTGTTGCTAAAATGTTTTTGACGCTAAATTGCGACAAAGATTTTTTATTGCCAAATTTGTTGCTAATTTGGGACGAATATTTTTTTCGTTGCAAATTTTGTCGTAAATCTGCAACAAAAAATATTCGTTGCTAACTTTCGTCCCAAAAAAATTGTTTTTTTTGTAGTGTTTTGACTCTTAGTACAATTTAGCAATTCAAGTATGCAAGAATTTGATCACAGTGACAAACAAAGATAGACAACGTACACGAATTTTTAAAAAATAATTATTCTTATTTATAATTCCTCCTTTTCCTAAAGTTTTTAGAGATGGGGAAACCTTAAAAAAGAATAAAAATTAAGGCACAAAAATACTATAATGTATGACAACAAAAATATATATGAAAAATTATATGCTAAGAATGCTGATTGAAGTTGAAGCCCAAAATTGTAGCACGTCGTCACTGAGGATTGAAGATCATAGAAAGCGCAACAAGCACAATGAGTATGAGCATGGAAAAAGTAATACTAGGATGAAGAGTTGTTCCAAAGCTCTACCTTGAGACTCCTTGTATAAAGCATCTTCAAATGTTGACGTGGCATGCTTTTGGTCGATTGGAACCTCTTCGATAGTCTGGATGCTGCTAACGTGGCTATAATATTTATTAGCTAGATAACGTCATCTGCAGTCTCTGATCGACTAGAAGTCTTTCGTGTTAGTAGGAGTCCTAGAGCCAAATTATGTGATGATCGACTAAATAATTTTTTATCATATTCTATCATTAATAAAGACATGTTTGATTATTATACTTTATATTTGTGCTAAATAACTTAGTATAATAATATCTTTGTGTCACGCCCCCAGAGGCACATGCTTCCTCGAAAATCGGGCAGCATCTCCCCTTTACGGCGGACAATATGAGGCAATTATACATCATATCTCTTCAATATAGCTCAGCCACAAGCGGCTGACATCACAATAATATGTAGAAATCACAACCACGCAGTTTATATTAACATAAAAGGTAACGGGTGGCTCAGCCACCTTAAGCATAAAAGAAAACACAACTTAGTAAGAAACTCCACAACGAATAAACTCGATCAACAAGAAGTGACTACAAATTTGTCAAGGTCATACCAGAAATAATATAAAATGCGGAAACAAAGAAACTACGGAGAACCAACTCTGAAATAACTCCAAACCAAAATAACCCGGTGAAACTGAGGGACTGGCAACTGGATCATCTCCTGGCTCCAAGCAATACCACTACCTGCTATCTGAAACAACAAAAAAGGAAGCAGGGGTGGTGAGTCCGGGCGGACTCTGCGGGTATATGAGTAGACAATAAGCATGACATAAATAAGATAACGAAGTAGAGAATCAAAAGGTACAGTCCATAAGAAATATCAGATTTACCTAATCATGCATAACCAATATAATACGATATGGTATAAAATCCGAATAACGACTAAGCAGGTATAGAACAACTCAACAACAATAATATCAAGATCGACATGCATGTCATACATATGCAACAATCATAGCTCATATAAGTGCATCAAACACAAACAAACGTATAAAAGAAATACGTATGCACATGATGCAATGACATGTGTCACCCCTGACGCCAGTCAAGCCGTCAACACATCCCATTTGTGTGACCGAGTGGGTAGGGCTGTGACAACTGTACCACTCCAACAACAACAATATACTAAACAACAATAATACCACATAAGGCGTGGTTGAGTGGACAGGATGCTGGGGAGTCTACACTCCAACCCCTATACATAGGGGGAGCTATACAGCTGCAATATCTCTCTATAAACAACGGTGAGGGTGAGCCACCAACAGCTCATCCCTCTAAAATAATGGTGAGGGTGTCACTGTCTGGCATGACAGGACAAACACTCGCACTCTAACCACTACCATGACAACATGTGGTTGAGTGAATCGAGCAACAATATGACTAACGACGGCTTAACCAAATGTAAGCCAACAGTCGTTAGTATGCAACGTGCAAGTATGGTGCATGATATACGATGCACGAACAACCAAAGCAACCACGATGCAATAAAATCTAACGAGTGAAACATGCATCGATACAACCAACCAGAAACCGAAATCCAACGATTATGCGTCTACACTACTAGGTAGGGTATTTCTAATGCCAAATAAACCTTATTGTGTTTAATGAACTTCTAAGTGCTCGCGTACAAGCGGCACTTTATAGAATAGAAAATCAATAGAGGACTGTACGGATACAAACTTGGAATACTCGAAGATCAACGAAGAATAAGTCTCAACGGCGATGTTTAAATAACGACAAAGAACAAGGTCAAGTAACCTATAAGACATAAACTAGCCATGCTTTAAGGTAAAAGAACTACTCGAGTACAAAGGAGAAATACCCGCCTTTTAATTGTAGAACGTGACCGAAATAACCTCTTCACGATCCACCGAACGAGTCCAAAGTCAAGGTCCTGTTAAATAATTGGAATTAAGCTAAATAAATAATCAAACACGGTTAGAATAAATCCTAACTATAACACTTATTTAATCAACTCATAACCAATTCCCAAAACCCAACCTAAACTTTTAATTAATGGACACTAATGAAGCTCTTAAATGTCACATGACACATAATAGCTTCAAGAGCAGTTCTCGGTACTGTCCACAACAGCTTAAAGCATACTCCACCAGACACTACAAATCCAAGATTATAACTCACGACACAAGTGACCTTTGAAACTTCCAACCATAACTCAGGCAATACAATTTGCTTCACCCTGAACCGAAAACAACCGAAGAAACAATGATGCAACAAAGTCCAACAAATACACGATGCATCCATACAATCAACCGGAAATCAAAAACCAAAATTCTAACTTACGGTCAAATCCCTATAATTGCACAGATTTGAAGTATACCTCCCGATCACCATAATCCCAACACACATTGTCATCTAAACTCAAACCATAATAGTCACCCTTACCTTGATGGCTACCAGGATGTCGCGCGTGGAGCAAACAGGTGGCGGCGCAGCCTCTATGGTGGGGAGAAGAGGTCGACTGCAATCTGCGACCGAGAGAAAGAGGGATCACGTCGCTGCTCTCGCTAGTGGCCAGAGAAGAGATAGCGATCGACTAGGGTTTCGCGCGAGGGCAGCGGCGCTCTGCTCGTGCTCGACGCCGGAGTAGAGAAGGCCGGGAGGCGGTGGCAGTCGCGAGGGAGAGGAACCGCTCGTGCGGTTTTCGGCGCCGCTCGCAGCGAAGGGGAGAAAAGGAATGGTTTGGGTGGTTTCAATTGGAATCGGAGAAAAACTTAGGGCTTTAAGGATTTTATACAAGTTTTGGCCTTTTTGCAAAAAGGCCCTCCAAGTTTCGAAAATTACAACTAAACCCTTTAAAAATTTCGGTTTTAACACTTTGGGTTGTAGGTTGTTATCTACATCATATTGATTAGTTGAATCGATAATGAGATAATGTAGAGAATACTACACTAAATCATTCCTAGTCAAAGCATTAATATTCAAGGAAAATATTGATGCATAGAGACTAGCATGTAGGTCAATTGATGACTTGAGCTCACAAGTCATAGATATGTGATATCAAGTTGACACAAGGGTATATATTAGAGAATGCATACTAAATTGACCCGCCATGAGAATGTTTCATAGATTGTCATATGAGTCTCATAAACTTTCTCATGTGATTATTAGTATGAATAGTCCTTAGACCTTAAGTCACTACAGTTCCTTACATAAGGTGTTATGTACTTTGGTATCGTCAAACGTCACCCATAAATGGGTGGACTATAAAGGCGATCACTGGTTATGTAATGAATTATGTGGAGGGATGTGAGTGATGTATATACGATCTATCCCTTCCATATGACGGGAGTGATATTTGTAGCCCCCTTGATCGAGTATGACTACTAAAACACATGACCATGCTCAAATGAGTCAATATGAGATATTGAGCTCATTTGTTTGAGTGAGTCTACTCGGGGATCAAGAAACACAAAGATTGATCGAGGATGACACAGTCTATGCCTCATTGGTCAATCTAGATATCGAGGATAGAAAGACAAGGCCATATATTGCCATAGTCATGGAGGTTAAGTCGGATCTCGATTTCCTCATTACTTGGGTAGCAATGATACATTGCTTGATGCCGCTCATTGGTTATATGTATAAAAAGGTTTAGACACATTACCAACGTTACGAGAACCTATTGGGTCACACACTAAGGACAAGATGCTTCGGAGATTAATTAATCTTAGTTTGACTAAGATTTGATCCGAATTGGATTAATTGAGTTAGACTCAAGTGAATCCAATAGGATTATGGGATTGAGATCTAATTTGAGTTAGACTCATTTAGATTAGACTCAATCATATTTGAATGAGATATTAATTCATTAAAATATTTAATAAATTAATAATAGAGGAAGATGAAAAGTTCCTCTTCATTAGATGAAGAGAAGTTGAAGAGCCACATGAGAAAATGTGCTCTAATTGGGTTTTTATTGGCATTAATGGAGGGAAGATAAAGGGACAAAATACTTCCCATTCATGGGATGAGTATAAAGGAGTTTTTCTTGTCATTTGGAAGGAGTAGTTGTCATTTTACCTTCCCCTCCTTCTCTTGGCCGAAAATCCTCTTCTCCTTCTCCTTCTTGCTTTGTGAATCTCATCTTGTGGCTAGCACCACAAAGGCGATTCTTCTTTGAAGCTTGTGAGATCATGTTCGTGCGGATACGCATAGAGGCTGGGACACTTGAACATGCAAAAGATCCGGCATACCTCGGACAAGCGGGATAAGCGAAGGGCGCGTGCCAATGGTATACATATACGATGGGAATTTGTAAAGTAACTTTGTATGAGTTTTTCTTTCACATGGATTGCTTGTGAGATCTATTATTTCTACTATGATTTTTAAATATTTTTTCCTATAGATCCCTACAGTGGTATTAGAGCTACTTGCAAAAAATTGTACAATGTTTAGAAATTTTTTTATATGTGATATAAAAGTAGGACATAATTTTGTTATGGATTGTATAATGTATGAGCATTTGTCGAGATACAAAATTTGTGTTGATCAAACTAAAAGTTTATAGCATTATCATATGAAATATGAAAGTTATGGTCTGATTATACTTAACAAATTTAATAACCTATGATTTCGACTCATGAGGATTTTTTCAATCATAATAAAAATTGATGTCCTAAATCTATTATGTGTGATTGATGATATGATGAATGGTTATGATCTTAAACCCAATGTGATTGGATGTATGTGTGTGTGCATGTTGTAATGTAATTCATAATACGGTCTGTGTGTCGTGCATTATCTCTATTTTTCTAGTTGTAAAATAGATTTAGACTCGAATGTAACTCGAGTTTTCTTAATTTGTAATGTACAAAACGAGGAGTGGAATGCCCATTGAAGGATGAAGTTACAAGAAGGATGCAGACGACACATGATGACCGAAGGATGCACATGGAGAAGATGTTATCCCTAGGTTGACCATTAATTTTCTCATTGTCTTGAGAAGATCGTAGTATACGGGCCATAACCATGCCCCGTTTTATTGCTTATATGTTGATATATGCAATATCTATATGATATGCATGATTATATAAACATTTATCTTAATTAAGTCAACTTGATATGCTTACCAAAGTTTGGTACTAATAATCTACCTCGATCATTTGTTGTTGGATTTGCCAAAACAAAGCGACACATTTTATGTTGGTAGAGTGTGAGAGGACAATTATGATGCCCCTCTATCGAACTTTGGGTGAGACTTAACTAAGTCGCCTCAATTGGATTGAGAAACTTAGAGGCATATTCCAAAAGTTGGGAAAATTGGGTAAGAGAATAATTATACTAAGTCTTGGGCGATTAGTCAAAGCTAACTCAAGATGATATGTAATGTGAATCTTGACCTTCTGTTTCCAAGAGTTGCATAAGATGAAATTGGTAAAATATTACCTACCTAATTATACTAAGTCTTAGGTGATTAGCTAAAGCTAACTCAAGATAAAGTATAATATGGATTTTGTCCCATATGAATATAATCGCTATTTGATTTGGAGCTAGTAGTGTGGGAAAATTGAGTTTGCCCACATCCATGACTAGCCCCTACCAAAACTCTACGATTTAGTGGGAGTGTCATTTAATTAAAGACCTAATTAAATGATTTAGATATGATACTTATTTCTGCATATATTACTGTTGTAGATCACCATGACATCTACCACGTCAAATACTCTCTCTCTGTGATCCGTCCTTGAGAAGGACAAGCTCAACAGAGTTAATTTCCTGGGCTGGTACAGAAACTTGAGGATTGTCCTCAAGCGAGAACGAAAATTGTACGTCCTACAGCAACCTCTTCCAGAAGCACCTATCACTACCGCCACTCGCGACGAAAAAGATGCTTACACGAAGCATCAATATGATGCACTTGATGTATCATGCCTCATGCTTGCCACCATGAACTCTGTGCTTTAGAAGCAACATAAGTGTAGGATGTGTATACTGAAAGACATGATTTCTCTATTTGAACATCTTCATTTTGAAAAGAGAATCACAACTATACTAGGTGCCTATTTATATTAGTACATGCACGAAGTCCAATTACTTTGCATTGTTGATAACATGGTGTGTGGTGTCACACGAAAGATGATGTTATCAGTCCCTTGCTTAATATAAATAAGAGGCCCACAACCGAGATGGAATTGGACAACCCATCGGGATTGTTGTAGTGTAGTTAGGTGTGGTTGATCTTGACCATAAAATTACACTAGTATGCTTTAAGTTCATTGAGCAGGACCAAAACTCGAGGTTATCCAATTTGTACTAACACGATAATTGGATAGGATCTCAAGATATTATTATGGAGTACGATCCCTTAATCTCGAAATAATATCGGGCATATATTATTAATTATTATTTTTTTGATTTATCAATGGGCGAGATCTATTCTGTAAGATCGATAGACTCGGTAAGCTGGGAGATAATATTAATAATATGATGTGTCGATGATTATTGACGAAATTCGTGTCCTGGTGAGTCAGAATGATGATGCCCCCTTGACGAGCTCAAAAGGTTCATCGTGCTAAACCCTGCAGGTGGATTTGATCCGGCACGATGATAAAGTTGAGTGGTACTAGTCAAGGACTTAGAGGTTAATTAATTTAAATTGTAGTAATTTAATTAATTAACGGGCATTCGTGATCTTAAACACGGAGGATGGACGACTCGTAATAAGTAGAGCCCATATGTAAATATGGGATTGGTAAGGTAATTCAATGGGGGTCCTTTAGTAGAATGGATCATCATTAATGGATCGGATTTGGATCCATTAGCAAGCCAAGATCCAATTCCTCCTCATTCTCCCTCTCGGTGCGCTTCCTCGTCGGCAGAATTGCCGGAGGCAATTCAGATCTTGCGGCAATTCGAATTGCCTCGGCAGCAATTTCGAGGCAACTCAGAACAATTGCCACAAGGCAATTGGGATTGCCTCGGCAGAATTGCCTGAGGCAATTCAGGTAAGTGCGGCAATTCCGAGGCAAGCAGCAGTCATTGCCTTATGGCAATTGAGTTGTCGTGAGGCAATGAATTGCCATGGGAAATTTAGTATTTCTCGTGAGGCAATTGAATTGCCGCGAGTTTCTTTGGAGAAAAAAAAAATAATGAATCAGACAGCAGACAAATTGAATCTGGAATGACTAGTCTGGCTGCATGGAAGTTTCCCACTCGTCACCAGGGTAAATTGGGAAGCGTTCGCGGTGGGCAGTCTAGAAGCCCAGCGTCCTAGGGTTCGCGCCCCATTTAGAGGAAAAATTCCTACAAAATGCGTCATAGTTGGGGATCGAACCGCGGATGCCTAGGTTAACAACTAGATGCCCTACCGCTGCACCATAGCCCCGGGGGCAAGTTTTCCTTGGAGAGGTGAGATAGCAAGTTGCTTCAGCAACTCGATTGGAGCGGTAGTGAGTTGCCTCGTATTTGGGACATGATAATTTTCTTCGAGTTGTTTTGCATAACACAAGTTGGAGTTGTGGAGTGGCTCGGAACACAAGTTGCTTGTGCAACTTGGAGTTGCTCTGATCGCAAGAGCTCCAAGAAACATGTGTTGGTGCCGGAAGCACCATATTGAACCTTATTTTGATATTGACAAATGATTCAATGTTTAGTACTATTTGTGATCTAATAAAGTTACTCAAGTGTGCAGGAAAGTCCTAGTTAATCTAGGCAAGAAGTCCTGGCAAAGGGCTAGACAAAGAAGTCCTGGTCGAGGACTGAGCAAGAAGAACTGACCGAAAGTTGGGCAAAGAAGTCCTGGTCGAGGACTGGGCAAGAAGTCCTGGCAACGGGCTGGGCACCGAAGACTTGACCGAAAGTTGGTCACGAAGACCTGACCAGAAGTTGGGTACGAAGACCTGGTGAGGTGGATTGAGCAAAAGTCCAACCGGAGGAGCCGGTTGGCAAAAGGTAAACTCTCCTGAGAGGAGTAGGTGAGGACACGTTCCCCGTCGAAGGAACAGTAGGCGTTGGGTCGACCTAGGGTTCCATTTGGAAGATTCAAAGTCAGAACCAAGACAGCTTAGGCTGTAAATAAAGGCTAATATGTTTTGCTTCTTTGTTTTGGAACTAACCTTAGTTGCAGGGATCAAAGGACTGGTTTTCTGCAGCTAGGCGCCTCACTGGAGTGTGGCACCTTACTGGGGTTAGGCGCCCGAATGCATTCGGGCGCCCAAGTGCAAAGGTAAAATGAAGCAAACAACCACGAAGCCTCTGGACTTACTCAGCTCAGGCGCCCGTGAGGTCACGGGCACCCCCATCAGCTCAGGCGCCCAAGTGGAGATGGATAAGCGCTGACCGAGCCTGCGGATAAGGGCTCACCCAGGGAAGGCCAGGTGTTAGGCGCCCCCATCGTCATAGGCGCCCGTATGGGTGCTATAAAAGGGGGTTTACCCCCAAGGCTTCGACATCACTTGCTCTCAACGCTCCAAACCTTTTCGTTCAAGCACTATGCTCCGGCAAACTCCGACTTTGAGATTCCAGCACCGACGACGACCCTCTGCTTCGAAATTCGATCCACCTTGGGCGTTGGTAACGTAAAGTGTTCCAAGTTTAATTTTCTGCTCTACTTCTATACTTAATTTGTAAAACTGTTATTGCGATTATAGAATTACCCAAAGTAAACGGTCAAGGACCGTGGGCCTTGGAGTAGGAGCCGATCGCGACTTCGAACCAAGTAAAACCGACTTGTGTTCTTTCATTTTCCGCTGCGTATATTCTTTAACTTTCCGAAAAATTTAATAACGATATTCACCCCCTCTATCGTTTTCTTCGATCCAACAACTTGTTGTTCAGACGCTGGCAGTGGAGGAAAGAATCAATTGAGTTTGTGTTTGGATTATCTTCTTCCTTGGAACGGTCGTTGGCATCCCTATGGTTAGGGATTGGTTGGCGCAAGGAGAATGAATCAACTTGGTGACCACGGGTCTTGGTTGATCGTCGCCCACACGACGTCCAAGAGGGGAGGGTCATACGGTAGAAGATCGTAAGGTAATGGAAGGTATAATTCTTCCTTTGGCTCCTTATGTTCATTTTGTGCCTTATTCATTTGCCTCGTAATTTCATGATATTTAATTTTTTTGATTTGATATCATAGTTAATAATTAAATAATTGGACCTCGACCATAAACACAAAAGTCGGCGATCAACTCATCGCCTTTTTCGCGGTCGAACGGTTGAGCAAATCACAAGACTGGTTTTGGTAATTGGACGAGTTGTGATTTGGATCGTTCGATACAGCACGAGGCGGTCGATGGGAAATGAGTCTTCATTCGGATTAAAATTTTAATCCATAGACATAGAGAGGTTTCTCGGATCGACTAGGTATTCGCTTAGGAAACCCGCCAAGCCATACCCAATAAATCATATTAGAGCTGAGGTTTCCGGCTTTGTGTGTTTAGGATTGGTTAATTTTGCAATTTTCATACATTTTGTTTTGTTGGATGATGCGTGGATGTGCGTAGGCTAATATTGTGTTGCAGGCATGAGATTCCAACTTCATGGCCAAATATGTGTTGTGTGATTGATTTGCAATTTTTGTAATTAATTAATCCTCGGGGTTGACGAGGCTAGGTATTTAATTTTTGCAATTAAATACGGCACATGTTTAGCCGAGTTTTTTTATTTACAGTTGGTCTAGATTTCATGTACACTCCTTCGTGGAGTATAGGATCAATGATGTAAATAATTAATTATTCATTTCGGCTCAGAGATCCCTCAAGGTAGCATGCACAGAAGGAAGGGAGGAGCAGACGAAGTGACGACACGACTGGAGGCACATTAGAGACCAAGGGGCCATAAAAGTTGGAAAATCTAGGATTTTCATTATTTTATTTTCATGTTATTGGTTATGTGCTTGGTTGTGTGATTGTGCTAGAAAATTCCTCGAGGTAAATTACTAAGTGGGAGAGGGACCCTAAGGGTCCCGCGGCTTCCATTACAATTCGACAAGTGATGCGAACAAGTCTGCGTGTCGGGTCTGAGTGCCTTTCTCCCCATCGGATGGACTTGTTCTGCGGATCACTCGGTCGAAAATGACTATAGAAAATTATTGAAGAGCGTGTGCACTTCCCCATCGGAAGGCAGATAATCGGAAATAATTTTCTTAGTGTCGTGTAATGGTACACACTTAGATGCGAATAATAGTATCCTTCCCATCGGAGTCAATGCTATTATTTAGCAGAGCCGAAGGAAACCAACTGTTGATCTTACTTGTCCAAAAGTTAGGTTGACAAGATAGTAAGATCGATGGGTAAAACCTCCTCTTACGAATGTAGGGATTCGTATACATCCACACCATCATGGCATGCGAATTTCTCGATGTATAGGGGTGTTGGTTGATTTCGAAAATTAATTGTTTTAAGGAATCAATTTATTTTCGATTTATAAAATAGTGTATGTTATGATTCTTAGAATTTTCAAAATATCCTTTAACCCACTAACTACAAAACTTAAGGAAACCAAACTTAGTGGCCCCAACTTTATAGACTGGAAAATAAGCCTAGACATTGTCCATTCCGCAGAAGTACAAATAGGTACTCTTCGAGAAATATCCTCAAGATGATGACCCACCTCAATGAGATTAAGGTTCTTAGAGGACAAATCGACGGGGAAACCCAGGTCGATATAATACTCCAATCCCTGCCTAGGAGTTTTGAGTTGTTTCGGCTCAACTATAACATGAATAAGCATGAATATACGTTGAGGGAACTCCTGGGAGAACTCTAAGGGACAGAGGGGCTCTTTCGTAAAGATTCATAAGCCTTGGCCACTCAGAAGGTTTCTACTTCTGTGCCGAAAGGCTGGAAGAAGAAGAAACAAGGTGAGTCCAAGAAGGCAGCAGAATCTCATGGACCTCAGGCTGGTGTAACGAAACCAAGTGCTTCACGAGCTAGCAGGCTGGACATTGAAAGGCGAGCTGTCCCTATTGTCAAGAGAAAGGTATATCTTTTCTTTTGTCATTGTAACATGTTTTTGCGGTGTTATCTACCGGTACCTAGTGGGAAGATACGGGTGCCACTAAACATGTCTACAATTCTTTACAGGGGTTCTAGGAAGCCCAACGACTAACTAAAGAAAAGATTACCGTCTACATGGGATATGCTACGGAGGTGGCGACCATTGCAGTGGGAGTTATTTATTTGTCTTTAGAAGATAAAGTTTTGGTTTTAAGATTACTTTTATGTTCCTAATTTTAGAAAGAACTCTGGTTCAGTTTCTGAAATAATGGATACTCTATTGCTTTTGTTAAGAAAGTAGAATAGAAAGATTATCTAGTTAGGAACATGGATAAGCAATTTAAGTAATTAAAACCAAAGTCTCCCATGATGCAAATAGTAGCTAATAGCTCATCATCTAACCAAAGTAAGAGAAAGTTCCTTCTGAGATGAACCAAACATACCTTTGGCGTCTAAGGCTTGGTCTTATTAACCTTAGTAGGATTCAAAGGTTGATAGCCGATGGGCCCTCGGGTTCATTGGTGGTGGGAGATGTCCCAATCTTTGAATCTTACTTGGAAGGTAAGGCGACCAAGAGGTTTTTCAAGGTTGAGGGGTATAGAGCCAAAGATATGTTAGAATTGGTTCATTCTGATTTGAGTGGTCCTATGTGTTGGGGCAATCGACCCTGAGATGATCTGGAGGATCATGATATTTTGATGTGTGGGCAATATGGTTAAGTTAGAATTTGTTTTGTTCTCATATTTGTACATGAGTGTGCAGGTGTAAAAGTACACATGGACTTGGTTGATGTCTTCAGGTGAAGGATGGCATGGAGGTAAGCTGGAGGCTTACGTGCACATCCGAGGGACCGTTGGATAGCAGGGATGATGAGCCGAGGGATGCGGACTTCGAGGCGTACGTGAAGGGTGACATGGAGGCAAGCTGGAGGCTTGCGTGCACATCCGAGGGACGAGGGCCAAAGATGAAGAGGGCGTGAAGGTAACAGTCAAGGCTTTTGGTGAAGAGTCAACTGAGTTGTGAGGATCTGAGTATGTGGTTTTGTACTCAGGGGTCTAAGCCGGGAGGGATTGAGTGCGGAGGGACTTGTACTCAGGAGTGAACCCCTCGGCTTAAGGGTGTCCCAGTCGACTGGCCTATTGGCAGTCGACTGGTATGAGCTGGAACAGGTTGGCAGATTCGAACGTTGTGTGTAACGGTCGAATCTGAGTGGGACCAGGTGACTGCCATTTGGGCAGTCGACTGGTAGCGGCTGTTTCAGATTCGAGCCCTATTTAAAGGGGCTCGTTTCCTACTATCTTCTTTGACGAAACTCGCTTGGGTAAAGTGAGTTAGTAGTCTATTATGATCAGAGAGCTTCCAAGTGTTTGTGGCGAGGTTTCTCCACCCACAAGGAGCGACAGATCTAGCCAGAGGTTATCCGGTGGTTGATCCACCGACGGATTCTTGGATTAGTCAACCGACCGGGGCAGATACCAAGTAAACCAGGTTGTTAGCATTGTTTTGTTTCTTATTTACTTTGCATATTATTATTTCTGCTGCGCTAACAACGTTGTAGAGATTAAAACGACGACAAAGTGCTATTCACCCCCCCCTCTAGCATGCCTAGACGATCCATTAGTTGGTATCAGAGCGAAGGAACGCTCTTGATCGGACTAACCGCCGAGGGAGCACTCGCTAGAGGAAGAAGAACATGGAAGATAAGTTGGGAGAAGATATCAACACACCACCATCCTATAATCATGAAGAATTCGATCATTGGAAGACAAGGATGGAAAATTGGCTAGGGATGGATTGGGAATGTGTTGGATCGAGAGAATACGATAGAGGGGGGGGGTGAATATCGTAAATCGTTTCGGATTAGAGGGAGAATGCGCAGCGGAAAATTAACACAAAAAAACAAACACGAACACAAGGATTTACTTGGTTCGGAGTCGCGGTCGGCTCCTACTCCAAGGCCCACGATCCTTGACCATTTACTGTGGGCAATTCTATAATGCGCAAAGGTTTACAGAGAATTGTACAGTAGTATTGCAGTAAAAGAAATAATTTAACTCTTCGTTACCGACACCCGGTGTGGATCGTACTTCGGTGCGTAGGGTCATCGTCGGCGCTAAAACCTCGAGATCAGAAGTTTCCGGAGCAAAGCGCTTGAGCGAAGATCGTTGAGGCGTTCGAGAATTGTGTTCTGACGCCTTGGGGGTCGAACCCCTTTTATAGCACTCCTAGGGGCGCCCTGGACATTGGGGGCGCCCTCCAAATGCCTCTGGATCTACAAACCCCTATCCGAGACTCGGTCAGAGCTTATCCCTTCAAGATAGAGCTCAGAGCCGACGAGGGAGCCCGGGACACTGGGGGCACCCTGGCTGCTGGGGGTGCCCTTGCTGCTGGGGGCGCCCTGCTTGACTCGGTCAACAGGCTTCATGGTTGCTTCTTTGCTTCGGTTCATTTCTTGGTTTTGACTCAGGGAGCCCGGGACCTCCAGGGCGCCCTGCTTAGAGCAGTTTCGAGGCAACTCCTTGCTTGGTTGCTTTGCTTTGCCCTTGGGGGTGGCCGGGACCCCCAGGGCGCCCTGCTCAGCTGCTGCCCCTCTCCTTTGGGGTTGTTCTGAGCTGCAGAAACTCGTTCCTTCAGTCCTGCATCCAAGGGTAGTTCCAAAACAACAAAGTAAGAGTGTTAGATAATTTCTTACTGCCGTAGCTATCTTGGTTCTGACTTCGGGTCTCCCAAATGGAACCCTAGGCCGAACCTGTTAGTAATATGAGAGAAGTGTCCTAAGGCAATCGCCTTATAATTGTAATCATTTACTTTAATAAATGAATATTCACTATTTGAGTATACATGTTCGTGTATTTGATTGAGATCTTAAACTCATTTACTGAATGTCCACAATACAATTCACAGCATGAGAGAATTTGTGATGAATTCACAAATAGTGATTATCATTACATGTGCAATTGTGAAGTATTGAAATTGTCCCTAGTCAATGAATTGATAAATAAGGACACTATCAATTCTGTTGAGACAAGCATGGGTTATTCTCTAATCAGCTGATTCTCACTGGCTGGTGACATTGGGATGTCCGGAGATAAACATGAATGCTAGTTAAGGGAACTAGTTCATTGGAGTGACTGGCTGTAAAACTTCACATAGTAGTCTACACATAGAAATGTCAGTGAAGTTCTTACTGCGGCTTAAGTGTGATGTTCCTTTGACTTGCGGTGTTCAAGTCATCTTGGTCATGGAGACTTATACTTTAACATCTTAAGCAAGCATCTCCAAGGAGGTGTGGACCCAGGATGGTTGGGTATAAGCCGAAGTGCCCGAAGATGTTTGAACAGCCTACAAAGGATTCACCACTCCTTGCGAGGAGATGTATACCCAAGGCCTATCGTCGGATTGTTACTCGAAGCCTCTGGCCAGAACATAACATGTTCCGAGTATGAATCTCTAAGAAACATGAGAGTAATTAGAATCCGTTAGACAAGAAAGACATTACTTGGGCTAGGTGTGACGTAGGCAGCCTAGTGGGGACTGACACACATAGACCGTGTCCTGAACCAAGTGGGTATATGATGGTGAAGGGAATGGGGCACAACTCATTATAGCTGCTGAAGGGTTTCAGAATTATTTCAGAGGCCAACCGTTGATCTTTCGATTAATTGGGGATCATGATGTACTACTAGGTGCCACTCATGATCGTTCTATAATTGGTTAATTATAGATGGCCAACATAAATCGAAAGCCTATTTAGTCACACGCACTACGTGTAATCCGAGGGATTTAAAATGAGTTGAAAATTGGATTTTCCGATCAAGAGAAATAAGTCGAATCTGAATTTATCAGAGGCGCACCGGAAGCTTAAAATGTCTAAGTCTTTTGAAGGCTTATTGGACGAATTAAATGAGTTTAATTCGCAAGGAGACGGCTTGGTTTGGCCGGCCAAAGAGGGTCCCCACCCTCTTTGGTTTGGCCGGCCACAATGAGGAGGGAAACCAAATTATTTGGTTTAAATTATAAAATAAATCAAACGCGATTTGTTTTATAAAATTATGGATAAAGAAATTTATATAAAGAAATTTATAAAGAGATTTATTTTCATGGAAATTAAAATAAACCTTGGATTGGTTTATTTTATTTTATAAATCAATAATGGATTGATTTACCATGATAAAGAAATTTATAGAAATTTATTCTTTTTATGGAAATTAAAATAAACCATGGATTGGTTTATATTATTTTATAAGATCAATTATGAATTGATTTTTCCATGATAAGAAAAATTGATAAGATAAATTTCTTGTAAAATTTATTTCATAATAAAAGGGGAGACATGGTTGTTTTTATTATAAATTAAGTTATAATAAAAACTTGGCATAACGGAATAATTCATAAGAAATTTATAAGATAAATTTCTTGTAAAATTTATTCCATAATAAAAGGAGAGATGTGTTTGTTTTTATTATAAATTTAGTTATAATAAAACTTGGCATAACGGAATAATTCATAGAAAAATTTATAAGATAAATTTCTTATGAAAATTTATTCCGTTAGAAGGGAGACTTGGCGATGGAGAGACTACTATATAAAGGAACCAAGGCAAGGCTTGAATTCCAATCAAGAGATCAAATAGCAAGCCCTCTCTCTCTCTCCTTCTCTCCCTCTCCCTCTAGGGCCGGCGCCCTCTCCCCCTCTAGGGCCGGCGCCTCCTTCCCTTGCCGTGAGCCACCACCAAGAAGAGGCCGAAGAAGAAGAAGAAGCGGGTCACAACTCCTTCCTTCCTTTCCCCGGAATCTTGATTCCGTTACTTGGTGGTTAGTTTCCATCTCACTCTCTTGATATTCTAGTTGTGCCTTTGGAGAATCTAGTAGTTCTTGTCGGCACGAAACTCGTGGCTTTGCGAAGTCATCCCGAAGAGAACTCGGCGTGGACGCGAATAGAGGCGGAGCTTCCAAGGGATGCTACGGTTGGATCTCGTCCCTCACTATGAGTTACGTGAGGTATTGAGTAAATTAGTTTACTTTATGCAAAATTTTAATTTATGATCATGTCCACACATCATAAGGTTGCATGTCAGATACGTGGTTAAAATAATTTGAGAAATTATTGATGCTAATTCTTCCGCTGCACGTAATTATTTTTTAAAATTACGAACCCGTATCCTTATCAGCATGCACCCGGTCCCAATAGTGGTATCAGAGTCGGTTAGTGTTCGACATAATTATATAATTGTTTTGCGGAAAACTTTGTCATGATCTCAATTTTGGAAAATTTTCCAATTATGGAAACTTTCCAATTATGATAAATTTTAGATTTAGGAATTTCAAAGCTTGGAAATTCTCATGAAATTTCGCAAACTTTTGAAATATCCTAGTTTCTGAAATTTTATGATAATTGTGAAAACTTCCCATTTTTGAAAACTTTCTAATTTTGGAAATTTCTTATTTTGGAAATTTTCTAATTTTAGAAATATGTAAGTTTTCTTTGTACCAGAAACTTACAATTATTCTGAAAACCTATTATGAAATCTCGCAATTTTGGGCACTTTCTTTCAAGAAAGTCTAGACAAATTTATGGATTGTTAATTGACAATTAAATTCGAATTGGTTTTAAATTATTAACAAAATTCTTTATTTTGGATTGAGCCTCGGGGAGCCGTCCAATTTAAAGTTAGTTGTTGTAATTTAATTTCCTATTTTGAATAAAATTGTCATGTTTAATTTGGTTACGCCTCGGGGAGCGGACCAAATTAGATTTACAATAAATTCCTTTTTTTTGGGTATCTGAGCCTCGGGAAGCCACCCAAAGAAAATAATTTGTTGAAATTAATAGATCCATAAATAAAATATGTAATCAAATCTTGGAAATTTTGAGGTGATTCTCATGCGAAAATTTCCTTATTTGATTTAAGAGGTGGTGCTCTTACATATTGTTGTCTCCAAAATTAATTAGGAAAATAGTTTCCTATAGAGTTTTCTTAAAAGAGATTTTCATGAAAATAATATGTGGTTGAATTAAGAGAATCTGTCTCTTAATTTAATAAGATTTGATTTAGAGAAATCAAAGTCTTAAACATATTATTTCCGAAATTGATTATGACAATTTAGGAAATTGTTTCCCAAAACAATTCCTTAAATAAAGTATGAAATTAGAATTAGGAAATCCGGTTCCTAATTCAATTAATGAGACTTGATAAATTAAGTCACATACATACTTTATTAAGGAAATCGTTAGTATATGACATAATTATATGTCATGAATGTGCTTAGAAAAGAGAGGATGAGACCCAAAACCCCATACAAAATATAAAGGCCAACACCTTCCATTAATATGCTTAGAACCGGAGTTTTGTTTCTCGTTTGGGTGGATGGACACATCCATGCCCGGCTTGAACCTCAACATGTTCAAACCATGGAATTAGTTTATGATTAATATAGTTGGAGTCAGAGGTCAATCCCTAGTTTTGGTTGTTGGACACATCCAAGCCTGACTAAACGGTTGAATGAGCTCCAACCATATTAAAACTATTTCTTGATTAATGGGTCAGCCTTAAGCTTGGAGCATCGATTTGTTGTGCCACAGCCAAGGTCGATGTAAAGAGAGGTGGAGTTGGGTGCTATGTATATTGTTGCATACTTGTTAATGACTTAACAACCCAATGATTTATGCAAACATTCAATTAGTTGATAGCATAAAGTGATAGTTACATATATGTGATATGTAATCGGTATAATTACCTACCTTCATAGCTAAGAATAACTTGATGGCCACAGCCATGGTTGTTCTTATCTATGGTTGGATATCAACCTATTTGGAGATGTTCCTACGATCTCCCGAATTGATAAAAAGGGTTATTCAATTCGATAAATAAATAGGATTTAATTAATGTATGTTGATGCATTCTTTATCATTCTTCTCACATAAGCTCAATTTGTATTTCTAGGATAATTATTCGATCATGTCTTCTCTGAATTTGCGTTCCATTTTGGACACAAATAAGTTAACTAAGGACAAAAGGATTGAAAAGGCACCAAAAGGCACTTGCCATCACTGTGGCAAGGAGGGCCACTGGCAAAGAAACTGCAAGGTTTATCTTGAGTCCTTGAAGAAGAAGGCATCCGATGCCCCATCCTCTTCAGGCATCTTCGTTATTGAATGTCACTCTATTTCCTCGTACACGTGGGTACTTGATACTGGGTGTAGCTCACATATATGTAATGACATACAAGGGCTAAGGAATAGAAGAAGACTCGTCAAGGGAGAAGCGAATTTGCGAGTTGGAAATGGAGCAAAGATTGCTGTTATTGCCATCGGAACATATTTGCTAAAGCTCCCTACTGGTCTTGTCTTAGAATTGAATAATTGTTATTTTGTTCCTTCGTTAATAAAGAACATTGTATTTATTTAATGCTTGAATGAAAAGGGTTATCATTTAACTTTTAGCAACAATTGTTGTTACATAACTTTAAATAGTGTTCTTTATGGGACC
Organism: Boesenbergia rotunda; assembly: GCA_024364735.1. Taxonomy (NCBI): domain Eukaryota; kingdom Viridiplantae; phylum Streptophyta; class Magnoliopsida; order Zingiberales; family Zingiberaceae; genus Boesenbergia; species Boesenbergia rotunda. The sequence continues at coordinate 46,495 of JAGFNQ010002265.1, forward strand.
GGAACTTTGTGCAATGGTATCTACACGTTAGATTTATCCGGTGACGTTTTCAATATCGAAGTAAGCAACAAACGTGCTCGAATAGATAATCGAATAGACTCCTATACGTGGCATTGTCGTCTTGGCCATTTAAGTAAGAAACGCATGACCAAATTACAGCGATGTGGAATTCTGGAATCATTTAAACCCGGTTCATTTGATACATGCGAATCATGCTTAAAAGGCAAGATGACCAAATTACCCTTTTCCGGAAAAGGTAATCCTGTGGGAGAATTACTTGGTCTAAAACATACTGATGTTTGTGGACCAATGTCAACTCTTGCACAAGGAGGCTATAGCTACTTCATTACCTTTATCGATGATCACTCACGATTCGGGTATGTGTTCCTGATGAAACACAAATCTGAAGCTTTTGAGAAATTCAAAGAGTTCAGAAATGAAGTAGAGAAATAGCTTGGCAAAAGTATTAAGATACTTCGATCCGATCGGGGTGGTGAATACTTAAGTCAAGAGTTTCAAGATTATCTTAGAGACAATGGGATATTGTCTCAATGGACTCCGCCATATACACCACAGCATAATGGTGTATCTGAGAGGCGCAACGGAACCTTGATGGACATGGTTAGATCTATGATGAATCATACAACTCTTCCAAAATCCTTTTGGGGCTATGCACTTAAGATAGCTGTTTACATGCTAAACAGAGTCCCGACCAAGGTAGTCTCTACTACTCCATATGAGACGTGGAATAGTAAGAAACCTCACTTAACTCACCTTAAGATATGGGGTTGTCCTGCTTATGTGAAGCGGACTGTATCAGACAAATTGGATGCTAAGTCTGATAAATGACTATTTATTGGATACCCTAAGGAAACAAAGGGTTACCAATTCTATCATCTCTTGGAACAAAAGGTGTTTGTTTCAAGGCATGCTGTATTTCTGGAAAAAGAATTTCTTTTACAAGAAAATAGTGGGAGTGGCATTGAACTTGATGAAGTTCAAGAAACTCCAATAGACATTACAGAGACACCTAATCTAGACACACAACCAATAACTCATAATGATGAGCTATCAGTTGAACCTAAAACAACACCACCTCTTCGTAGGTCTGATAGGACACGCAATATTCCAGAGAGATACGGATTTCTCATAAGTGAATTGAACTACGACGAACCTATCAGTTATGAAGATGTTCTGAAAAGTTCAGAAAGGGACAAATGGCTTGAAGCCATGAAATCGGAAATGGATTCCATGTACGAAAATCAAGTATGGGACTTGGTTAACCCACCTGAAGGGATTAAGTCCATAGGGTGCAAGTGGGTTTTCAAGAAGAAAACTGACATGGAAGGTAATGTTGTTACCTTTAAGGCTAGATTAGTGGCAAAAGGATATCGTCAGAAATAAGAAATTGATTATGACGAAACCTATTCGCCAGTAGCTATGCTTAAATCCATTCGGATGCTCCTGGCCATAGCAGCTCATTATGATTATGAGATATGGCAAATGGATGTGAAAACAGCTTTCCTTAACGGAAACCTGCTTGAGGATGTATACATGATACAACCTGAAGGTTTCACATCGGTTGATAAAACCAAAGTATGCAAGCTTCGACGATCCATATATGGACTGAAGTAAGCATCCAGGAGCTGGAACATCCGTTTTGATGAGGCAATCAAAGAGTTTGATTTCTCACAAAATCCTGACGAACCTTGTGTGTACTAGAAGGTTAGTGGGAGTGCAGTCGTATTCCTAGTATTATATGTCGATGACATATTGCTTATAGGAAACGATATATCAGTCTTACAGTCGGTTAAAATTTGGTTGTCCAAAACTTTCTCCATGAAAGACCTGGGAGAAGCAACCTATATCCTTGGGATTAAGATCTATAGAGATAGATCAAAACGGTTGCTTGGTCTTTCGTAGTCTACATATATAGACCGAGTGCTAAAAAGGTTTAGCATGTCAGAATCCAAGAAAGGTTACCTTCCCATCAGGCATGGGATCAACCTTTCAAAGTCTATGTGTCCGCGCACAGAAGATGAGAGGATTTGCATGAATAAGATTCCTTATGTATCCGCGATAGAATCTATCATGTATGCTATGTTATGTACTAGGCCCGATGTATCATATGCTCTGAGCGTCACGAGCAGATACCAATCTGATCCAGGAATGGATCATTGGGCGGCTGTCAAGACAATCCTTAAGTATTTAAGAAGAACTAAGGATGTGTTCCTAATATATGGAGAAGGAGATATGGTAATACGTGGGTATACAGATGCCAGTTTCCAGACAGATAAGGATGACTCCAAATCTCAGTCTGGATATGTATTTACTTTGAATGGAGGCGCAATAAGTTGGAAGAGTTCCAAACAAGACACCGTAGCGGATGGAAGCGGAATATATCGCAGCTTCGGAAGCAGCAAAGGAAGCAGTCTGGATCAAGAAGTTTGTCTCCGAACTTGGTGTGATTCCAACCATTGATGAAGCAGTGCCGGTTTACTGCGACAACAATGGAGCTATTGCACAAGCAAAGGAACCAAGGTCTCATCAGCGATCCAAACATGTGCTTCGCCGCTATTATCTGATCAGAGAGATTATAAGTAGGAATGATATACAAATTGAGAAAATTTCCACTGAAAGAAATTTAGCGGATCCTTTAACTATGACCTTGCCTCAAAGTAAGTTTGAGGGTCATGTTAGAGCCTGTGGTATTGGATACCGTAGCGATTGGCATTAGGCCAAGTGGGAGTTTGTTAGTAATATGAGAGAAGTGTCCTAAAGCAATCGCCTTATAATTGTAATCATTTACTTTAATAAATGAATATTCACTATTTGAGTATACATGTTCGTGTATTTGATTGAGATCTTAAACTCATTTACTGAATGTTCACAATACAATTCACAGCATGAGAGAATTTGTGATGAATTCACAAATAGTGATTATCTCTACATGTGCAATTGTGAAGTATTGAAATTGTCCCTAGTCGATGAATTGATAAATAAGGACACTATCAATTCTGTTGAGACTAGCATGGGTTATTCTCTAATCAGCTGATTCTCACTGGCTGGTGACATTGGGATGTCCGGAGATAAACATGAATGCTAGTTAAGGGAACTAGTTCATTGGAGTGACTGGCTGTAAAACTTCACATGGTAGTCTACACATAGAAATGTCAGTGAAGTTCTTACTGCGGCTTAAGTGCGATATTCCATTGACTTGCGGTGTTCAAGTCATCTTGGTCATGGAGACTTATACTTTAACATATTAATCAAGCATCTCCAAGGAGGTGTTGACCCAGGATGGTTGGGTATAAGCCGAAGTGCCCGAAGATTTTTGAACAGCCTACAAAGGATTCACCACTCCTTGCGAGGAGATGTATACCCAAGGCCTATCGTCGGATTGTTACTCGAAGCCTCTGGCTAGAGCATAACATGTTCCGAGTATGAATCTCTAGGAAACATGAGAGTAATTAGAATCCGATGCACGAGAAAGACATTACTTGGGCTAGGTGTGACGTAGTCAGCCTAGTGGGGACTGACACACATAGACCGTGTCCTGAACCAAGTGGGTATATGATGGTGAAGGGAATGGGGCACAACTCATTATAGCTGCTGAAGGGTTTCAGAATTATTTTTGAGGTCAACCGTTGATCTTTCGATTAATTGGGGATCATGATGTACTACTAGGTGCCACTCATGATCGTTCTATAATTGGTTAATTATAGATGGCCAACATAAATCGAAAGCCTATTTAGTCACACGCACTACGAGTAATCCGAGGGATTTAAAACGAGTTGAAAATTAGATTTTCTGATCAAGAGAAATAAGTCGAATCTGAATTTATTAGAGGCGCACCGGAAGCTTAAAATGGCTAAGTCTTTTGAAGGCTTATTGGACGAATTAAATGAGTTTAATTCGCAAGGAGATGGCTTGGTTTGGCCAACCAAAGAGGGTCTCCACCCTCTTTGGTTTGGCCAGCCACACTGAGGAGAGAAACCAAATTATTTGGTTTAAATTATAAAATAAATCAAACGTGATTTGTTTTATAAAATTATGGATAAAGAAATTTATATAAAGAAATTTATATAAAGAAATTTATAAAGAGATTTATTTTCATGGAAATTAAAATAAACCTTGGATTGGTTTATTTTATTTTATAAATCAATAATGGATTGATTTACCATGATAAAGAAATTTATAGAAATTTATTCTTTTTATGGAAATTAAAATAAACCTTGGATTGGTTTATTTTATTTTATAAGATCAATTATGAATTGATTTTTCCATGATAAGAAAAATTTATAAGATAAATTTCTTGTAAAATTTATTCCATAATAAAAGGGGAGACATGGTTGTTTTTTTTATAAATTAAGTTATAATAAAAACTTGGCATAACGGAATAATTCATAAGAAATTTATAAGATAAATTTCTTGTAAAATTTATTCCATAATAAAAGGGGAGATCTGTTTGTTTTTATTAGAAATTTAGTTATAATAAAACTTGGCATAATGGAATAATTCATAGAATAATTTATAAGATAAATTTCTTATGAAAATTTATTCCGTTAGAAGGGAGACTTGGCGATGGAGAGACTACTATATAAAGGAACCAAGGCAAGGCTTGAATTCCAATCAAGAGATCAAGTAGCAAGCCCTCTCTCTCTCTCCTTCTCTCCCTCTCCCTCTAGGGCCGGTGCCCTCTCCCCCTCTAGGGCCGGCGCCTCCTTCCCTTGCCGTGAGCCACCTCCAAGAAGAGGCCGAAGAAGAAGAAGAAGCGGGTCGCGACTCCTTCCTTCCTTTCCCCGGAATCTTGATTCCGTTACTTGGTGGTTAGTTTCCATCTCACTCTCTTGATATTCTAGTTGTGCCTTTGGAGAATCTAGTAGTTCTTGTCGGCACGAAACTCGTGGCTTTGTGAAGTCATCCCGAAGAGAACTCGACGTGGACGCGAATAGAGGCGGAGCTTCCAAGGGACGCTACGGTTGGATCTCGTCCCTCACTTTGAGTTACGCGAGGTATTGTGTAAATTAGTTTACTTTATGCAAAATTTTAATTTATGATCATGTCCACACATCATAAGGTTGCATGTCAGATACGTGGTTAAATAATTTGAGAAATTATTTATCCTAATTCTTCCGCTGCACGTAATTATTTTTTAAAATTATGAACCCGTATCCTTGTCAACATGCACCCGGTCCCAACAGAACCGACGCCTACTATTCCCTCAACGGGGAACGCGTCCTCACCTACTTCTCTCAGGAGAGTTTACCTTTTGCCAACCAGTTCCTCCGGTTGCACTTTTGCCCAACAGTCCTTCGCCAGGTGCCCGACAGCCCTTCGCCAGGTCTTGGGTACGAAGCAGTCCTTCGCCCGGTGTCTAGCAGTCCTTCGCTAGGGCTTCGGTACCAAGCAGTTCTTCGCCTGGTGCCTAGCAGTCCTTCGCTAGGGCTTCGGTACCAAGCAGTCCTTCGCCTGGTGCCTAGCAGTCCTTCGCCAGGTCTTAGGTCTTTGCTGCCTAGCAGTCCTTCGCTAGGACTTCTTTCTGCACACTTAATGAACACATTAGAACACAAATAATATTTAACTATTGAACCCTTTGCCAATATCAAAACCCAGGTTCGACTTAGGTGCTGCCTGCAAAAACAATTTCCCCCTTTTTGATTTATGGCAACCCGGTTCAAAATGTTAAGTTTAAACCAGGTAAAAATTCCAATTTAGTTTCCTCCCCCTGGAAGGAATCTCTCCCTAGATTTTTCAAAAGTTCGCGGGATTAAAAACATTTCTAAGTCTGAAAGTGGAATTGATTTTACAACACTTAGAGTATTTAAAAAAGGTTTAGAAAATATTTTCCAAAAATTTTTTAAGTTGGGCATTTGGAAAACTTATACTTTCTAAATCTAAGAGGGAATTAATTTTTCAGTACTTAGAATCATTATACTTTAGAAGCTTTTTAGTTTTCGCACTTTAGAAAACTCTTCTAAACTTCTTCTGAGAAAACACTTTAGAAACAGTTTTGAAAATAGCTAGATGTACTTGGAAACAGTTTTGAAAAAAGCATAAGTGATTTTACTTTTTGAAGAAAGGATAAACAAATTTTGAAAATTTTGAATTTGAATTTGAGAAAATAAATTTTAAACATTTTCTCCTTTCCAATCTCTCCCCCTTTGCCATATATCAAAAAAAATTATAGCAAAAGAATATAGCAAAAAAAGTGATGTGCTGTACTGAACCAATTCAAGATATGAACTGAACCAAATCAATTCGAATTATCTCTTTCGGGTCCTGTCTAACCCAATCAGCTACTTACTAACTATTATAAATAGTAGTTTTCACTAGGGTTAGTCAAGTTAAGTGTTCTGTTCAAGTTAGATTTTCTAAACTTGACACTCAACTTGATTACTGTATAATTTGTATTTAGTGCCCCAATTACTGCAGATGCACTGACTTAAAGCATCTTGAATTAAGGCAAAGACCTAAGCATCTCAACCCATTCTAGGTTATCAATCAAAAGTACCCTAAGGTGCTTGTGAGATGCTGGCTTCTAGATCTATAGGTGCATGCAGTTCTAGGGTTAGGACCTAGGCTAAGTCCATTTTAGAAAAAAACCTAGTTTTGAAGAGGGTAGATTTTCAAAAAAAAAAACTAAATTGAAAAAAAAATTGATTTTAAAAAAATTTCAAATTAAGTAGAAACTGATAAGTAATAAAACAGTTTTAAAAGAAATACAGAAGTAGAGTACACCTATTCTACCAAACATAACCCCAACTACCTTCTTAGTGAGTTGAACTCAGACTCATGTAGGGGTTTGATGAATATGTCAGCTAAATTAGATTTAGAGTCTACATGCTTAAGGACTACCTCACCCCTGGCTACATGATCTCTTACAAAGTGGTGTTTAACTTCTATGTGTTTAGTTTTGGAATGTTGGATTGGGTTCTTAGTGTTAGTGATATGAGAGAAGTGCCCTAAGATAATCGCCTTATGATTGTAATCATTTATTTTAATAAATGAATATTCACTATTTGAGTATACATGTTTGTGAATTTGATTGAGATCTTAAACTCATTTACTGAATGCCCGCAATATAATTCACAGCATGAGAGAATTTGTGATGAATTCACAACTAGTGATTATCTCTACATGTGCAATTGTGAAGTATTGAAATTGTCCCTAGTCGATGAATTGATAAATACGGACACTATCAATTCTTTTGAGACTAGCATGGGGTATTCTCTAATCAGCTGATTCTCACTGGCCGGTGACATTGAGATGCCCGGAGATAAACATGAATGCTAGTTAAGGGAACTAGTTCATTGGAGTGACTGGCTGTAAAACTTCATATGGTAGTCTACATATAGATATGTCAGTGAAGTTCTTACTGCAGCTTAAGTGCGATGTTCCTTTGACTTGCGGTGTTCAAGTCATCTTGGTCATGGAGACTTATACTTTGACATCTTAAGCAAGCATCTCCAAGGAGGCGTGGACCCGGGATGATTGGGTATAAGCCGAAGTGCCTGAAGATGATTGAACAACCTACAAAGGATTCACCACTCCTTGCCAGAGCATGACATGTTCAGAGTATGAATCTCTTAAATACATGAGAGTAATTAGAATCCGTAGGACGAGAAAACGTTACTTGGGCTAGGTGTGACGTAGTCAGCCTAGTGGGGACTGACACACATAGACCATGTCCTGAACCAAGTGAGTATAAGATGGTGAAGGGAATGGGGCACGATTCATTATAGCTGCTGAAGGGTTTCAGAATTGTTTCTGTGGTCAACCGTTGATCTTTTGATTAATTGGGGATCATGATGTACTACTAGGTGCCACTCATGATCGTTCTATAATTAATTGATTAATTATAGACGACCAACATAAATCGAAAGCCTATTTAGTCACACGCACTACGAGTAATCCGAGGGATTTAAAATGAGTTGAAATTTGGATTTTCCATTCAAGAGAGATTAAGTTTGGTTGAGCCAAACGATAAGTCGAATCTGAATTTTTCAGAGACGCATCGGAAGTGTAAAATGGCTAAGTCTTTTGAAGATTTAATAGATGAATTAAATAAGTTTAATTCATTGGGGCTTGGCTTGGATGGGCCGGCCAAAGAGGGCCTCCATCCTCTTTGCTTGGTCATCCACAACAAAGAGAGAGAACCAAGTTTTTGGTTCAATTTATAAAATAAACCAAGTGTGGTTTGTTTTATGAAATTATGGATGATATAAATTTTTATATAATAAACCAAGGTTTGGTTTATTTTTCATGGAAATTAAAATGAACCATGGATTGATTTATTTTATTAAAATCAATCATGGATTGATTTACCATGATAAGGAAATTTATTCCATAAGAGAGAAGAGACTTGATTGATTTTTATCATGAATTAAAATATGAGTTTAACCATGATATAAAATCAAACTTGGCATGATGGAATAAGTTATTCCATATTTGAGAGGCTTGATGGTTGAGAGACCACTATATAAAGTACCCAAGGCAAGGCTTGGGTGTGAATCATAGAGATGAAGGCATAGACTCTCTCCCTCTCTTTCTCTCCTTCTCTTCTCCCCTTCTTGCCGTGCGCCAACCAGCCCCAAGAAGGAGCACCAGCCGACCATCCTTTTGTGGTTAGTCTTCTGACTTCTCTCTTGGTTTTTCTCGTCGCGTTCTCGGAGAATCTAGTAGTTCTCGAGAACACGAAACTCGTGGCTTTGCGAAGTCATCCCGAAGATACTCGGCGTGGACGCGAATAGAGGCGGAGCTTCCAAGGGACGCTTACAGTTAGATCTCGTCCCTTCCTTCGAGTTACGCGAGGTAATATGTAAATTAGTTTAGTTTCTGCAAAAATTTTAAATATATGATCATGTCTACACAAGATAAAATTGCATGCTTAGATGTGTGGTTAAATGATTTAGAGAAATTATTTATGCTAAACCTTCCGCTCCACGTAATTAATTTTAAAATTATGAACCGGATCCATGTCAACATGCACCCGGTCCCAACAGTGGTATCAGAGCTGAGGTTTGTGTTCGACATAATCATATAATTGTTTTGCGGAAAGCTTTATCATGATCTCAATTTTAGAAAAATTTTCAATTATGGAAACTTTCCAATTATGGTAAATTTTCGACTTAGGAATTTCAAAGTTTGGAAATCCTCATGAAATTTCGCAAACTTTTGAAATATCTCTGTTTCTGAAATTTTATGATAATTGTGAAAACTTTCCATTTTTGGAAACTTTCTAATTTTGGAAATTTCCTATTTCAGAAATTTCCCAATTTTGGAAAAACGTATGTTTTCTTTGTACCAGAAACTTACAATTATTCTGAAAACCTTTTATTTTTGGAAACTTTCCATTTATGGAAAGCTCGCAATTTTGGGCATTTTCTTTCAAGAAAGTCTAGACAAATTATGAGAATATTAATTGACATTTAAATTTATAATTGAAAATTAAATTATTTACAAAATTCTTTGTTTTGGATTGAGCCTTAGGGAGCCGTCCAATTTAAAGTTAGTTGTTATAATTAATTTTTCTAAATTGAATTTAAATTGTCAAATGTTTAATTTGGATTGAGCCTCGGGGAGCCATCCAAATTAAGTTATTGATATTAATTTTCCATAAATAAAATATGTGATCAAATCTTGAAAATTTTTGAGGTGATTCTCAAACGATAATTTCCTTATTTGATTTATGAGGTGATGCTCTTACATATTATTGTCTCCAAAATTAATTAGTAAAATTGTTTCCTATAGAGTATATTTCCTTAAATAAGATTTTTATGAAAATAATATGTGGTTGAATTAAGGGAATCTGTCTCTTAATTTAATAAGATTTGATTTAGAGAAATCAAAGTCTTAAAGATATTATTTTCGAAATTGATTATGATAATTTAGGAAATTGTTTCCCAAAATAATTCCTTGAATAAAGTATGAAATTAGAATTAGGAAATCCGGTTCCTAATTCAATTATTGAGACTTGATAAATTAAGTCACATACATACTTTATTAAGGAAATCGTTTGAACATGACATAATTATATGTCATGAATGTGCATAAAAGAAAAGGAAGATACCCAAAACCCCTTACAAAATATTAAGGCCAACACCTTCCATTAATATGGTTAGAATCGGAGTTTTATTTCTCGTTTGGGTTGATGGACACATCCATGCCCAGCTTGAACCTCAACATGTTCAAACCATGGAATTAGTTTATGATTAATATAGTTGGAGTCAGAGGTCAATCCTTAGTTTTGGTTGTTGGACACATCCAAGCCTGACTAAACGGCTGAATGAGCTCCAACCATATTAAAACTATTTCATGATTAATGCGTCAGCCTTAAGCTTGGAGCATCGATTTGTTGTTACACAGCCAAGGTCGATGTAATGAGAGGTGCAGTTGGGTGCTATGTATTGGATCGAGAGTAAACGATAGAGGGGGGGGTGAATATCGTAAGTCGTTTCGGATTAACAAAGAGAGAATACGCAGCGAAAAAATTAAAACAAATCAACACAAGAGACACCAAGATTTTACTTGGTTCGGAGTCGCGATCGACTCCTACTACAAGGCCCACGGTCGTTGACCGTTTACTGTGGGCAATACTATAGTCGTGCAAATACTTACAAGAATATGTATAGTAGTAGTGCAGTAATAGTACAATAAAAAATTAGCTCTTTGTTACCGACGCCCGTTGTAGATCGTTCTTCGGTGCGTAGGGTTGTCGTTGCGCTAAAATCTCGAGATGAAGGGTTTCCGGAGCAGACCGCTTCTGTAGAAGAGCGTATTGGCGTTGAAAGCGTTGATGTTCGAAGCCTTGGGGTCGAGGGGCTTTTTATAGCCTGCCGGGGCACCCTGAACGTTGGGGGCGCCCCACCACGTGTCAGCCGATCCGAGCAACTCTCGGTCAGCCCTTATCCCACTCGAATATGACTGAGGGTTGACTGTGGGGGCGCCCAGGTTGACTCGATCCGCGGGCTTCTCGCTGGCTTGACTCTATCCGCTTCGTTGGCTTGAGCATGGGGTGCCCGGGGCATCCGGGGCGCCCGGGAGCACGGGGGCGCCCGGGAGCATGGGGGCGCCCCGCCCAGTGAGCTTCCGAAGCATGCTTTTGCTGAACTCATGTTTGGCTTGTACTTAGGGCGCCTGGGTCCTTCCGGCCGCCCAACCATGCCGCTACCTCACACCTTTGAGGCTCTCTGAGTTTTAGACACTCGTTCCTTCGGTCCTGCATCCAGGGTTAGCACCAAACAAGATAGAGCAAATAGATTAGTGAGTCTTACAGCCTTAACTGTCTTGGTTCTGACTTTGGGTCTCCAAAATGGAACCCTAGGTCTAACCGACGCCTACTGTTCCCTCGACGTGGAACGCGTCCTCACCTACTCCTCTCAGGAGAATTTACCTCATGCCAACCGGCTCCTTCGGTTGGACTTTTGCCCAGCAGTCCTTCGCTAGTGTAGCGACCCGCCTTCTTACTACCTTAGACGGATCGTTACTTATCTCTGCTTCTTGACTTCTATACATGACTAAAGAAAATTGCGGAAATCTTTTTTTTTTAAACTTTAAAATTCATCTAACAATTATGTTCTAACTTAAGCAATCATGTATAATAATACCATGTCGTACTCTCTTCTCAATCCCATAGCCAATACCCATCGAAAAACAGCCTTACCCTTCTTAAACAGCCTGTATCAGTCGACTGATGACGTCATCAGTCGACTGATACGGCTGTAATCTGTTTTACAGATTTCGGCCCTTGCTGTCCAAGGCCACCCTTCCCTCAATTTCGAGCCATATCAAACTACAACATCATTTCTATACTCTATATCAGTTTCCTAAACGATTTAGCCATTCAAACGAATTCATAAACTTGAATTTAGGACTTTTATGGAAGGAAACGAACTAAGCAAGTTTATATAAACTTTAACAATGGATATTGTACCAATCTTAGCTTCTATTACTTTATAACACCAAATACATGTTCTATGACCTTGCTAAAACATCATGAAATATGAATGCAACTTTTCTAAACATATTCGAGCAATGAAACTTAATTCAAAAGGAAAATTGATACTATCTTGGCACAAACACTTTTTCTCTAACAAAGTATCAATATTTCTAACTACTCACACTTTTACTCATCTAATGCAATCATGGGAATATATATGCTAAAGGAAATGACATGGAATCTTTACTCTAAGAATTTAGCATATAAAACTATCCAAAACTCAAATACTCCATAATCTCCATAAAGTAAGAACTTGTAATTTGAATAAACTTAAACACTGCAATTCAAATAACTAAATAGTCTCGTCTCAAAGATCTCTCCATAATCAGCCACCACACACACTTTGCTCAGCACCGCCTCGTCGCCTTCCTTCAGAATTGCCTGCCTTTACCTTTATCTGCAATAAGAGGAAATGCATCTATAAGCAAAAGCTTAGTAAGTACTATCTAGCTCACAAAAACTCGAAATATGCAAACTTGCTTCTAGATCAAACTGAACATCATATGAGATACTAATATGCTTGAAAGAAAACTAATAACATGTATAACTCAAAACATGCATACTCAAGCAATAATAAATCTCATTTTACTTTTCTTGGCTCAACTTGAAACTTTAGCTATTCTTTAACTTTTGAAAACTTTCTTAAACTTTCGAAAACTTTGCTAAAGCATATACTTGAAAATACTAATCACTTGGATCCACTGAAGACGTAAGTACCATCTCATGCGCGTTCCCTAAAAGGTTGGGGTAGCGAGCCACCAATCCTAATAGAGCAGACCTTGGTCTACCAGGGCCAAGACCTTGGAATTGGACACCTGGATTTCTTTAACGACGCCCTTGGACGCCGGGTACTGGCCTTATAAAATAAAATAGCTTTTCTTTCTTTTCTTTCTTATCTGTAAATGCCTTGGCATTTTCTAGAGCACCTTGCGTGCTAAAATCCCTAAGTCTTGACTTTTGGGGATTTTCTTAAGGCCTTGGCCTTTTCTTTTCTTATCTTCATCTTCTTTTCTTTTCTCATAACTTTCTTGGCCCTAAACTCACATAGGGTGCTTATCAAACATATACAAGCATATAAGAACTAAGATCACATGCAAAAACTAAAGCAAAAAGGAAAAATTCTCTTTTAAAGACTTTTAAAGGAAATTCTCGCGGTAAAACCGCCTCTTACTGCAGGTGAGCAGTACTTACATTGATATCTTGGACTTACAACCAAGATTGAGGTCTAGAACTCGGGAGAAACTCGAGATCTCGAAGAATTCTTCACGTCTACGCGTTCCTCTCGTCGCGGGGATCTCGAATATCGTATTATCTCTTGGAGAAAGGGTCTCGGCCGACCCTCTTGGCCTTGATTTGCGTGCGCACAAGAGAGGAGAGGGAGAGGGGTCGGCGCAAGGGGTGTTGGCCGAAGGGTTTGAGAGAAATCCCAACTTCTCTCTTTAAGTTTTCTATTTATACACTTAAGGATCGGATCAAGCTAACTACAGCTTAAGTATTTATTTTTCTTTCCTTTTCTGTGCTTGATACCCTTAGCTCGGCTGGTTGCGTGCGCTTGCTGTTTCGGTGGTGGTCGCGGGTTCAATCCACGGGCTGCCCCTTAGTGGTTTTATTATTTTTGACTTTTATTCCTTTTTCTTTTTCTTTTTCCAAAAATAGCAAACGGACTCGGAAAATTCCATAAAAATACTCTAAAAATTCCTAAAAATATCTAGAATATTTCTAAACCATTTCTAAATAATTATAAGGACTTTAAAAACTAAAAATGGGAATTTTGGGGCGTTACAATCCCCCATACCTTATAAAAAGTTCATCCTCGAACTTAGAATAATTCTGGATATCTTTCTCTCATGCTGTCCTCACATTCCCAAGTAGCCTCTTCATGCTTTTGATTCTGCCAGATGACCTTCACTAGTGGCACTTCTTTGTTTCTTAATCTCTTAACTGCTTTGTCCACTATCTGTGTCGGCCTGCTCTCATAACTAAGATCTTCTTGGATCTGTACTGACTGAGGCTGAATCACTTGGCTAGGGTCGTGAATACACTTCTTTAGCATAGAGACATGAAAGGTACTGTGGATAGCTGACATATCCTCTGGTAAGTCCAGCTCATAGGCTACCTTCCCAACTCTCTTTATAATCTCATAGGGTCCTATGTAGCGAGGACTTAGCTTGCCCTTCTTGCCAAATCTCACCACTCCCTTCATGGGAGCGACCTTAAGAAATACTGAATCTCCAACTTGGAATTCAAGTGGCCTACGGCGTGTGTCAGCATAACTTTTCTGTCGACTCTGGGCAGTCTCAATCCTCTGGCGGATCGTCTGGATAGCCTGAGTGGTCTCATCTATAAGCTTAGTCTGGCCGTCTAGTCCTGACTCCACCTCTTTCTTCTCACCAGCTTCTTGCCAACATATGGGTGATCTGCATTTCCTGCCATACAATGCCTCATAAGGTGCCATCCTGATGGTGGCCTGATAGCTATTGTTGTAGGCAAACTCAGCTAAGCACAGAAATTTGCACCAACTACCCTTAAAATCCAATGCACAAGCCCTGAGCATGTCTTCTAAAATCTGATTTACTCTCTCTGTTTGTCCATCTGTCTGGGGATGGAAGGCTGTGCTGAACTGAAGTTTGGTGCCTAGGGCGTCCTGAACACACTTCCAAAAATGGGAGGTGAATCGCCCATCTCTGTCAGACACTATCGACCTCGGAACTCCATGAAGCCTGATCACTTCTTTCACGTACAGCTGTGCTAATTGCTCTACCGAATGTGATAACATGATGGCTAGGAAGTGGGCAGACTTGGTCAACCTGTCCACTATCACCCAAATTGCATCATGTCCATGGGTGGTTCTTGGAAGACCTGTGATAAAGTCCATGGATATTTCTTCCCACTTCCACTCTGGAATGGGAAGTGGCTGTAGAACTCCTCCTGGTCTCTGGTGTTCTGCTTTGACCCTCTGGCAGGTCAAGCAGGTACTGATATATCTGGCCACGTCTCGCTTGAGTCCAGACCACCAGAACCTCTTCTTTAAATCTTGGTACATCTTGGTAGAACCAGGATGCATAGAGTACGGGGTACTGTGGGCCTCCTCTAGAATATTCTTCCTTAGTTCCTCATCATCGGGGACGCAAAGGCGGTCTCCAAAATAGAGGATGCCACTGTCTGATACTCGAAACTCTGAATGTTCTGCCTCTTGGATCCCCTGCTTGATCTTCTGGATTTCTGGGTCTTGACTTTGCTTTTCTTGTATATCCTTAAGCAGGGTTGACTCTAGGGTCAATGCAGAAAATTGCCCAACCATAACCTCGACTCCAAAATCTTTTATTTCTTTCTGAAGTGGTAGAGACAGTGAGGATAAGGACATCAGTGCCGCACAGGATTTTCTGCTCAGTGCATCTGCCACTTTATTAGCTTTACCTGGATGGTAGAGGATTTCACAGTCATAATCTTTGACCAACTCTAGCCACCTGCGCTGCCTCATATTCAGATCTTTCTGAGTGAAGAAGTACTTCAAACTCTGATGGTCTGTGAAGATTCTGCACTGCACTCCATACAGGTAATGTCTCCAAAGCTTCAGTGCAAAAACCACAGCTGCTAGCTCAAGGTCATGCGTAGGGTAATTCTTCTCATAGTCCTTGAGCTGTCTGGAGGCATATGCTATTACTTTACCGTCTTGCATGAGGACAGCTCCAAGGCCCATCTTGGATGCATCACTGTAGATGTCAAAGGCCTTGTCACTCTCTGGAACAGTCAGGATGGGAGCACTGGTCAGTCTCTTCTTCAGCTCTAGAAAACTGTGCTCGCATTTATCTGACCATTCAAACTTCTTGTTCTTTCTGGTCAAAGCTGTGAGTGGAGAGGCTATCCTGGAAAAGTCCTCCACAAATTTTCTGTAATATCCTGCCAGGCCTAAGAAGCTTCTGATCTCACTGGCACTCTTGGGTCTACACCAGTTGCTGACTGCTTCTATCTTGGCTGGATCAACTTGAATGCCTTCTTTGGATACAATGTGACCTAGGAAGGTCACCTGTTCTAGCCAAAACTCACACTTTGAGAATTTTGCATAGAGCTTCTCCTGCTGAAGGATCTGCAGCACTATCCTCAAGTGTGTAGCATGGTCCTCTGGAGTCTGTGAATATATGAGGATATCATCAATAAACACAATGACGAATTTATCGAGATACTCCCTAAAGATGTGGTTCATCAGCTCCATGAAGACTGCTGGAGCATTGGTTACTCCGAAAGGCATCACTACAAATTCGTAGTGGCCGTATCTCGTTCTGAAGGCCGTCCTGGGGATGTCACTTTCTTTAACCTTTAGCTGATGATACCCAGAACGCAGATCTATCTTCGAGAACACTGTAGCCCCTCTGAGCTGATCAAATAAATCATCTATTCTAGGAAGGGGGTACTTGTTCTTGATGGTTACCTTGTTCAGAGCTCGGTAGTCTATGCACAGACGCATAGACCCATCCTTCTTCTTGACGAAAAGTACAGGAGCTCCCCAGGGTGAATGACTCAGGCGAATGAAGCCCTTGTCTAGTAGTTCCTGGAGTTGCTCTTGTAATTCCTTCAACTCTGCTGGAGACATGCGATATGGGGCCTTCGAGACCGGACCGGTACCAGGCACTAGCTCGATCTCGAATTCCACTTCTCTATTGGGAGGTAGTCCAGGTAATTCTTCTGGGAACACTTCTGGATATTCGCAAACTACCCGTACATCCTCCTGCTTGAGTTCTTTCTTTGCTTCTGAGTCCACTATGTGTGCAAGAAAACCAGCACACCCTTGCTCTAGCATCTGGTGGGCTGCCAAGGCTGAGAGAAATTTCTGAGTCTTCCTCCTTGGGGCTCCTTGAAATTCGAATGGTGGTTCTCCCTCTGGGCTGAAAACCACCTTCCTTCTACGGCAGTCCACTGAAA
>JAGFNQ010002266.1:0-71452 GCA_024364735.1 Boesenbergia rotunda
GAGGAATGTGAATCAGATGACCTGGGCCGAATTTGAAGCAGAATTTCTGGAAGAGTACTTTCACATGAAAAGTGACAAACAAGCACTATGATGAATTTACTGAGTTCCGTCAAGGAGATCTGACTGTAGATGAAGCAGTGAAGAAATTCAATCGACTAGCTCGCTTGTGCCCAGAGCTAGTTAGTACTGAGAAGGAGAGAGTTAGGCTGATGCTCAAGATGCTGAGGCCCCAGATAGCTTTGAACGTGGCCGGCAGTGGTAACAGACCACAAACTTCAGAGGAGTTAGTAAGTAGTGCTTTGATCACTGAGCACTACTTAAACAGTATAAGGGTTACACGGGCGCAACAACAACAGACCTCAGCTCAAAAGTCCCAAGGGAGTACACCAGAATCAACAGAACTGGAAAGGGAATTCAAGCAAGAGAAAGCAGGGGGACCAGAAGACTTCTGAGGGAAGTAAAGGAGGCACCTCAAGCAAGTAGCCTAAGTATCCTCCTTGCCCAAAGTGTGGAAAGACACATCCTGGAGTGTGTCGTCAGGGCATGAGTGGATGCCATATATGTGGAGCAGAGGACACATGATGAAGGACTTGCCCTAACAAGTCAAGTGTTGGAGCTTGCTATATATGTGGAGTAGTAGGGCACATGGCCAAGGCTTGTCCTAAAGCAAAGCAACCTCCACCCCAGTTTCTTCAGTACGGAGGTGGACCTGCTCAGCTGCACCAGATGCAGCCAGTTATGGAGGGACCTTATTACAGCCAGATGAGGATGGAAGCCCCACCAGCCACAACCAACGCCAGGATTTTCTCCATTAGCAAGGAAGATGTGGCAAATGCTCCTACTGTGGTCACAGGTCGAATACTCATCTCATCTCAGTATGCTATTGTGTTATTCGATACTGGGGCAACCCATTCTTTTGTATCTATACTATTCTCTAAAAAGCTAGGGATCCCACCAGAGAGTTTAAGTCAGGAGTTTCTAATAACTCTACCATCAGGAGAAGTTATGGCCTCTACCCAGAGGCTAAGGGCAGTACAAATCTGGATTTCCAACCGAGAGCTCTACAGTGACTTGGTAATCCTTGAGATGAAGGATTACGATGTCATTTTAGGGATGGATTTCTTGAGCAAGTACAGTGCTTCTATAGACTGCCGCAAGAGAAGGGTCAAGTTTACACCAGAAGCAGAACCTTCATTTGAATTTATTGGAGACCCGAAGAGAAAGACAAAAAGGTTTTTATCTACCTTACAAGCTCAGAGGATGTTAGAAAATGGATGTTCTGGTTTTCTAGCTCATATAGTGGATGCAAGTCAAAGGGAAGAATTAAAGAAAGAAGATGTGAGAGTAGTCTGTGACTATCCTGAAGTGTTTCCTGAAGAGCTACCAGGACTCCCTCCCAATCGGGAAATTGAGTTTGAAATTGAGTTGGCCCCAGGAACCAACCCAATTTCGAAAGCACCTTATCGCATGGCGCCAGCAGAACTGAAAGAATTGCAAGAACAATTGCAAGAGCTGCTTGACAAGGGTTTCATCCGCCCTAGTCATTCACCTTGGGGAGCTCCTGTACTGTTCGTCAAGAAGAAAGATGGATCTATGCGAATGTGCATAGATTATCGAGCTTTGAACAAGGTAACCATCAAGAACAGATATCCTTTGCCAAGGATAGATGATTTATTTGATCAGTTGAAGGGAGCTACAGTGTTCTCCAAGATAGATCTGCGATCAGGTTACCATCAGCTCAGAGTGAAGGAGAGTGATGTGCCAAGGACTGCTTTCAGTACAAGATATGGGCACTATGAGTTTGTGGTTATGCCCTTTGGAGTGACAAACGCCCCTGCGACGTTTATGGATCTAATGAATAGAGTATTCAAGGATTTTCTGGACAAGTTCGTTATTGTCTTCATTGATGATATCCTAGTGTATTCAAAGACTCAGCAAGAACATGAAGAACACCTGAAGATAGTGTTGCAAACCTTACACCAAAAGGAGTTGTACGCCAAATTCTCAAAGTGTGAGTTTTGGCTTGATCGGGTGGCCTTCCTAGGCCACATTATTTCCAAGGAAGGTATTATGGTAGACCCAGCCAAGATTGAAGCAGTTAGTAACTGGAGTCAACCAAAGAATGCTAGTGAGATCAGAAGTTTTCTGGGTTTGGCAGGGTACTACAGAAGGTTTGTGGAGGACTTTTCAAAGATAGCTTCACCACTTACATCCCTTACCAGAAAGAATAAGAAGTATGAGTGGACTGAAGACTGTGAGCAGAGTTTTCTTGAGTTGAAGAAGAGACTAACAAGCGCTCCTATTCTTACAGTACCCGAAGGTGATAAGAGCTTTGATATATATAGTGATGCATCAAAGCTAGGACTTGGAGCAGTCCTTATGCAAGAAGGCAAAGTCATAGCTTATGCTTCCAGGCAACTCAAGGACTATGAAAAGAATTACCCCACTCATGATCTGGAGTTGGCAGCTGTAGTCTTTGCTCTAAAGATATGGAGGCATTACTTGTATGGAGTGCAGTGTAAGATTTATACAGATCACCAGAGTCTGAAATATTTCTTCACTCAGAAAGACCTCAATATGAGACAGCGAAGGTGGCTCGAGTTAGTGAAGGACTATGACTGTGAGATTCTTTACCACCCTGGTAAGGCAAATAGAGTAGCAGATGCACTGAGTAGAAAGACTTGTGCCACTTTGATGTCCTTATCATCATTGGCACCACCATTACAGAAGGAGATAGTAGATTATGGAGTGGAGATTATTGAGGGACAGCTAGCCCTATTGACACTAGAGTCAACTTTGCTTGGAGAGATACAGAAAGAGCAAGCTGAGGATTCTGATATCCAAAGGATCAAGCAAGAGGTGCAAGAGAAGAGAGTAAAGAGTTTAGAGTATCTGACAGTGGGATACTCTACTATGGTGACCGTTTATGTGTCCCCAATCATGAAGAGCTGAGAAAGAAGATTCTTGAAGAAGCCCATGGAACCCCCTACTCAATGCATCCTGGTTCCACTAAGATGTACCAGGATTTGAAAGGAAGATTTTGGTGGTCGGGGATGAAGAGAGACATAGCTAAGTATGTCAGCACCTGCCTGACATGTCAGAGAGTTAAAGCAGAACACCAGAGACCAGGAGGTGTCCTACAGCCCATTCAGATTCCAGAGTGGAAATGGGAAGACATAGCCATGGATTTCATAGTTGGTCTACCAAAGACAACTAATGGCTATGATGCTATTTGGGTGATAGTAGACAGATTGACCAAGTCTGCCCACTTTTTGGCAATCAGAGTGTCTTACTCAATTGAGAAGTTAGCCCAATTATATGTGCAGGAAGTGATCCGACTACACGGAGTCCCGAAGACCATTATCTCTGATAGGGATGGTCGTTTCACATCACACTTTTGGGAGTGTGTACAGACAGCGTTAGGCACCAAACTGAAATTCAGCACAGCATTCCATCCCCAGACCGATGGACAGACAGAGAGAGTGAATCAGGTACTAGAAGATATGCTCAGAGCTTGTGCATTGGACTTCAAGGGCAGTTGGTGCAAGTATTTATGTTTAGCTGAGTTTGCCTACAACAACAGTTACCAAGCCACTATTGGTATGGCACCCTATGAAGCTCTTTATGGTAGGAAGTGCAGATCTCCCCTCTGTTGGTATGAAGGTAGTGAGAAGAAAGAAATGGGATCTCAGACTGATCTTATAGAGGATACCACAGAAGCAATCAGGAGCATCCGCCAGAGGATAGAGACTGCTCAGAGTAGGCAGAAGAGTTATGCAGATGTACGTCGTAGGCCGTTAGAGTTTGAAGTTGGGGATACAGTTTTCCTCAAAGTAGCACCCATGAAGGGAGTGATGAGATTTGGTAAGAAAGGCAAGCTAAGTCCTCGATACGTAGGACCTTACCCAGTGATAAAGAGAGTTGGTAAAGTAGCTTATGAGTTGGAGCTACCTTCAGAAATGTCAGCAATACATAACGTATTTCATGTTTCAATGTTAAAGAAGCATATCCCAGATGCCAACCAAGTGATTGAGCCACAAATGGTACAAGTGCAAGAAGATCTCAGTTATGAAAGTCGACCTATTCAGATAATAGATCGAGCAGATAAGAAGCTGAGGAACAAAGTGGTACCACTAGTAAAAGTTTTATGGCTGAATCAGAAGTATGAAGAGGCAACTTGGGAATCAGAAGAGAGCATGAGGCAAGGGTATCCAGAGCTGTTCTAAGTTCGAGGACGAACTTTTTATAAGGTAGGGAGGATTGTAACGCCCCAAAATTTCCATCCCAAGTTCTTAAAGTCCTTGAAATTAGTTAAAAATACTTTAGAAATATTCTTTAGATTTTTAGAAATTTTTAGGATATTTTTATGGATTTTTCTGAGTCCGTTTAGTATTTTTAGCAAAAGAAATGGAGTTTTTCGGAAAAAGGAAAATGAAAGGGCAGCAGCAGGGGTTCGATCTCGCGGCCACGCGAGTTAACCGAATCCAAGAAACCAGCTGGGCTAGGGTATCAAGCACAGAAAAGGAAGGAGAGAAATTATGTTATCGTCGAGTTAGGCTTTTTCATGAAAGGGTATATCAACTCCCGCTTAAGTCGCGTGAAGCCGATTAGGTTTCGGGAGGAAGACAGAGGAGGCGTGTGGGGAGGGCTGCGAAACCAAAGGAAAATCAAGGGATCTCTTCCTTCTTCTTCTTCTTCTTCCTCTTGAGTAGAAGCATCTAGGGTTCCTTCCTAGGGCTAAAGGTGGAAGCTTTTTACAAGGAGGAAGAAAAAGGATTTCGTTAGGGAGTTTTCTCCCCGTTTTTGTGAGTTTTCTTCAAGACCGATGTAAGTAAATCACTCACCTGCAATAGGAGTAGTTTTCATTACGAAATTCTTGCTATAAAGCCATGATTTCGAAAAAGAAGCACGTTTTGAGAAACCTTGCTAATTGCATGTTTAGATTGTTAAAGTTGCATGTTTTCTTATGTTAGAAATCCAATTAAATGGTATTGAATGTAAGTAGGCCAAGCATGATAAGTTTTAATATGAGAAAGGACCCAAAAGTGAAGTTTTGGGTTAAGGGCACATAGTGTGCTTGATGGAAAGTTTAATGTAAGGAAGGTTAAGCTCTTTTAATGCAAAAGAAAAGTTAGTTGATAAGTATGAATAAGTATAGTAAGAAAAGTATTTTACTTTTGTGAAAGAGACATGTACCGGGCAAATGTAAGGCCCACAGAAAGTTAGTAGAAAGTTCTAATAGGATGCGGTGGCTAGCTACCTCGCAACCTATTAGAAAAGCGCGCAGTTGGTACACTGATACCATGGTACAATGTCAAGGCCTAAGAGAAAGTTGATTATTTATTTTCAAGTATATAAGTATGATCAAGTAGTTTCTTTTTTTGAGAAAGTGTTTAATTATTATATGTGTACCTTGATACAATGCAAGCATGATAAAGTAGTTCAAGTAGTAAGCACGGTTAGTTGTGTACTTTGATACATTAACAAACATGATAAAGTGTTTCAAGTTGTAAGCATGTTTAGTTGTAAGTTTTGAAGTAAGTAAAGTTTTAAATCATTCTTCGAAATGAGCATGTTTAGTATTGACATCATGATTTTGTGAGTAGGGATTTACTTACTAAGCATTGTGCTTATTAGTTGCATTTTCCTTCTATTGCAGATAAAGGAAAAGAGAAAGCGTAAGTTGGGAGGCGACAGGACTTGCATTGATGTTCAGAGGAGGTGGAACCGGGGTAAAAGATCCGTTGGGTTGAGTATGAGTAGAGTTTGGTATTTAGAAACATTTAGTTTTATGTTTTGAATAGTAAAGAGTGAACCAATGTGTTTAATTTCCGCGTAGAGTAAGAAGTTGATACAACTTGAAGATGTTTACTTATGTTTTTCCATATGCTTGGTTAGTTTGGTTAAGTTCCGTATTAGTTTCAATTTCAAGAGTTTGGATTGGTTTTGAGTTGCCAATGTGCCAAATAAACTAGTATATATGATAGATTTGAAGTTATATCTTAATGCGAAGTGATAGTATGTGATTTGTGGATGTTTGAAAGGGATTTTCAGGTCTGAAATTTGCAGTTTCAGGCGTGCCAGTCGACTGGCTCAGATACCAGTCGACTGCTATATCGAACAGAACCTTCTGTTCGATATGGCAGTCGACTGACCATATACCAGTCGACTGACACCAGTCGACTGATATAATAGCAGTCGACTGCTACCATTAAAGAAAAACTGGGTAGAGCAGCTGGTTAGTGCTTTAGTGTTACAACTAAGAAGTCTAGGGGTCAAATCCTGGCAAAGCAAATAAAATGAAAGTTGTTTTGTTTTTTTTTTGAAAAAAAAAGAAGGAAGAAAAAAAAAATTCAGAGCAAATTAAGGGGACTCAAGTAGGTGTAACCTAAGGCTAAGGATAAGGTAAAGTTAAGGTTAAGCAAATGTGACGTCCGTTTTAAAGGAAGTTAAGAGAAGTCGGGTCGTCACAACAACAAGCTGGGGCTCCGATCGACTCAGACGAGGAAGTAGACGTTGACGTTGCTGATCTCGCAGCAGAGATACGAGACCATATAGATCAGCCTCCACCACCGACCATCGACCAGCGCTTCACACAGATGCAGACGGAGATCCACAGTCTCCGAGAGGAGGTCGAGGCCTATCACAACGAGCAGATAGATGCCCGTAGAGCCGATCAAGAGGTGGCAGATGCACGATACATTGAGATGATGTCGCTTCTCAGATCATGGCAGCCTGGCTCATCTGACCACCCTGGCCCTTCTTCATAGTTAGACTATTTTCAGCATTGTACTAAGTAACTAAAACTTGACTCATGTTTGACTCTACTGGACCTCTGTCTGACCAGTTAACCTATTTTGTTTGACTACTTATTTGACTTGAGTATCTGATCTATACTATGCTTGGTAGAATAGGTTAAGTCTACTATTGGATTTTTACTCAAATCAGTTTTAAAGAAATTTTTAAAATGCTTTCAAAATCAGCTTTTACTCAGTTTTGAAAAGTTTTAAAATAAAGTTTTTCACTTAGTTTTATTTTTAAAACTACCTCTTTCAAAACTAGGGCTTTTTTGAAAATGGATTTAGCCTAGGCCCTAACCCTAGAACTGCATGCACCTATAGATTTAGAAGCCAGCATCTCACAAGCACCTTAGGGTACTTTTGTTTGATAACTTAGAAAGGGTTGAGATGCTTAGGTCTTTGCCTTAATTAAAGATGCTTTAAGTCAGTGCATCTGCAGTAATTGGGACACTAAATACAACTTACACAGTAATTAAGTTAAGTGTCAAGCTTAGAAAATCTAACTTGAATAGAACACTTAACTTGACTAACTCTAGCGAAAACTACTGTTTATAACAGTTAGTAAGTAGCTAATTGGGTTAGACATGTCCCTAAAAGAAAAACTGATTTGGTTTAATTCTCATCATGAATTGGTTCAGTACAGCAAAATCATGCAAGTTATTTTCCTTTATGCAAGTTAATTATTCTGTTTCTGCTATATTTATTTGCTTTTGATATATGGCAAAGGGGGAGAGATAGAAAAGAAGAGTTTAAATGTTTTTTTTTCAAAATTCAAAATTTTGAACTCTATCCTTTATTCAAAAAATACTTAACTTATTTTCAAAATTCCTTCTAAGTACTTCAAAACTTAAGTGTTCAAATCTTTTCAAAACTTAAGTTTTCAAAAATTCCTTCTACTTCAAAACTTAAGTTTACTAAGTATTCCTTCTACTTCAAAACTTAAGTTTACTAAGTACTTCAAAACTTAAGTTTACTAAGTACTTCAAAACTTAAGTTTACTAAATTTTTACTAAGTACTTCAAAACTTAAGTTTACTAAATTTTTACTAAGTACTTCAAAACTTAAGTTTACTAAATTTCTACTAAGTACTTCAAAGCTTAAGTTTGCAAAATTTCTACTAGGTACTTCAAAACTTAAGTTTGCAAAATTTCTACCAAGTACTTAAGTTTTCAAAATTCACTAAGTACTTAAGTTTTCAACATTTTACTAAGTACTTAAGTTTTCAAAAACGTGCTAAGTACTTAAAGCTAAAGTTTTCAAGTATACCAAGTACTTTATAACTTAAAGCTTTCAAAACTTGTGAGTACTTTAAGCTTAAGGCTTCAAAATATTCATTAGTACTCAAACTCAAGTTTTTAAAAAACTTTCTAAGTACTTTAAACTCAAAACTTTCAAACTATCTAAGTTTTCAAAAGTTTCCCAAGTACTTAAACTTAAGTTTTCAAAGTGCACAACTAAAATTAGTTTGGAAAACACACCGCCTTCTGTTGAAAATTATTCTAAGTAAAATCCATCTTTAGACTTGGAATTTATTGTCAAAACCCCATGAAGTTTTGAAAAATCTAGGGGGAGATTCTCTCCAGGGGGAGGGAACAAAATTTAATTTTTACTTGCTCTAATTAACTTAACTTTTTGAACCACAGTTGCCATAAATCAAAAAGGGGGAGATTGTTGGTACAGAAAGCACCCAAG
Source organism: Boesenbergia rotunda (assembly GCA_024364735.1). Classification (NCBI taxonomy): domain Eukaryota; kingdom Viridiplantae; phylum Streptophyta; class Magnoliopsida; order Zingiberales; family Zingiberaceae; genus Boesenbergia; species Boesenbergia rotunda. The sequence continues at coordinate 8,493 of JAGFNQ010002266.1, forward strand.
TCGAACCTGAGTTTTGATAATGGCAAAAGGCACTAGTAGAATTTCCGGCATTTACTTCGGATATTCACCGAAGTCATAGATAGATAATTACCGAAGTAGACGCACGTGAAGTAAAAAAGGGATTATTTTACTTCGCCATATAACCGAAGTCATATCCATGAAATTAGCGAAGTCTTTTACCGGTTCAAAGAGGCAATTCGGTTCAGATTTAGACCGATTCTGAAGTAAAAACTTATCTTTTACTTCGTTGGTTTTGTAAAGTGCCGAAGTAATCGATGATATAAAACTTTACAGTTTAAATTATTTGTCGAAGTAAAACAATATTTGTTGCTTTAGTAGTTTTGTAATGCGACGAAGTAATAGATGATATATAACTTCACAGTTTATATTAATTATCGAAGCAAATATATTTTATAACTTCGCCAGTATTTATATTTATCGAAGTATATAGTATTATGTTACTTCATCATATACGTTTATTGGCACAGTAATCGATTTCAAAGACTTCGTTATTTTGTATGATACAGAGGCAATAGATTTGTAACAACTTCATAATTATTAAATTGTGATGAAGTAAATATATTTTTTAACTTCATCACAATTCAAATAGATGAAGTATTTTATTTTTGATTACTTCACCATTAAATTTTATTATCGAAGTAAATAATCATATTTTATTACAATATAATTTTAGTTTAATGAAGTAAATGTCAATTACCACCGCACTAATTTAATAAAAGAGTGAAGTAAAAATTATTTTTACTTCATTAAAATTAAACAATTATCCATTCAAAATGATAAATATATATCAACGAATCCATCAATGCACAAGTATATATAACCAAAATATATATCCACAAGTATATCCAAAATCCATAATGAAAGATCAAAATATGTATCCTAAGTACACCACCAATTTAGACACATATATATGAGTAGACAAATTCACTCCATTCACTTCTAACATCATCATATTCGGATTGTTGGTAATATTGATCCTTGATTATTCCTTCAAACTTTTAAGCAAAAATACAAAATGCATTAGATTCATCCAATTGTAATAGTTTATCTCAATTATAAACCAAAGCATATAATACAAAAAAATATTACCATCCTCTCCAACTGTGGATTTTCACATTCTACTATCTCTTTCATGTACCTCATCACACAATATCCACATTCAATTGAACCACTTTGTTTTAGATTACCCTATAATGAAATATAAAAGGTAATGTAATGGTCACAATCAAGTTATAAGAATCACCCATTCATATCTTCATACATAAGCACAATACTTACCGTTAGTGAGACAAGTACCCCAAATGTCAAGCCTATGATGCCAAACTACAAGAAAAAATTTCACAACAGATTTAGCATACAGGCATATCTTGAAATCTATATGACATGAAAGAGATTTTGGTTTGACCAACACAAGAATTAGTATAGTATTGGTTTCAATGACTTCAATCCAGCATCGCAGAGAGAAGTGCGATATCATGTAATGTTCTGAAAAGCTAACTTAAGATTGAAGTTTCAAATAAAAATTCTACCAAGTCAACGTTTACCTACTGAGCTTAAAATCAATATCCATTTTTCCTGTATAGGGATCTAGATTGTATAAAATATATTTCTTTGGACTCCAGAAAGCAAAGACTTGCAATTGTTGACTGACGACAGAGAAACAGTAAGGCTCGCACCAAATTGCAAGTTATATAATGAGGTCCAGCGACTATTCAATGTGAATGATTAAAAAGTCGAATAATGACAATTGATTTTCATTTATTGAATCTAACCAGAGCCGCAAAAAGAGAACTAAAAAATGCAAGAATAAAATGAGTAAAAGGAGGAGCGATCACTAACGTGGACTTGGAAGTCTAAGCAGGCGGGCCCGGTATTGTAGTATTCAACAATCCCACGTTGCGCTCCAAGTCTCCCCTATTTATGGCGCCTTGGAAGACTAGCAAAAGCTATCGACGACCCGCACTCCTCGTTCTCCACCCTGTAAATCTGTAATATCAAAAATCCAATACGTCACTTTCCTGCATTTACACCATTGGAGCCATCTCAAAGGCATCATCTTTCACAATTTTGTCTTCCTGCCGATATAATTGATTTAGACACCTTTGACCAAAGCTTGGCTATTCAACACACTCGTTATATAGTATTAGCACAAAGAACAGTTCTTTACCTTCTTCTTCCGTGGCGTAGTTGCTTCTGCTGCCCTTAAGTTGCAGGCTCTTCGAGCGTCTGCAAGCAAAGAGCATAAGCCTGTGAGCGGAGTATCATAACGATGGGGAGAAAGGAAGAGAGGCCCGGGCAGGCGTTGGAGGTGAAGGTACCGAACCTATTCCGATGCCCCATATCGCTGGACGTGATGCGGTCACCTGTGAGCCTGTGCACCGGAGTAACTTACGATCGTGCCTCCATCCAACGGTGGCTCGAATCGGGGCACACCACGTGTCCGGCCACGATGCTCCCCCTCCCCTCCACCGACCTCATCCCCAACCTCACCGTTCAGCGCCTGATCCACATCTGGTCCGCCTCCGCCGCTTCCTCCGCTTCCTCCCCTGCCGCCGTCCTCACTCGCCGGGTCGCCGGGTCGCCAGCGACCTCCTCCGCGAGATCAACTCCTCGGCCACGGATCACGACGCGGCCCCTGCTCTCCGCAAGCTCGCGGACTTCTTCTCCAGCGTCGAGGTTGATGAGATCAACAAGAACGACCTCGTCAACGCCGGTGGATGCGCCACCGTCCTCGCCCCCCTTCTCCTGCGGAAAGATTCCAAGCTGGACGTCTCGGCGGCGGCTGCGAGGGTTCTCGCCTTGATCTTCACTTCCGATGTCATCGCGGAGAGCAATAAGAAGATTGCGGTTTTCGCTCTCGTTTCGGATCTCAATCGCTCGATTTCGGCTCTGGCGCGACTTTTGAGGGGTGAGGAGCGCCTCGAGTTGCGGATCGATGCGGTGTGGGTCCTCGATGCGATCGTAGCCGCTGCCGCGTCCGACGCGGAAGCCAAGATGTTGATCGCTGAAAATGAGGAGATGATCGGAGAGCTTGTCCGGCTTATCGGGCCGGCCGATGAGAAGGGGACTGCAATGGATTGCCGGGCAGTCGAGGCAGCCTTAGGGTGCCTGGCTGGGATCTCTTCGGCGAAGCGTGCCCGACCACGGATGGTGCGGCGGGGGTCGTGGTGGCGCTGACTCGGGTGTTGGATGCAGATCCCGCAGTGGTGACGGCTGTGGCAGCCGGGAAAGCGCCGGGAAGCAACCTAGGTCTTCGCCGAAGTAGAGCAGAGAAGAGCAGGGCAGAGAAACTTAGGTCATCGATCGCTTGGAGATAGAGAAACTTAGGTCGAAGTGGGAGAAGCAAAAGCTGCGAAGCAATCGGCCGGCTGATATAATTTAGGTTAAGTGCGGTAGAAAAGTAGGGAAGAAATTATTACGGGATTAAGCCATGCGGAGCGGGAGAAATTTAGCGCCAAGCGAAATAGGGGATTAGCTTGGGAGCGGGAGAAAATTAGGAATATTAGCTACGGAGCGAGAGAAAAATCGGTTCAGATTTTATTTTATTTTATTGGTTCAATTTTATTACTTCGCCAATTAAAATTATAAATTTTATTGTAAACTTTATTACTTCATTAAATACAAATTGCGAAGTAATAATTATTAAAAAAATTTAGAAAAAATCTATTTTTTTATTCTATGAAGTCTAAAACTATATTTACTACGTCAATTTTATTATCGAAGTTTATTAATGTATATTACTTCATCATTAATTATCGCCGAAGTAATTATCGCCGAAGTAAATGTCGGAAATTCTACTAGTGAGGGTTCAAAAGATAAGTCTTATTTGTTATCTAACATATTACTCAAGTGTGCAGGAAAAGTCCTAGCGAAGGACTGCTAGGCACTGGCGAAGGAATGCCAGGGTACAAAGTCCTAGCGAAGGACTGCTAGGCACTGGCGAAAAAAAGTCCTAGCGAAGGACTGCTAGGTACTGGCGAAGGAATGCCAGAGTACTGAAGCCCTAGCGAAGGACTGCTAGGCACCAGGCAAAGGACAGCTTGGGACTGAAGATCTGGCGAAGGAATGTTAGGCACCGGGCGAAGGACAGCTTGGTATCCAAGACCTGGCGAAGGATCGCTAGGCAAAAGTCCAACCGGAGGAGTCGGTTGGCATCAGGTACATTCTCCCGAGAGGAGTAGGTGAGGACGTGTTCCCCGTCGAGGGAACAGTAGGCGTCGGTTCGACCTAGGGCTCCATTTTGGAGGCCCAAAGTCAGAACCAAGACAGCTAAGGCTGTATAAACTAACATCTTATTGCTTTATGGTGTTTTGGACTAACCCTGGATGCAGGACCGAAGGAACGAGTGTCTGCAGCTCAGAGAGCCTCAAAGGAGTGAGGCAGTAGCTGACCAGGGCACCCGTGTTAGATCGAGAGAAACGATAGAGGGGGGGTGAATATCATTAAACGCTTTTCAGATGAAAACTAGAGCAAGTACGCAGTGGAATAAAGCCAATCGTAAACACAGGTAGTTTTACTTGGTTCGGAGCCTAGGTCGACTCCTACTCCAAGGCCCACGGTCGTTGACCATTTACTACGGGCAATACTATAATCGCGTAAATCAATTTACAGAAGATGATTACAATAAAGGTGCAGTAAGAGAAAGACAACTCTTCATTACCGACGTCCGATGTAAAATCTATTTTGAAGCAGAGGGGCGTCGTCGGCGCTTGTATCTCGAGTCAGAAGGTTTCCGGAGCAGAGCGCGGGAGTAAAGAGCGTGAATGCGTTGGAAAGCTTGTCTGTTCAGAAGCCTGGGCGTTGGGTACTATTTATACCACCTCGGGGCACCCTGGACGTCGGGGGCGCCCCCCCCCCCCACGTGTCACGTGATCCCCCTTTCTCTCGGTCAACCTCTATCCCACTTGAATAGGGCTGAGGTTTGACACTGGGGGCGCCCGCGACGCTGGGGGCGCCCTGGTTGACTCCTTCAGCGGGCTTCTCGGCTGGATAAGAGTAATCGGCTTCGCTGGCTTAGGCGCGGGGCGCCCTGGGCACCGGGGTCGCCCTGGGCGTCCGGGGCGCCCTGGGCGTCCGGGGCGCCCTGGGCGTCCGGGGCGCCCTGGGCGCTGGGGGGGGGGCGCCCGGGACACTGAGGGTGCCCTGCTTAGCTACTTGCCTCTCTCCTTTGGGCATTCTAAGCTGCAGACACACGTTCCTTCAGTCCTGCATCCAGGGTTAGTCCAAAACAATATGAAGCAATAGAGTATTATGTTTATATAGCCTTAGCTGTCTTGGTTCTGACTTTGGGTCTCCGTAATGGAGCCCTAGGTCGAACCGACGCCTACTATTCCCTCTCGACGGGGAACGCGCCCTCACCTACTCCTCTCGGGAGAATGTACCTGATGCCAACCGGCTCCTCCGGTTGGACTTTTGCCTAGCGGTCCTTTGCCAGGTCTTGGATACCAAGCTGTCCTTCGCTCGGTGCCTAGCATTCCTTCACCAGATCTTCAGTCCCAAGCTGTCCTTCGCCTGGTGCCTAGCAGTCCTTCGCTAAGGTTTCAGTACCCTGGCATTCCTTCGCCAGTGCCTAGCAGTCCTTCGCTAGGACTTTTTACTCTGTCATTCCTTTGCCAGTGCCTAGCAGTCCTTCGCTAGGACTTTTTACTCTGGCATTCCTTCGCCAGTGCCTAACAGTCCTTCGCTAGGACTTTTCCTGCACACTTGAGTAGCATGTTAGATAATAAGTAAGACTTAACTTTTGAACCCTTTTGCCATTATCAAAACTCAGGTTCGACTTGGGTGTTTTTTGCACCAACAATCTCCCCCTTTTTGATTTATGGCAACCCTAGTTCAAAAAGTTAAGTTAATCAGGGCAAGTAAAAATTAGATTTTGTTCTCTCCCCTTGGAAGGAATCTCCCCCTAGATTTTTCAAAACTTCGTGGGGTTTTTGAAAATAAATTCTAAGTTTAAGGATGGATTTTTACTTAGAATAATTTTCAACAGAAAATAATTTTGGTTGTCTATTTTGGAGAACTTGCAGAATATTTAAGTTTAAATACTTTAGAAAACTTAAGAAGAATTCTGAAAACTTTGGGTACTAAGGAAAAATTTTTGACGCCTTAAGTTTAAAGTACTCAACAACGTTTTGAAAACTTTAGGTTTTAAAGTACTTAGTGAAATTTGAAAAACTTAAGTACTTTGACAAAACTGAAGTACTTAGAAAAGTTTTTGAAAAACTTAAGTGCTTAGAAAAGTTTTTGAAAAACTTAAGTGCTTAGAGAAGTTAAAAAAAAGCTTAAGTACTTATAAAGTTTTGATAAGATTAAGTACTTAGTAAAGTTTTGAAAAACTTAAGTACTTAGAAAAGTTTTGATAAACTTAAGTACTTAGTAAAGTTTTGAAAGTCTTAAGTACTAAGAGCTTTAGAAAAGTTTTGACAAACTTAAGTACTTAGTAAAGTTTTGAAAGTCTTAAGTACTTAGAAAAACTTAGTACTTTGAAAAACTTAGTACTTTTTGAATAACTTAGTACTTTGAAAAACTTAGTATTTTGAAAAACTTAGTACTTTTTGAATAAAGGATATAATTTGAAATTTTGAGAGTTAGAGAACAATTTTTAAACTAAGAAAAAGTATTTTAAACTCTCTCCTTTCCTATCTCTCCCCCTTTGCCATATATCAAAAACAAATAATTACAGCAGAGACAGAATAATTAAATTGCATAAAGGAAAATAACTTGCATGATTTTGCTGTACTGAACCAATTCATGATTAGAATTAAACCAAATCAGTTTCAATTTCCTCTTTTAGGGGTCTGTCTAACCCAATTAGCTACTTACTAACTGTTATAAACAGTAGTTTTCGCTAGGGTTAGTCAAGTTAAGTGTTCTGTTCAAGTTAGATTTTCTAAACTTGACACTTAACTTGATTACTGTGTAAGTTGTATTTAGTGCCCCAATTACTGCAGATGCACTGACTTAAAGCATCTTGAATTAAGGCAAAGACCTAAGCATCTCAACCCTTTCTAGGTTATCAATCAAAAGTACCCTAAGGTGCTTGTGAGATGCTGGCTTCTAAGTCTATAGGTGCATGCAGTTCTAGGGTTAGGGCCTAGGCTAAGTCCATTTTCGAAAAAAAACCCTAGTTTTGAAAGGGGGTAGTTTTGAAAATAAAACTAAGTCGAAAACTTTATTTTAAAACTTTTCAAAACTGAATAAAAGCATTTAACACCTATTTTAAAACTGATTTTGAAATTAGTAAAGTAGTAAGAAAATCAAAAGTAGAGTTAACCTATTCTACTGAGCACAATCCTAACTGCCTTCTTAGTGAGCTGAACTCAGACTCAGGTAGGGGTTTGGTGAATATGTCAGCTAAGTTAGATTTAGAATCTACATGCTTAAGGACTATCTCACCCCTGGCTACATGGTCTCTTACAAAGTGATGTTTAACTTCTATGTGTTTAGTTCTGGAATGTTGGATTGGATTTTTAGTTAGATTAATTGAGCTTATGTTGTCAATGAAAACCTGAGTTTGGGTGTAGTTGAGCTGGAAGTCCTTAAGAGTGTGCATCATCCATAAAAGTTGTGCTACACACTCTCCTAAGGCTACATACTCAGCTTCAGTTGTGGATAGAGCTACACAGTGTTGTTTTCTGCTGCACCAACTTACTAGACTATTTCCTAACAGTTGGCAGCTTCCACTTGTGCTCTTTCTGTCTAATTTACACCCAGCGTAGTCAGAATCGAGTATCCTGACAAATCAAAAGTTGAAGTTCTAGGATACCAAATCCCTACATTTAGGGTGCCCTTAACATATCTTAGTATTCTTTTTAGGGTTGCTAAGTGCGTTTCCTTAGCACATGTTTGGTATCTAGCACACATTCCTACAGAAAAAAGGATATCAGGTCTGCTGGCTGTAAGGTACAGTAGACTTCCTATCATACTTCTATAGAGTTTAAGGTCTACTGGCTTACCATCAGGGTCACTATCTATTTTTATATTAGTAGCCATGGGGGTACTTATGCTTTTAGAGTTATCCATTTTAAATTTCTTTATTAACTCTTTAGCATATTTGGATTGATGGACATAGTTTCCATCCCTAGTTTGTTTAATTTGTAAGCCTAGGAAAAAGTTAAGTTCACCAACTAAGCTCATTTCAAATTCATTTTCCATTATTTTAACAAATTCTTTTAGAAAGTTTGAGTTGGTGGACCCAAAGATTATGTCATCTACGTAGATTTGGGCAATAAATATGTCTTTTCCTAGGGTTTTAATAAATAAGGTTGAGTTAATTTGACCTTGTTTAAATTCTTTAGAAATTAAGTAAGTTGATAAGCGTTCATACCAGACCCTAGGTGCTTGTTTTAATCCGTATAGTGCTTTAGTAAGTTTATAAACGTGGTCAGGTCTTTCTAAGTCCTCAAACCCAGGGGGTTGTCCTACATAAACTTCTTCTTTAATGAATCCATTTAGAAAGGCTGACTTTACATCCATTTGGTATAGTTTGAATCCTTTATGGGATGCAAAGGCTAATAACATCCTAATGGACTCAAGTCTAGCTACTGGGGCATAGGTTTCGTCATAATCTAACCCTTCTACTTGGCTGAATCCTTTTGCTACTAAGCGGGATTTATTTCTGACTATTTCTCCTTGATCATTTAACTTATTCCTGAAAATCCACTTAGTGTCAATGACGGATTTGCCCTCAGGTTTAGGCACTAATTCCCAGACTTGGTTTCTTTCGAATTGGGCTAGCTCTTCCTGCATAGCTATGATCCAATCAGGATCAGGTAGGGCTTCCTCTATAGTCTTGGGTTCAATTTTTGAGATCATTGCTATCTGACTAAGGTTTCTATAGGAAGACCTAGTTCTGACTCCTAGAGTTGGATCACCCACAATTTGATCAGTTGGATGATTGAGTCTGGGTTTTTTGGTTTTTCTAGAACTTGGTTCAGCCTCAGGTCCGGCTGGTCGATTTGGTTCACTATTTGATTCAACTCTTTGAGCTGGTTCAATTATTGGGTCAACAGTTGGTTGATTTGACTCAGTAATTGGTTCAATAGTTAGTTCGTTTAAGGGTTCAATTAAGGGTTCAACAGTTTGTTCATTAATTTCTTGATCAGAATTTGATGACGTTAGGTCTGGATTATCAGATGTTGGGTTGATTTCTTCATCAAATATTAAGTTTGTTGTTTCTTCAATTTTCTTAGTTTGTTTGTTGTAAACCCTATAGGCTCTACTTGTAGTTGAATATCCTAGGAAGATGCCTGGGGTTGACTTAGACTGGAATTTTCCTAAATAGTCTTTGGTATTTAAGATATGGACTTTGCATCCAAAGACCCTTAGGTAGTGTAGATTTGGAAGTCTATGGTAGTTAGTTCATAGGGTGTTTTGTTGTGTCGCTTGTTAATCAGGACCCTATTTTGGATGTAGCAAGCCGTACTAATTGCTTCTGCCCAGTATTGGTTAACTAAGTTGAATTCGTTGAGCATAGCCCTAGCGGCTTCCTGTAGTGTTCTATTTCTCCTTTCCACTATCCCATTTTGCTGGGAGGTTCTAGGGCATGAAAATTCATGTAGATACCCATTTACCTTACAGAATTCCTCGAACCGTTGATTTCAAATTCTCCCCCGTGGTCACTCCTAAGTTTTTTAATTTTAGTATCATTTTGATTTTCAATTAACTTACAGAATTCATTAAATAGGTTTAGGGTTTCATCTTTGGTTTTTAGAAACCTAACCCAGGTAAACCTAGAGTAATCATCCACTATTACCAAGCAGTACCGGTTCCCGCTTAGTGACTTGGCTCCATGTGAATCAAATAGGTCAAGGTGCAGGAGCTCAAGTGTGGTTTGAGTTAAATCAGATTGAATTAGTTTGTGATTAGATCTGGTTTGTTTACCTTGATTACATGATTCACATATTAGGTTTTCATGATTTTTAATTTTAGGAATACCTTTAATTAGGCCAAGTTGGGTGATTTTTGCAATAGTTCTTAGGTTGGTGTGACCTAGTCTCCTATGCCAGAGGTTTGATTGTTCTAACTGAGTTAACATGCATTTAGGTACTAGGGGTAGGTTTATAGTGTAAACATTATTTTTCCTAGTGCCCTTAAGCATGATTTCTGAGTCTTGCAGGTTTCTAATTAGGCAGTTAGAATTGTTGAAAGTAACTACATACCCAGAATCACATAACTGACTTATGCTAAGCAAGTTGAAATTGAAATTTTCAATCAAAAGGACTTTCTTAATAACAAAGTCAGATTTAAGTTCAATATTACCTGACCCAATTACCTTGAGTGTAGCATTGTTGCCAAATGCCACTGAGCCTAGGTTCTTGAACTTGAGTTTGGTGAATTTCAATTTATCTCCAGTCATGTGTCTGGAGCAACCGCTATCCAACATCCATTGGTCCAAATCTTTATGTTCCTACACATAAAGAGTTTTGTTGATTTGGATCCAATTAGAATCAGGAATAGCTTAAATTGATTTTCACAACCTAGTCTGTCTCACCCAATCTAGGGTTTTCAATCACGTTAACCTTACAGGTTTTGTGAGACAGGTTTTGATAAGTAAAATTATTTTGAAAAATTATTATTTATTTTGAAAAACATAAATAATTTTGAAAACAATTAAATTTATTTTGAAAAGAATGTTTAAATCTACAAGTAACTGAAAATATGTGTTAGATTTGAATTTTGACAAAGAATAATTTGAATTTGAATTTCAAGAATTGGCTTCCAGGTCTTGGCGAGGCACTAGGCCTTCTTTGGCCGTAGCCTTATTGGATCATCAACCCTTTCCTTGACAAAGCCTTTTAATGAAATTTCATTTTCAAAATTAATCTTTGAAAAATTCTGGTCTAACTAGTTTGGGTCTTGGATCGGTAGCTTCGGCTAGTTTCACCAGTCTAAAGAGACCAAGTATACTTGACCTTATTAGAATTGGTTTACCTAACGTACTATCATCTCACCTCCACCCAATACTATGTTGTCAAGTTTCAGTTAAGTTTGTTCAGTCCTTAAACTAACCATTCCTAGGTCTAAGCATGGTAAATTGCAGAAATTTAAATAAACAATCAATCAAGCAAATTGCAATCAAGAGTTGAATTTATCTAACAATAAATATAGTTTTTAATTTGGCTCCCCCTAGACTAAAGCCACGGTAATGGATAGGCAAGATGTGAATCTTGTCCTTGGGGATCCAATACTGATTTGATCCAGTTGGTTTGTTCAGGCACAGTTTAGGTACCCATGCCTGAACTTTATTTCTGGACTGATTCAGTACAGCAAAGTAAGATCTTTGTCTAGATTTGGTTCTATAGCCTAGTCCGGATCGATTTAGAACCGATTTTTGTTTTCCAAGAATCATGTAAAGACCCTTGGAACCAGAAGTGAATCGTTCTAAAGCTGACCTAAGATCCTTAACCAGAGTTTTCAGGGAGGAGTTCTCTTTCTCATGTTTTTCAACTTGAGTAGGAGTTCCTTCTTGAACCTTCTCGGTTAAGGGTTTAGAGTCAGCTCCCTTTTTCAGGAGTTTTACTTCCTGTCGGAGGGATTCGACTCGGAGTTTAGCTTTCGCCAAATCTCGAGAAAGATACGAAATTAATTCATTTAATTGACTTCTATTAAAACCACTTACCTTGATTTCTCCATCCTCTGAAAATGTCAGTCTGCCGTCGTCCTATTCTGATTCTGACTTGGTCTCGACTTCTTCTGAGGTGGTTAGTGCAAGTAGGTTTGACTGTGGGACCTCTTCTTCTTCTTCGGAAGAGGACTCGTCCCACGTTGCTTGAAGTGTCTTTTTCCTTCTATTCTTCTTGGTCTCCTTTAGGTTCGGACACTCCGTCTTGTAGTGACCTTTCTTCTTGCACTCATAGCAGGTCACGTTGGGCTTGTTCTTTTCATTTGCGGATTCAGCTGGTTCGTCCTTTCTTCGGCTTGTTTTCCGTCTGTTGGTTTGGTTCTTCAATTCTTTGTAGTAGCTTCGGGCCAGTCGGACCAGCTTAGGTCGATCTCCTTCTTCGTCTTCTGAGTCTGAGTCTGAGTTAGACTCAGGTTCAGGTTGAGGCTTTTTCTTTGTTGTCCTTCCAGTTTTTCCTGCAACAAAGGTAATACTTTTCTCAGCTAGATTGCAGTTAGTCTGTTCGTGTAATTCTAATTCAGAGAACAATTCATCTAATTTAATTTTAGAGAGGTCCCTTGAAACCTTGTATGCATCTACCATAGATGCCCACAAGGTGTTTCTTGGGAAAGCATTTAAAGTGTACCTTATTAGGTCACTGACGATCCCAAACTATGTGTCACGAATGTGGGCCTCAAATTTAAATGTATATGAATGAAAAACTGGAAACTCTTTTACAAGCAAAAGTATAAAAATGTAGCAAAGGGGCCACAGGTCGTATTTTTCTCGGGGCTAGTTGTCGTGCTTGATTCAAACTTATAGTTATGTGTCGTTTTTGGGTTTCAAACATGTAAATGGATTTTGGTTTGTAATTGAAAATGAAGTTGCAAATGAAAAATAGAAACCGTGATTTAGTAAACTAAACAAGAAAATTGGCACTTAAAAGCTCCACCAATGGAAAACCAAATCAAATCACTTACAAATTTTTATGGGAACTGTGTTCTGATTTTAACACAAGACAAAATGCTAAGCAATGAAGTAAAGGCAATGATTAAGTTTTCGGAATTAATCAAACTTAACACAATTATTAGCATGCAACATGTAGAACTCAACCAAGCAATGGGTCTCAACTATCTAAAGTGCTCTTGGAAGCCCACCACTTGGTGACGAAATTTAGAAATGAGGGAATGTAAACTTATTGATTTCGAACACCCACATATGCCACAAAACCAAGGTGAATTCAGAGTGCAAAAACTGCAAATCAGTTGGCACGCAAGGAGAAATTCCTTGTGCCAAAAACTCTCTCCAAGTTAAGAAATGAGCAAGCTTTAACTCAAAATGTCAAGCTGATTGGTTCGATTTGGGAAACTAGGCTATGAGGAAGAACTAAGCAATACTAAGGAAACGAATTGAAACTGAAATCAGAGCTTGAAAGGATCAAATTCAGAAACCGAAAAGCTGAAAATTCAGATGCAGAATTGAAAAGTCTAGCTACAGATTTTTCTGTTTTTGCAATAGCTTAAAGGTTGAACTAGCTAACATAACTTGAATACAAGTATCTAATCTAGGAACAAGGAAGTTAAACTAGCAATTACTTGACAGGAACTAAGGAAATCGGCTGAAACTTCTGAAAATCAGCAAACTAGTTGGCACGCAGCAAATTAACTTGGCACGCAGCAAATTAAACTAAAATAAACTGAAATTCAATCTAGTTGATCACTAAACAAGTTCCTATATTACTCTACTTGCAGAATTGAAGCTAAGTTATGGCTAACAACTTAAAAATCGAAAAATTCAGTAACTAAACAGAATTTCAGAACAAGCTTGCGGCAGAATTGAAAATTAAGCTACAAAACATGAAAATTAAGGGCCTAAGCTACTCCTCAACCCCTCCTCATCTCAAGAACTCCTTGGTCGTCAATCAAGAGTGAACTTCGGACNGAAGCAGTGAAGAAATTCAATCGACTAGCTCGCTTGTGCCCAGAGCTAGTTAGTACTGAGAAGGAGAGAGTTAGGCTGATGCTCAAGATGCTGAGGCCCCAGATAGCTTTGAACGTGGCCGGCAGTGGTAACAGACCACAAACTCAGAGGAGTTAGTAAGTAGTGCTTTGATCACTGAGCACTACTTAAACAGTATAAGGGTTACACGGGCGCAACAACAACAGACCTCAGCTCAGAAGTCCCAAGGGAGTACACAGAATCAACAGAACTGGAAAGGGAATTCAAGCAAGAGAAAGCAGGGGGACCAGAAGACTTCTGAGGGAAGTAAAGGAGGCACCTCAAGCAAGCAGCCTAAGTATCTCCTTGCCCAAAGTGTGGAAAGACACATCCTGGAGCGTGTCGTCAGGGCATGAGTGGATGCCATATATGTGGAGCAGAGGGACACATGATGAAGGCTTGCCCCTAACAAGTCAAGTGTTGGAGCTTGCTATATATGTGGAGTAGTAGGGCACATGGCCAAGGCTTGTCCTAAAGCAAAGCAACCTCCACCACAGTTTCTTCAGTACGGAGGTGGACCTGCTCAGCTGCACCAGATGCAGCCAGTTATGGAGGGACCTTATTACAGCCAGATGAGGATGGAAGCCCCACCAGCCACAACCAACGCCAGGATTTTCTCCATCAGCAAGGAAGATGTGGCAAATGCTCCTACTGTGGTCACAGGTCGAATACTCATCTCATCTCAGTATGCTGTTGTGTTATTCGATACTGGGGCAACCCATTCTTTTGTATCTATACTATTCTCTAAAAAGCTAGGGATCCCACCAGAGAGTTTAAGTCAGGAGTTTCTAATAACTCTACCATCAGGAGAAGTTATGGCCTCTACCCAGAGGCTAAGGGCAGTACAAATCTGGATTTCCAACCGAGAGCTCTATAGTGACTTGGTAATCCTTGAGATGAAGGATTACGATGTCATTTTAGGATGGATTTCTTGAGCAAGTACAGTGCTTCTATAGACTGCCGCAAGAGAAAGGTCAAGTTTACACCAGAAGCAGAACCTTCATTTGAATTTATTGGAGACCCGAAGAGAAAGACAAAAAGGTTCTTATCTACCTTACAAGCTCAGAGGATGTTAGAAAAGGGATGTTCTGGTTTTCTAGCTCATATAGTGGATGCAATCAAGAGAAGGATTGAAGAGAGAAGAAGTGAGGGTAGTCTGTGACTATCCTGAAGTGTTTCCTGAAGAGCTACCAGGACTCCCTCCCAATCGGGAAATTGAGTTTGAAATTGAGTTGGCTCCAGGAACCAACCCAATTTCAAAGCACCTTATCGCATGGCACCAGCAGAACTGAAGGAATGCAAGAACAATTACAAGAGCTGCTCGACAAGGGTTTCATCCGCCCTAGTCATTCACCTGGGGGCTCCTGTATGTTCGTTAAGAAGAAAGATGGATCTATGCGAATGTGCATAGATTATCGAGCCTTGAATAAAGTAACCATCAAGAATAGATATCCTTGCCAAGGATCGATGATTTGTTTGATCAGCTGAAGGGAGCTACAGTGTTCTCCAAGATAGATCTGCGATCAGGTTACCATCAGCTCAGAGTGAAGGAGAGTGATGTGCCAAGGACTGCTTTCAGTACAAGATATGGGCACTATGAGTTTGTGGTTATGCCCTTTGGAGTGACAAACGCCCCTGCGACGTTTATGGATCTAATGAATAGAGTGTTCAAGGATTTTCTGGACAAGTTCGTCATTGTCTTCATTGATGATATCCTAGTGTATTCAAAGACTCAGAAAGAACATGAAGAACACCTGAAGATAGTGTTGCAAACCTTACACCAAAAGGAGTTGTACGCCAAATTCTCAAAGTGTGAGTTTTGGCTTGATCGGGTGGCCTTCCTAGGCCACATTATTTCCAAGGAAGGTATTATGGTAGACCCAGCCAAGATTGAAGCAGTTAGTAACTGGAGTCAACCAAAGAATGCTAGTGAGATCAGAAGTTTTCTGGGTTTGGCAGGGTACTACAGAAGGTTTGTGGAGGACTTTTCAAAGATAGCTTCTCCACTTACAGCCCTTACTAGAAAGAATAAGAAGTATGAGTGGACTGAAGACTGTGAGCAGAATTTTCTTGAGTTGAAGAAGAGACTAACCAGCGCTCCTATTCTTACAGTACCCGAAGGTGATAAGAGCTTTGATATATATAGTGATGCATCAAAGCTAGGACTTGGAGCAGTCCTTATGCAAGAAGGCAAAGTCATAGCTTATGCTTCCAGGCAACTCAAGGACTATGAAAAGAATTACCCCACTCATGATCTGGAGTTGGCAGCTGTAGTCTTTGCTCTAAAGATATGGAGGCATTACTTGTATGGAGTGCAGTGTAAGATTTATACAGATCACCAGAGTCTGAAATATTTCTTCACTCAGAAAGACCTCAATATGAGACAGCGAAGGTGGCTCGAGTTAGTGAAGGACTATGACTGTGAGATTCTTTACCACCCTGGTAAGGCAAATAGAGTAGCAGATGCACTGAGTAGAAAGACTTGTGCCACTTTGATGTCCTTATCATCATTGGCACCACCATTACAGAAGGAGATAGTAGATTATGGAGTGGAGATTATTGATGGGCAGCTAGCCTATTGACACTAGAGTCACTTTGCTTGAAGAGATACAGAAAGAGCAAGCTGAGGATTCTGATATCCAAAGGATCAAGCAAGAGGTGCAAGAAGAGAGAGTAAAGGTTTAGAGTATCTGACAGTGGGATACTCTACTATGGTGACCGTTTATGTGTCCCCAATCATGAAGAGCTGAGAAAGAAGATTCTTGAAGAAGCCCATGGAACTCCCTACTCAATGCATCCTGGTTCCACTAAGATGTACAGGATTTGAAAAGAAGATTTTGGTGGTCAGGGATGAAGAGAGACATAGCTAAGTATGTCAGCACCTGCCTGACATGTCAGAGAGTTAAAGCAGAACACCAGAGACCAGGAGGTGTCCTACAGCCCATTCAGATTCCAGAGTGGAAATGGGAAGACATAGCCATGGATTTCATAGTTGGTCTACCAAAGACAACTAATGGCTATGATGCTATTTGGGTGATAGTAGACAGATTGACCAAGTCTGCCCACTTTTTGGCAATCAGAGTGTCTTACTCAATTGAGAAGTTAGCCCAATTATATGTGCAGGAAGTGATCCGACTACACGGAGTCCCGAAGACCATTATCTCTGATAGGGATGGTCGTTTCACATCACACTTTTGGGAGTGTGTACAGACAGCGTTAGGCACCAAACTGAAATTCAGCACAGCATTCCATCCCCAGACCGATGGACAGACAGAGAGAGTGAATCAGGTACTAGAAGATATGCTCAGAGCTTGTGCATTGGACTTCAAGGGCAGTTGGTGCAAGTATTTATGTTTAGCTGAGTTTGCCTACAACAACAGTTACCAAGCCACTATTGGTATGGCACCCTATGAAGCTCTTTATGGTAGGAAGTGCAGATCTCCCCTCTGTTGGTATGAAGGTAGTGAGAAGAAAGAAATGGGATCTCAGACTGATCTCATAGAGGATGCCACAGAAGCTATAAGGAGCATCCGCCAGAGGATAGAGACTGCTCAGAGTAGGCAGAGGAGCTACGCCGATGTACGCCGTAGGCCGTTAGAGTTTGAAGTTGGGGATACAGTTTTCCTCAAAGTAGCACCTATGAAGGGAGTGATGAGATTTGGTAAGAAAGGCAAGCTAAGTCCTCGATACGTAGGACCTTACCCAGTGATAAAGAGAGTTGGTAAAGTAGCTTATGAGTTGGAGCTACCCTCAGAAATGTCAGCAATACACAATGTGTTTCATGTCTCAATGCTAAAGAAGCATATCCCAGATGCCAACCAAGTGATTGAGCCACAGATGGTACAAGTGCAAGAAGATCTCAGTTATGAGAGTCGACCTATTCAGATAATAGATCGAGCAGATAAGAAGCTGAGGAACAAAGTGGTACCACTAGTAAAAGTTTTATGGCTGAATCAGAAGTATGAAGAGGCAACTTGGGAATCAGAAGAGAGCATGAGGCAAAGGTATCCAGAGCTGTTCTAAGTTCGAGGACGAACTTTTTATAAGGTAGGGAGGATTGTAACGCCCCAAAATTTCCATTTTTAGTTCTTAAAGTCCTTAGAATTATTTAAAAATGGTTTAGAAATATTCTAGATATTTTTAGGAATTTTTAGAATATTTTTATGGAATTTTCCGAGTCCGTTTGGTATTTTAGAAAAAGGAGAAAGAAATAAAAAAGGAAAAAACGTTTAAAGGGGCAACCGGAGTTCGAACCCGCGACCACCACGAGACCAAGGGAGCGCGCGACCAGCTGGGCTAGGGTATCAAGCACAGAAAAGGAAGGAGAGAAATAATGTTGTAGTGTAGTTAAGTGTTTTTCATGAAGAGGTATATAAACCTCGCTTAGGTTGCGTGAAACCCCAAGTTGGAGCCGTAGCCGCGCGTGAGAGAGAGGAGAAGGGAGGGCTGCGAAACAAGGGATTTTCAAGGGAGCTCTTCTTCTTCTTCTTCTTTCCCCTTGAGTAGAAGCATCTAGGGTTCCTTCCTAGGGCTAAAGGTGGAAGCTTTTTACAAGGAGGAAGAAAAAGGATTTCGTTAGGGAGTTTTCTCCCTGTTTTTGTGAGTTTTCTTCAAGAACGAGGTAAGTAAATCGCTCACCTGCAATAGGAGTAGTTTCGTTTCGAAATTCTCATTGTAGAACCCTAGTTTTCGAAAAGTAGAAGCATGGTGAAGAGAATTTTGCTATTCTATGTTTTAGCTATTAAAATTGCATGTTTTATCATGTTAGAAATTCAATTTGTTTGTATTGAATGTATGTAGGCCAAGCATGATGAGTTTTCATACTTATGAAAAGACCTAAAAGTGAATTTGAGTTAAGAAGCACACAAGGTGCTCGATGGAAAGTTAAAGTGAGAAAAGTAAAGGTTTTTAGCATGCAAATATATGCAAAAACAAGTAAAGTGATAAGTTTAAGTATGGTAGTAAGAAAAGTATTTTACTTTGAGAAAGAGACATGTACCGGGCAAATGTAAGGCCCATCGAAAGTTAGAAAGTAAAGTTCTAATAGGGTGCGGTGGCTAGCTACCTCGCAACCTATTAGAAAAGCGCGCAGTTGGTACACTGATACCATGGTACAATGTCAAGGCCTAAAGAGAAAGTTGATTATTTATTTTCAAGTATATAAGTATGATCAAGTAGTTTCTTTTTTGAGAAAGTGTTTAATTATTATATGTGTACCTTGATACAATGCAAGCATGATAAAGTAGTTCAAGTAGTAAGCACGGTTAGTTGTGTACTTTGATACATTAACAAACATGATAAAGTGTTTCAAGTTGTAAGCATGTTTAGTTGTAAGTTTTGAAGTAAGTAAAGTTTTAAATCATTCTTCGAAATGAGCATGTTTAGTATTGACATCATGATTTTGTGAGTAGGGATTTACTTACTAAGCATTGTGCTTATTAGTTGCATTTTCCTTCTATTGCAGATAAAGGAAAAGAGAAAGCGTAAGTTGGGAGGCGACAGGACTTGCATTGATGTTCAGAGGAGGTGGAACCGGGGTAAAAGATCCGTTGGGTTGAGTATGAGTAGAGTTTGGTATTTAGAAACATTTAGTTTTATGTTTTGAATAGTAAAGAGTGAACCAATGTGTTTAATTTCCGCATAGAGTAAGAAGTTGATACAACTTGAAGATGTTTACTTATGTTTTTCCATATGCTTGGTTAGTTTGGTTAAGTTCCGTATTAGTTTCAATTTCAAGAGTTTGGATTGGTTTTGAGTTGCCAATGTGCCAAATAAACTAGTATATATGATAGATTTGAAGTTATATCTTAATGCGAAGTGATAGTATGTGATTTGTGGATGTTTGAAAGGGATTTTCAGGTCTGAAATTTGCAGTTTCAGGCGTGCCAGTCGACTGGCTCAGATACCAGTCGACTGCTATATCGAACAGAACCTTCTGTTCGATATGGCAGTCGACTGACCATATACCAGTCGACTGACACCAATCGACTGATATAATAGCAGTCGACTGCTACCATTAAAGAAAAACTGGGTAGAGCAGCTGGTTAGTGCTTTAGTGTTACAACTAAGAAGTCTAGGGGTCAAATCCTGGCAAAGCAAATAAAATGAAAGTTGTTTTGTTTTTTTTTTTGAAAAAAAAAGAAGGAAGAAAAAAAAAATTCAGAGCAAATTAAGGGGACTCAAGTAGGTGTAACCTAAGGCTAAGGATAAGGTAAAGTTAAGGTTAAGCAAATGTGACGTCCGCTTTAAGAGAGAAAGTTAAGAGAAGTCGGGTCGTCACAATAATTAGGCAAGACCACTTGAGCTTCGTCACTACCGTTCAAGGAATGCCCTTGAACATCACTCCTACCCTACTGAACCGATTTCTGGGACTCCGACCATCTCAGTCCATCTTCTGTTGCTACCCTCCAAGGAACCTGCCTTTCGATGCCCCCTACTCTCATATTGACCTGAACACCTTATACAACTATTTCTTTGGGGAAGCCATGGACCCTGCAGGAGGGCAGTTCCACTCGACTCGACTCCCGATTCAGGACTACGCTCTCTATAGAGTGATTGTCCGTTGCATCCTTCCTCTGTCCACCAGGGACATAGCCACCATGAGACCCTTTCACACCTTTCTCCTCTATGCCCTTATCCACCATCTGGACATAGATATAGGCCTTCACATCTTTCACTGTATCCTGCATGCCTCTAGTGTGTCCACTCAGGGACGAGTCCGCACCCCCTTCTGCCATGTCATCACCTGGATCCTCCACCATCACGGCCGAAACATCACTGACGGCGAGATTACCACGATGACCGACTTCGACGAGATAGGATATAGGAACTTTTCCTTAGCCGGTATAGATGTCTCGGGCACCGGGGTTCTGACTTGGAGACGCCGACCAGCCGCACAGGACATTGCAGATGAGGAGGTCGACGTTGCCGACTTAGCAGCAGAGTTAGCTCAGCCCGATCCTCCGACACTCTACGAGCGAGTATCCCTCCTCGAGACACAGGTTCAGTCACTCCGGGAGGAATCGGAGGCTTACCACCTTGAGCAGTTGGAAACTAATCAGGGCTACTATACCGAGTATATGAGCGCGTTTGCAGCAGAGAAGGACGAAAGAAACGCCCAGTATGAGGAGATGATGACCATGCTTAGATCCTGGCATCCAGGCTCCCCTGATCAGCCTGGTCCCTCTTCCTAGATGACTTGGACGTGTACCTATTTGACTATCCCTACTGAGTAGGGTTGACTTCTGTGGACTTGTACTAGACTTCTGTTTGACTTATGCTTATCCTAGCTTGGCTTGTTTATTTCTGAATTGATTAAGTTAGGATTATGCTTAGTAGAATAGAATCATTCTTTTTGGTTTCTGCTTTAATTGAAAATGTCTTAATTGATTTTAAAATGTTTTCATTGTTAAAAATGTTTTACTTTGATTTTAAATTTTTTTTAGTTTTATTTCAAAAACTACCCCCTTCAAAACTAGGGTTTTCTTTGAAATGGACTTAGCCTAGGCTCTAACCCTAGAACTGCATGCACCTATAGATCTAGAAGCCAGCATCTCACAAGCACCTTAGGGTACTTTGATTGATAACCTAGAAAGGGTTGAGATGCTTAGGTCTTTGCCTTAACTCAAGATGCTTTAAGTCAGTGCATCTGCAGCAGTTGGGGCACTAAATACAAACTGAACAGCAATCAAGTTAAGTATCAAGATTAGAAAATCTAACTTGAACAAAAACACTTAACTTGACTAACCCTAGCAAAAGCTACTGTTTATAACAGTTAGTAAGTAGCTAAATGGGTTAGACAGGTCCCTAAAAGATTTAACCAGACTTAGGTGCTAGCTCGATTCAGTACAGCAAATGCTTTATTTAATTATTGCAAATATCTTTTTGTGCATTTTTTGATATATGTCAAAGGGGGAGAGTTGGAAAGGAAACAGGGAACAAAAATATTTTTCCAAAATTTCTAACTCTGAAAGCTTAATTTATTTGCTTAAAATTCATTTTGCTCTGAATTGCTATTAATTTTTGCTTAAAATATTCTCTGAAACGCTTTTTCTAATGTCTGAAATTTTTTCTAATCCTGAAAAGTTTTCTAAGTCTGAAAAAGTTTTCCAAGTCTCGAATTTTTTTAAGTATGACTTTTTAAAGCCTGAATTTTTTTTGTGCTTAAAAACAAGAGTTTTCAAAAACTGAAAAAGTCTAAGTTTAAAAAAAATTTTTTTCCTAAACTCAAAATTTGAAAACTTCCTCAAACTTAGAACATTTTTTTGAAAAACTCAGCTAATACTTAAAAAGTCTTTCTATAATAAAAAGTATTGAAACTAAAACCACCTACTTTTGAAAAACCTAGGGGGAGATTACTTCCAGGGGGAGGGAATCTAACTTAGGATTTCAATTTCAGCATTTTTTTTCCTTAACCTTTTGAACTAGGTTGCCATATATCAAAAAGGGGGAGATTGTTGGTGCAGATTGCACCCAAGTCAAACCTGTGTTTTGATA
Source organism: Boesenbergia rotunda (assembly GCA_024364735.1). Lineage (NCBI taxonomy): Eukaryota > Viridiplantae > Streptophyta > Magnoliopsida > Zingiberales > Zingiberaceae > Boesenbergia > Boesenbergia rotunda. Next base: position 30,607 of record JAGFNQ010002266.1, read on the forward strand.
TTGGCAAAAGGGTTCAAAAGTTAAGGGTTAATTGGTGTCTAACAAGTTTCTTGAGTGTACATGAAAAGCCCTAGTGAAGGAATGCTAGGCACTGGCGAAGGACTGCCAGAATGGACAAAGCCCTAGCGAAGGAATGCTAGGCACTGGCGAAGGAATGCCAGAATGGACAAAGCCCTAGCGAAGGAATTCTAGGCACTGGCGAAGGAATGCCAGAATGGACAAAGCCCTAGCGAAGGAATGCTAGGCACTGGCGAAGGACTGCCAGAATGGACAAAGCCCTAGCGAAGGAATGCTAGGCACTGGCGAAGGACTGCCAGAAGTAAAGACCTAGCGAAGGACTACTAGGCACCAAGCGAAGGGCAGCTTGGCAACTTAAGACCTGGCGAAGGACTGCCGGGCAAAAGTCCAACTGGAGGAGCCGGTTGGCACCAGGTAAATTCTCCCGAGAGGAGTAGGTGAGGACGCGTTCCCCTTGAGGGAACATTAGGCGTCGGTTCGACCTAGGGCTCCATTTTGGAGACCAAAGTCAGAACCAAGACAGCTGAGGCTGTATAACCTATTATCTTATTGTTTTATTGTGTTTTGGACTAACCCTGGATGCAGGACCGAAGGAACGAGTGTCTGCAGCTCAGAGTGCCTCAAAGGAGTGAGGCAACAGTTGACCAGGGCGCCCGGAGTGTCCCGGGCGCCCCCATGGTGAACACAAAACACAACAAGACAAGAAAGACTTCGACAGTACATACCCAGGGCGCCCCCGCTGTCCTGGGCGCCCCCATTGCAAAACAACTCTGCCGCGTCTGCGCTACACGCCCAGGGCGCCCCCGCTGTCCCGGGCGCCCCCAGCCAGATTTACCAAAGAAGACTCAGCACTGCAGATAAGAGTTGGCCGAGTCAACCAGGGCGCCCCCAGCATATAGGGCGCCCCAGTCAAGACCTTATCCCGAGGTTCAAGGGATAAGTGGTTGACTGCGCTTTGTGTGGATCTGCTGCCACGTGGGGGGGCGCCCCCGTCAACCAGGGCGCCCCCAGGCCCTATATAAAGGGCCCTCGACCTCCTTCTTCAGATCATCAATCACTGTGACATTTCTGCGCTCTTCTGCTTCCGCGACACGCTCCAGAAATCTTCCAACTCGAGCTGACGACGTCCCGCTGCTCCGAAACTTCGATCTACACCGGACGTCGGTAACGAAGAGCTGTATTTAAAGTTTACTAAACTGTTCTTGTTATTATCCTTCTTGTAAACTTTTACGAACTTATAGAATTGCCCGCAGAAAACGGTCAACGACCGTGGGCCTTGGAGTAGGAGTCGACCCAGGCTCCGAACCAAGTAAAACGACCGTGTTAGCGTTGTTTTGCTCTGTTTTATTCCACTGCGCACTTACTCTTTTTAAATCCAAATGATTTGCGACATTCACCCCCCCTCTCACGCATTTCTCGATCCAACACCCTCTAGGTTTGAGGGAGAGTTTATCTTAACAGTCCCTCTTACCCCTTTTCGGTGTTCGACAAAGGGGGAGAGAGTGTGATTGGTTAAGTTCAGAATGACCATGTTGTAGGGGGAGGATCTGGATTCCCCTATGATTCATAATGTTGGAAAATTGATTGAGAATCCCTAAACTTAAAATCGGGTTGTCAAACAACAAAAAGGGGGAGATTGTTGATGCAGTCTGGCCCTGATTGTTGTTTTGGTGTTGACAGCGATTTTAGTTTAGGAGGATGACTATTATGATTAAGTCCTGATCGATGATTAGGCGTGATATGGAAAGTCCTAACCTGGGAGGTTAGGTGTGATGATTATGATGGTTATGATTAAGTCCTGATCGAGGATTATGCATGATATGAAAATCCTAACCTGGGAGGTTAGGTGGTGTGGAAAATCCTAGCCTAGAGGGCTAGGTGTTGGAAATCCTAACCTGGGAGGTTAGGTGTGGAAAATCCTAGCTTGGAGGGCTAGGTGTTGGAAAAGTCCTAATTCGGAAGGGTTGGGTGAAAAGTCCTAGCTTGGAGGGCTAGGTGAAAAGTCCTAACTTGGAGGGTTAGGTGCAAATTCTCATCCTGGAGAATTAGGTGAAAAAGTCCTGGCTTGGAGGGTCAGGTACCTAGCTTGGAGGGCTAGGTTGGATGATGTTCTAACTCGGAAGAGTTGGGTGAAAAGTCCTAGCTTGGAGGGCTAGGTGAAAAGTCCTAGCTTGGAGGGCTAGGTGAAAAGTCCTAACTTGGAGGGCTAGGTGCAAAGTCCCAACTTGGAGAGTTAGATTGAAAAATCCTTAGCTTGGAGGGCTAAGGTGGATGAATCCCTAGCTTGGAGGGCTGGGTAGAGTCACTGGATCGGTCTGGTGACCGATCAGGGACTGTTGGCACGTTGCTCCTTAGTGGATCGGTCTGGTGACCGATCCAGCTATGTCTGATCGGACTGGTGACCGATCAGGGAGCGCACAGTGAGATTGGGAATCTACTATGTGGCTCCTGATCGATCCGGAGACCGATCAGGGAGCAGGCTGCTTCCTTGCTGTCTTGCTCCTGATCGGTCTGGTGACCGATCAGGGAGCAAACAGTGAGTGAGTTCCCTTGCTGATCAGAGCCTTGGATCGGTCCGGTGACCGATCAGGAACCTTGGGTTTGATTAAAAAGTTACTGTTCATCTGCTTTGATCGGTCTGAGTGACCAATCAGGATCCAATCTGATCGGTCTGGTGACCGATCAGGATTCACCCTGATCGGTCTGGTGACCGATCAGGCGTGTATTGCTGCGAGAGCTGGGAATCCCAGCAAAGCAGTGGATCGATCTGGTGATCGATCCACACACCCTGGATCGGTCCGGTGACCGATCACTTTAATTCAAATTTCACTGTCAGACGTCGTCAGAGCGTCTGATCGTATCCGATTTGCTGATGTATGTGATATGCTTTGTGATCTTCTGCTCTAATGCTCTGATTGAGTTTCAGGTGATAGGGGAGGATTCAAACACTCAAGGAGAAGTCAAAGAGTGCTTTCCTTGGAGCAGGTTTGTCCCTTTTCCCATCTCAGGTTGCAACGGCGAGCTGCGGACTGGAGCTAAGACTGGAGCTCAACTGAGGAGGTCAGTGAGTCCAGAGATAGCTCAGTAGAGGCTGGCTTTGGCAGAGGAGTAGCTGGGAGCTACAGAGATGGTGTCATCTGTCGCTTGGCGGAGAAACAAAAAGAATGCGAGAGTTGAGTTCAATAAGTGATTCAGTTTTTGAAAACCTGTGTGTTCTTGCGTTCTGCTGCGAGAAGCTTGCTGTTCTTTAGTTCTTCATCCATTCTAAGCAAGCTATTGAGAAGCATTCATCATACTTGAGCGCTTGAAGGAGAAAACAAGGAGCTGGGAGTCCGACAGTGGGAAGACACGAAGCAGACAGGGGTCTGCGTGAGATCGCCACTGGGTGGAGCTCGAGAGCTTGCTGTGTTTAATCCTTGCTAAGTGTTTGAGTAAGATCTTTCTTATTGTTGTTTCACTGTGCTCATTATATATCATTGTTTGAAACACACTGTGGAGAGGTTTCTCCACCGAGAAGGAGGTTGCTTCATATCCGGTGTTAACTGGGGCTTGATTTGTCGACGATCAAGGGATCGCCCACCTTAAGGGCACGCCAAGGAGTAGGGGCAAGTTATCCCCGAACCTTGTAAACCTTCCTTGTTAGCGATCTTGCTAGTTGTGTGTGCTTTGCAATCATTTGTTTTCTGCATACTCTGTTTTTCCATTCTTTCCGCTGTGCTACTGATATTTGAGTTGCAGAAATCGTGATTAGTTTTCAAGGGGCAAGCGATTGTCTATATTCACCCCCCCTCTATAGCCATCTCGTTCCCAACAGAAGCAAGCACCCAAGGATCACCAGTTGAGTGTCCACCAGAGTCTGAGGCTGAAGAGGAGCATGTACTTGACCAGAAGGAAGCCATGGATACATCTACCCTTGTAGAACCTCCAGGTATTCTCCAGCACGCTCAGGTAAGTATTTCTCCCCTTTCTTCAGAAAAATGCAGTGAGGTACCTAGTGCTGATGTTATTGATTCTGATGAGTTTATTGATATACCTTGTGTAGAAATTGTTTGTGAAAATCCAATAGAGGTACCAAACATTGATTTTATTGATCATCATGCATTACTTGACACATCCATTGTAAATATGAATTGCGAAATAATTTTAGAGGCACCCATAATTGATGTAGTTTTTTATGATGAATCACTCAATACATCTTTTGTGGATATGGATAGTGAAAAAATTTTAGAAGTGCCTGAAATGGATGTTATTTATTTTGATGAATCTCTTGCTATATCATATGCTGAGGTTGAATATGAGAAACTTTTGGAGATATCTGATATTGATTTGATTGGCTGTGACACATTGCATGATACACCCTTGATAGGAAATGATTGTGAAATTTCTATTGATGAGCCAGAAATTGATTTCTTTATTTGTGATGAGTATCTGGATGCAACTTTTGTAGAACATAATTCTGAAAATTTCATTGAGATACCAGAATTTGATTTAATTGGACATGATGCAGTTTTGGATTCATTTTATGCAGAAACTGATATTATTTCATTTCTTTCTGACCCTGAACGCTTGAGAGAGGTATTACATTGTTTTGCAGGGTCCAGAAGACTTCCAGAGTGGGTACTTCAACTGAACAGACTCCAGCCTCCTGGAAGGACTTCTGAAGGGCATTAAGAAGGAGGAGATGATCTGACTTTAATTAAAAGCACTCCATCCCTTGAATGACTCTTGAACCTGAATCGCCTACGGCCACCGGAGCAAATTTTTGAAAAGTTCAAGTGTGGGGGAGTCCTGATTCTCCCAGTCACCCAGACTCCTCCACTACCAAGATGGAGGCTACTTCTGGATAGACTCCGTCCACCAGAATAAAGGGGAGATTGATTTTTCTTGTATTTTCTTTTATTTCATTTTTTTTATTTTCATGCTTCTTAGAATTAGAATTTTCCTTTGAACTGAGTCCTTGTAAATAAATGCATGTTATTTCTTTTGTCACTTTCTCTTGCATGAGTAGAAATAAAAGTATCCCTCTAAGTTATTCCATAGCATTTTAGAGTCTTTTGGAAAATAAATTAAATTTGGTTGTTAAGACTTAAGGTTTGAGCTAATGGATGAATTCTTGGATGCTTGAGTACTACTTGCTTTAGATTCTTAATTGAGGACTTGGGATGAATTATTTTGACCTAGTGAGAATTAGCCTTATTTTTGTGACACACCTATGTTATTGTACTCTAGAACTTGCTTAGGTTCTTTCAAAATCATATTTCAATGATTGGATCACATCTATAGAGGCTAATCCATTTGTTTCCCTTTCCATATCAATTTTTTTTTAAAAAAAATCATGTTCATTCCATTTTTCTTTACTTATTTCTTACTCTTACCCTAACTTTTCATTGGACTTGTTGTTTGGAATATTTCTTGATGTTATTTTGCCCGAGACGGACAAAGATTCAAGTGTGAGGGAGTGACTAGCTTTTTGGAAAGAATTGGTATCAAGGAGGCACTTCAATTCGAAAAAAAAAATTTCATGTGCCAATTTAGTTGAGTTTGGTATCAAAATCAAGCAAGAAGAAGTAGTTAAGGAAGACAAAAATTGAAGCATCTAGATTCTTGTTCATCATTTGAAGATCCAATGAAAACAAATGGCATGCAACATAAAAATCTGCAATGAATGAAGAAAGGGAATGGCACATAAATGAAGAAAACTTGTGCCAAGTGAAGCCGGATTCAGTTGGGTTGTCTTGACAGGAATTAAATGGCAAGGTCCAACCATTAGAAAGTCTGAAGGGCAGCAAGGAACAAATCAGATTCAAGAAGAAAAAAAAAATCTGTGCAATAACAAGAAAAAAAATCTGTGCCAAGTGAGAAAACTGTGCCAAAGCTTCAAGTAGAGATTATGTTTATTAATCTTACACATGATCAGAGAGTGCCAGTTCTGAAATCAATTGACTGCTGTGAAAAAGAAAAAAATTTCAGAAATTAACTAATGCAGAAACATATGAAGGCAGATGCAAAAACAGGAAATGGAAACTCCTTGGAAGCTCACGGCAGAGTAAAAACAATAACAAACAACAAATCTGTTTTGGTCGGATGGATAGCATGTTTTGATCAGAATTGCATTGGATTGCAGCTGCCCTTTGCTGTAGAAATCAGAACACAAATTGCTGGAAGCTGAAATGCAGCTGTGCCTTGCTGGAATAAATCAGAAAATGTGTTTGTAAAGCTGAATTGCATGGATATAAACTGAAATGAGTAAGCTGCAAGGTGCTGAAAATTATTGTGTAAATTAGTAAGTAAAGTGTAGATGGACAGATCTGAGACCAAATGCAGAAAAAAAAAACAGAACATAGTTGGAAGAAGAAAGAAAAGAGAATGAGGCAAAAGTGGCACACCATTGACTTGGCACCATAAATCAGTGAAGATACTTTCATTCAAATCAATTCTTTGCTCCATCTTTCTGATTTCTGTAGAGAAAAGAAAAAAAAATCAGAAAAGAAGAATGGAGAAAGCAAAGTGGGCACACAAAAGTCAACTTGGCACAAGTAAATCAAAGAAGTGGCACATTGAGATCAAATGGAGTTATTTTTCATCCAAATCAAAGGAATTACTCAAGATTTACTTCACCACACTTTTGGATATCACTAGAGGACTGTAAAGAGAGGCAAAGCACATTGGAAACATTTTTAAACAACCAAGTCCTCCACTCCATCAAAATTTTCTATTTTCTTAGTCTTTATTTCATTTCTCACCATTTTTCATGTTTTCCTTTGTTTTTATAGTTGTTGATTCCAATCATGAATAATGGTGGAGAGTAGATAATAAGCAAGCCTATGGTAGTGCAAGAATCATATGTGTTTGAGTGAGCTCCACTTCCATCATCAAGTTAGAACTTAAGGAGAGAGCCACCAAAATTTTCCTTGAAAGGCTATGAGTTAGATTCATCTCAATGACTCATGATAGATGAAAAGGTCAAGTTGTTGATTTAAGGACAAGATACTAATCCATAGAGCTTAGATTTATGAGAATTAACAACCTTAGGTAATTTCTTTTCATTTGCTTCTAATTATGCTTAAGAAAATCTAAGGGATACATATTTAGTTGTTTCGTGAGACGCTCAAGGTTAAGTATGGGGGAGTTGATAAGCACCATTTTATTGATTATTTTAATTGCTAAAATCCATGTTTGATCCATGTTTTTATTGCTTAATTATGATTTTACCCTAGGTTTTGGAACTTTATCTTATTTTGGACTTAATTGCAAAATTACACAATTTTTGGATTATTTGGCCACTAATTTTCTGATATATTTTTGTAGGCATGAAAGGATCCTGGACCTAGGGCATACTGGGTCAAACTTGAGTCGGAAGTGGAACCGGATCGAATTATCATGTTTTGGATTAATCCGGGCCGTCCGATTCAAAAGCGGCTAGATCTGAGCCATCCGGGATGATCTGAAGCAATCCGAGCTAGGGTTAGGGTTGATCAAGCTCTATGATCAAGATCTGAAGGTTTCATCCCAATCAGAGCTAAATCAACCGTTGGATCAAGCTTGGAGGGCTCTAGAGCGTCCATTCACAGATTGAGTTGATTTGGACCATCCGTTGCAAATCTGGAGGATCCGAGCTACCACAAGGCAGATCCTGACCACAGATCATCATCATTAAAGTTTGGCTCAAATCTGATCAAGATCAGCCGTTGGATTTCCTTCGATCAATCTGGGCCGTCCATTGATAAGTATTTAATCAGAAATGCCCGAAGCTCTTCCCTGTCGCGTCTTCAGAGTTCTTCGCCGCAGTTTTTGTTTTTCTTCAGTTTTCTTCATTTATTAGCTAATTTCTTCAATCCAAGGGGCGCGACCACCTCAAATCGATGCTAATCCTTGAGTGACAGCAAGGATAGGGATTGGGGTTTAGTTTAGTTAGCAAACTTTCAGTAATTAGCTTTAGATTTCATTTCTGCTATTTCGTTTCTGCAATTTGTATCAGATGCTTCGTTTCTTGTATGGATTGCTTCTATCTTAATTGGAAGCTCATCCTTGAGTGACAGCAAGGATTTGTGAGCTGAGATGAGGGATTGAAGCTTGGTTAATCTCGTTTATTAGCTGTAATCTCGTTTCTGAATTTTGTTCCTGTTTCTAAAATTTCAGATTGGTTAATTTCGTTTCTTTGTTGTTTTGCTTAAGTTAGGTTTATTCTCTGCAAGTATAATAGTTAGGAAACTTGTTTAGTGGACCATTACTCTTAATTCTAGTTTAATTCATGCTTAATTGTAGCGTATCAGTTTTGCATCCCTGATTTTCAGCTGCGTATCAAGCCATTTCTGCATTTTTCTTGTAGTTTCTGATACAAGTTGTTAAATTCTGCATTCGAGCTAGGTAGATGCTGGTTTAGTTTGCATAGAACTTAGCATTAGTTGCTTGCAATTTAGTTTCATGTTTTTAGCTCAGCTTGTGCCGTATCAAATCACAGTTCATTGTCCCTGTTTTCATTTCATGTTTCTGCTCATTCTTTGTTTCTGAACTCTGTAATCATTTCTGAATTCACTGATTTTGTATCAAGTGAATTCAGAAACTGTCAACTCCATTCGCAATGAATTTGTTTCAGTTTTAAGCAGTTCATTACTGCACATACAATAATCTGAATTTCAGCCTCATGTCTTGCATCAAATTCTTGCTAGTACCTTGTACCACGCAAGGTCTGGGCACTGATCTTGTATCAGTTCTATGTCAGCATAGCTTCAGCTCGTCATTGCTGAAATCTGTGCCAAGAAACCATTGGCTTCTCTTGAGCTGTCCTGAATTCTGCAATTGTTTTAATTCACCCGCGCATCATTTCTGCATACATCATTTCGAATCCTGCATTAGCCTTTTTCATTCAATCATTTCTAAAACAAAAAAAAAACTTCTTTCTATTTCTGAAATACTGCACTGCATCCCTACAGCCAAACTTCTGCAATTCATTTCAGCTTTTTGCACAACAGTAGCAACTTTGGCACAAATGTTTTCCCCTGCGTATCAAGTCCATGCCTGTAATTCAGATCAATTTCTGCTCTTCTCAGTTGTAGTGCCCAAATATGTATCAGTAAAGTTTCGGAAATGGAATTCCATTGCAATAGAAATCAGTGTTGTTTGATCTTGCATCCAAATAGAGTCTAACTGCCTCTGTTTATTTCTGAATATTACACCATGCGAATTTTTGTGCAATTCATTCAGTTTTGATTCTGAAGTTCTTCATCCATCCTTGCATTGGGTTTTATCCTGAATTGATCAGGCCATTTTTGGTACAGCAATTTCAGCTTTCAAGGATCATAATGGCTGCATTGTTTTGATTCAATTACTTAGAACTTGTTATCATGTTTTTCCGAATCTGAAATCTACTTTGGTTTGATTGAGTTCTAATTGGTTGAGTTTTCCATTGCATTTATATAGCTTAAGCTGTTTCATTAAGTTTATCCCTTTTTCCTTATGGTTCAATTCCGAATTCACAACCCAAAATCCAATTCACATTCGAAACCCGAAATTAACAAACGACACCTAGATATAAGCGCGAATCAAACAACGTCAACTAGCCCCCGAGAAAAATACGACCTGTGACCCCTATATTACATTTTCATACTTTTGATTGTAAAAGGGTTTCCAGCTTTCATTTATAAATTCTAAATTTGAGGCCCACATTCGTGACACATAGTTTGGGCTTGTCAAAGATCTCAAAAAAGAAGCTTCAACGAGTACCCGAGTCCGACTCAGACTCAGACACGGAATCAGACGACGATGAAGGGGATCATCCAAAACTAGTCCAGTTAGCTCGCGACTACTACAAGGAGCTCAAAAACCAAACGAACAAGAAGAAGGAAGATCCATCTGAACCCTCGACGAGCCAGAAGAACAAAGGTAACATAACATGCTACGAGTGCAACAAGAAGGGACATTTCAGATCAGAGTGCCCAAACCTGAAAGAGAACAAAAAGCCTCGGAAGAAGAAGGCTCTTCAAGCCATCTGGGATGAATCATCCGAAGAAGAAGAAGAAGAAACTCCGCACTCGAATCTACTCGCCTTGACCGCCTCGGAAGACATCGACTCCGTAACAGAATTAGAACCAGACGAGGACGTCGGCACCGGAAAGCTTTCGATCTCGGAGGATGGACAAATCACGGTAAGAGGTTATCCGGAATCCGAACTTCATGATTTAATTTCTTACTTGTCTCACAAATTGGCGAAAGCCAACATCTGGGTTGAAACCCTCTAACAGGAAGTAAAAATCCTGAAAGAGGAAGTCAACTCAAGTTCCTCGACCGATCCAGTTCAAGAAGGAAACTCAACTCAAGTTCAAAAGCTTGAGGAAGAGAATTCTTCCTTGAAAACTCAAGTCAAGGACCTCAGAGTTGCCTTGGAATGATTCACTTCGGGTTCCAAGAATCTTGACATGATTCTTCAAAAACAGAAATCTGTTCTCAATCGATCCGGATTAGGCTATCAAACCAAATCGCGACAACGCTCTTATTATTCAGTATTGAACCAACCTAGAACCCGAGTCCAAGCATGGGTCCCAAAGCTATGTTTGAATAAACAAGCTGGACCAAACCAATATTGGATCCCCAAGGACAAGATTCACATCTTGGCTAACACTTATCGAGACTTCAGTCCAGGGGGAGCTAATATAAAAACCATCTTTATAAGTAGAATTTTTTTTTTAAAAATTGTTTGATTGCTTGTTTATTTTATTCTTGCAAATTATATTATTCTGTTTAGACATAGGAATGATTAGTTTAAGGACAAATGACTTACTTAAAACTTGAACAACATAGTATTAGGTGGAGGTGAGATGATAGTACGTTAGGGAAGCCCTTCTAATAAGGTCAAGTAGGGCAAGGCGTACCTTACTTGGTCTGTTTAGTCTGGTGGAACTAGCCAAAGCTACCGATCCAAAACCTAAGCTAGTTAGACCAGAATTTTTCAAGAAGTAACTTCAAAATGAACTTTCGGTAAAAGGTATTGTCAAGGAAAGGGTTGTTGCTCCAATAAGGTTACAGCCAAAGAAGGCCTCTGTGCCTCGCCAAGACCTGGAAGCCGATTATCGAAACTCAAATTCAATTTACTATTTGATAAATTTGAATCTAACACAAGTTTTAATTAAATCTTAGATTCAACATTGTTTTTCAAAATTAATAATCTTTCAAAAATTGACTCTACAATATTTTCAAAATTAATTCAACATTTTTCAAAATTAATAATCTTTCAAAATTTAATTCTACACTTAACATGATCATCTAACATTTTTTCAAAATTAATTAAACTCATATCCGAAAACCTATCTCACAAAAAACCCATAAGGTCAACATGCTTAATAACGTTGGATATGGGTGAGACAGACTAGGTAGTGAAATTCAATTCTAACTATTCCTACCTCCAAACAAATGGATCCAAATCAAAACATACATTATGTGTAGGATAACCCCCAGGATTTGAGGACCTAGACAAACCTGAATACTTGTTCAAACTTAGGAAAGCCCTTTATAGGTTACAACAAGCACCTAGGGCCTGGTATGAAAGATCATCAACCTACTTAATTTTTAAGGAATTTAACCAAGGACAAATTGACTCAACATTATTTGATAAAACCTTAGAAAAAGAGATATTTATAGCTCAAATATACGTAGACGATATAATATTTGGGTCAACAAATTATAACTTTTTAAAAGAATTTGTCAAAATTATGGAGAGCGAATTTGAAATGAGCTTGGTAGGTGAGCTGAACTTTTTCTTAGGGCTCCAAATTAAACAAACCAGGGACGGTAACTATGTTCATCAATTTAAATATGCAAAAGAACTAATAATGAAATTCAAAATGAAAAATTCTAAAAGTTTAAGTACTCCCATGACTACAAATGTCAAAATAGATAATGACCCTGAAGGTAAACCAGTTGACCTAAAGCTATGCAGAAGTATGATTGGTAGCCTATTATACTTAACTACTAGTAAACCTGACATTTTGTTCGCTGTAGGAATGTGTGCTAGATACCAAACCTGTGCTAAAAAATCCCACTTAGCAGCACTAAAAAGAATTCTAAGATACATTAAGGGTACCCTAAATGTAGGTATTTGGTATCCTAGTGTTGGTGCAGGAAGCACCATATCGAACCTTGTTTTGATATTGGCAAAGGGTTCAAAGTTAAGTATTATTGGTGATCTAACAATGTTACTCAAGTGTGCAGGAAAAGTCCTAGCGAAGGGCTGCTAGGCACCTGGAGAAGGGCTGCCAGGAAACAAAGTCCTAGCGAAGGGCTGCTAGGCACCTGGCGAAGGGCTGCTAGGCACCTGGCGAAGGGCTGCCAAGAAACAAAGTCCTAGCGAAGGACTGCTAGGCACATGGCGAAGGACTGCCAGGATCCAAAGCCCTAGCGAAGGACTGCTAGGGACCTGGCGAAGGACTGCCAAGATCCAAACACCTAGCGAAGGACTGCTAGGCACCAGGCGAAGGACAGCTTGGTATTGAAGACCTGGCGAAGGACAGCTAGGCACCTGGCGAAGGATTGCTGGGCAAAAGTCCAACCGGAGGAGCCGGTTGGCAACAGGTAAATTCTCCTGAGAGGAGTAGGTGAGGACGCGTTCCCCGTCGAGGGAATAGTAGGCGTCGGTTTGACCAAGGGCTCCATTTGGGAGACCCAAAGTCAGAACCAAGACAGCTAAGGCTGAATAAAATTAATATATAATTGCTCTGTGTTGTTTTGGACTAACCTTGTATGCAGGACCGAAGGAACGAGCGTATGCAGCTCAGAGAGCCTCAAAGGAGTGAGGCAGCAGCTGTGTAGGGCGCTCGGAGTGTCCCGGGCGCCCCCAAGGTGAACACAAAACAGATGGAGCAAGTGTTCGCTTCAACAGCTTACTGGGCGGGGCGCCCCCGTGCTCCCGGGCGCCCCTAGCTCAAGATAACGAAGCAAGCCAGTGAGAAGCCAACAGGATAAGAGCCTGACCCGGTCAACCCGGGTGCCCCCAGAGTCCCGGGCGCCCCAGTCAAGATCTGATCCCGAGTTTGAAGGGATCAGAGCTGACCGAGAAGAACTCGGATCAGCTGACACGTGGGGGGCGCCCCCGACATTCCGGGCGCCCCAGGGGCTATAAATAGGCCCTCGGCCCCAAGGCTTCCAACAATAATTCTTCCAACGCTCCTACGCTCTTCTGCTCCTGCGCTCTGCCCCGGAAACCTCCCAACTCGAGATACAAGCGCCGACGACGTCCCTCTGCTCCGAAAATTCCATCTACACCGGACGTCGGTAACGAAGAGCTGTTTTTAAGTTTACTATACTACTTTTGTAATATCTCTCTGTAAACTGTTTTGCGCACATATAGAATTGCCCGCAGTAAACGGTCAACGACCGTGGGCCTTGGAGTAGGAGCCGACCGCGACTCCGAACCAAGTAAAAAACTTGGTGTTTGCGTGTGTTTGATTTATATTTTCGCTGCATAATTGCTCTAACTTTAATCCGAACGTTTTACGATATTCACCCCCCCTCTATTGTTTGTCTCGATCCAACAAGTGGTATCAGAACGGGGAAGCTCAAATTTGGTGCAACCACCAATTTGAGATTTATTTTCGGATTTACGAAAATTTTCATTTCATTTCTTTTCTTTTTGTTAATCGAGATTGGTGCAACACCACTCGATCTTGTACGCCTTTTTCAATTTTGAATTCTTATTTTTTCACCATTCATTACAATTGATAAAACGATCAATTTTTGAAAATTTGTCATAATTTTTTTAATTATTATTTTAATATTTTTCTCGAAATTCATGTTACCTTAATTCGAGCAAAATTTTCAACATTGAATTCTTATTTCTTTTTAGAATTGACAAATCAACATTTTCAAAAATTTATCATAAATCGTTTTTATTATTTTATTATTATTCCGCCTCGAAATTCGTGCAACATTTATCTTGGGATATTTTTTCCCCTTCTCCCGCACTACTAATCGAAGACCAAGTCTTGGTAGATTTCTGTTGTTTTGTTTGTGTGCAAGGTTTATATTAAATGACCAACCAAGAGTGGAACAGTGTACGCCCACCGCTATTCTCTGGCAAGAACTTCAATTTTTGGAGAAGTCAAATGGAGTCCCTTCTGAAAGTCCACATGGACCTATGGCTGATCATCCAAAAGGGATTCTCTTTTCCCGTAGAAGATTAGTTATCAATCGAGTGGGATAAATTGGATGAACGAACTCTCAACCAAATCGAGACCGATGCAAGGGCAACTGCAATTCTACAATGTGACCCAACCAAAGAGCAACTCAAGCTAGTAGGTCCATGCAGATGTGCTAGAGAAATCTGGGAAAAATTGATTAACCTTCATCAAGAGATCTCAGATGAAGAAGAAGATCAGGTAAGTTATCTTGCCCTGTCGGTCCAAGCACAAATAGCCGAGTCAGAGTCTGAACCCAAATCCAAAGTCGAACCAGAATCAGACGACGAATTGACTGAGATGGTAACCGATTTTGAATTCTTTTCAAAATTAGAATTAAATAATCAAATAGATACTGTAATGGTCGAGGAAGGTGTAAATTCTATTGCAGGGAAAAATCCTAAAGAACCACCAAAGAAGGAGCTTCAACTAGTATCTGAGTCCGACTCAGACACAGAATCAGAAGATGAGCCTAGATCCGAGGCGGCAAGAATCAAGGGGGAGATTCCCAATAAAGAACCAAAAGGTAAAAGTGTAAATTTAGATTTTAAAAATCATGTAATTTGTTACACATGCAGGGAGAGAGGGCACTACCAAAGTGAGTGTCCTACTCGTAAGATTCAAACGACACCACCAATGGCGACAAAGGAACCAGTTCCAAAAGCACGAAGGGACAAAAGTCGCATCCAATGCTTCAAGTGTCAGGAGTTCGGGCATTACCAAAGTGAATGCACAGATAAAAGAGCGACCAAGAATGTCGGACAAACAATCGACAAAGGTAAATTTACAGTATTTGAAAATCTGTTATTTACCTTGAATAATGTGATTGATTCATGTAAATTAATTAAGGCAAACTTCAGAAAATTGAAACATGAAAATGAAACCCTAAATCATAAGGTCAATATGTTAGAAAATTTAATTCATAATCTTGCAGATTTCGAAAATCCAGACTATTACTCCAATTGTGACCTTACTTAGATAATTGTTTGCTTTAATTGTGTGTTTCTTTTTATTTTTTGTTTTGTTTTGTTTTTGCTTAGAATTAGGACTGGTTAGTTTAAGGACTGAACCAACTTAACTGAAATTTGAACAACATAGTATTGGGTGGAGGTGAGATGATAGTACGTTAGGGAAGCCTTTTCTAATAAGGTCAAGTATACACTACTTGGTCTTTTTAGACTGGTGAAACTAGCCGAAGCTACCGATCCAAGACCCAAACTAGTTAGACCAGAATTTACCAAAAAGTAATTTTGAAGATGAAATTTCACTAAAAGGCTTTGTCTAGGAAAGGGTTGATGATCCAATAAGGCTACGGCCAAAGAAGGTCTTGTGCCTCGCCAAGACCTGGAAGCCAATTTTTGAAATTCAAATTCAATTTACTCTTTGTTAAATTCGAATCTAACACAAATTTTTAGTTAATTTTAGATTCAAATATCTCTTTTCAAAATAAATTTTAAGTGAGTTTAAAAATTAATTTAACTTTTCAAAATTAATCATGACCTTTTCAAAATAAATCTTTCTATTAAAATATGCATCTCACAAAACAGTTAAGGATATCCTGTTTTGTCACTTAGAAATGGGTGAGATGCTTAGGACCTAAAAGTTGAGTCCAACCCAACCAAATTAATTCAATTAAATCAATTAAATTCAATTAAATCTTAATTAAGTCAATTAAATTCAATTAAATCTTAATTAAATCAATTAAATTCAATTAAATCTTAATAAATTAAATTTAACTCAATCAAAATTCAAATTTAATTCATCTGACTTTTAAAATTCAAATTTAATTCATCTTACTTTTAAAATTCAAATTTAATTCATCTGACTTTTAAAATTCAAATTTAATACAACTAACTTTTAAAATTCAAAGTTAATTCAACAACCTTTAAAATTCAAATTTAATTCAACCAAACAACTTTCAAAATTAAAATTTAATTCAACTAAACAAACTTAACCCTCTAAATTTTAATTTTCTCAAAAATCAAATTTAACTTTTTAACTAAGAGTTAATGTTTCAAATCATTGTAATTAAAATCAAGTCTCTTTTGTTCACTAACCTGAAATTTATTTCCTAACATTTATTTCTTTCCTTTACCATTATACAAACATTTCTTTCAGATATTCAGTTTATTCTTGTATGACAAAAAGTCACCTTGGGATTACTTAGGATAATTTTTTTTTGCAGTCCGGGCTTAGATATTTATATTTTTTTTGGGACCAAACAAAAAAAAACTTCTATTTTTTAAATCATTTCCCCTTTTCAGTTTTCTATATTCATTTTCTCAAATAGGAGAATGAAATTATGTTTCAAATCATTAAAGCAAAATACTTTTTTAAACTTAGTTTTCTTCTCTTTTTGTTTGAATCAAACCCTAAGACTAAGAGGAGGATTAACTTGTGGTCAACAAGCCTCCTAGGACTGTGTCAGGTTTAGGGGGAGTTCAAATTAAAAGAAGAAGCTTAAAAATACTATGTTTTCAAACTATCACTCATGTTTTTTTCGAAAACTATGCTATCATATATCTTTCAAATAATCATTTTTTTCGAAATGTTAATATTTCAAAATTCATTTTAAGAATTGTGCTTGATTCCTTTTTGATTTTGACAAACCCTAAAGACACAGAGGAAGGTCCACTTCATGACCTACAAGGACTCCTAGGATGTGTCAAATTTATGGGGAGTCTAAATCTAAAAGAAATTATTTCTAGCAAGTATTCTCCTTAGCAATTATTTTTGAAATTATTAAATAATTCTTTCGATCTGAACTGAACCCTAAGAACTCAGAGGAAGAATACTTGTGGTCAACAAGCTTTCAAGGACTGTATCAAGTTTAGGGGGAGGTCAAATTAAAAGAGTTATCAAACATTTCTAAATAATATGTTTCCATACACTATATTTTCAAAATTGTGTCGAAAACATAAGTAATTCATCATACAAAATATTATTATTTTATTTTTGTGGCTTATAAAATCATTTTTTTATACCTTTTGAAATAATATTTGCTTGAGTCTTGAGAATTTTCAGGACACTTAAGAAAATGTCCTTGCAGCTAACAAGGTTTCCTAGGATTGTGTCAGACTGGAAAAAGAAACCTAGTCAAGTAAAATATTATGTTTTCAAAATGCAAAATACATTTCAGAAATTATTTATATTTTTCAAAGTGTAATAGTTTTCAAAAACAATACCTAGACTTTCCAAAAAGGCTCAATCTGTTTTTTATAAAATACTTGCATATTTTTCAAAAATGCATATTTTTTTAAAAAGTACTTATATTTTTCAAAAATTGCATAATATCTTTCAAAAGTACTTCTATTTTTTAAAATATAATGTTTTCAAAGAGTACTAATACTTTTCTAAGGCAATAGTATTCTAAGTACGTGAATTTTCTAAAAACTTGCCTACAAATACAAAATATTTTTTTAAAAATTCACAATACTTTTCAAAGTGGAGTTTTCATTGGTACAATTTAAGCTACTTGCTATACTTTCAGAATTATAACAAATATTTTTATTTTCAAAGCTCATAAACTCTGATACACACATTTCTTTCTTAAATCTTCTTTCAAAACCTCCTTATTGAAATATGGCCAAGGGGGAGAGAAATAGAAAAGAGAGAGAAATTTTTTTATCTCGTTTTCACAAAAAGATAAGTATTTCTAAGTGCTTTAAAATTGGTCTGAGAATTTTGTAAAGTACTTTAAAAATGTCTAAGCACTTCAAATTGTTTTTAAGTGCCAAGTGCTGTTAAAATTTCAAACTACTTCAAGTGCTTTCAAGTATTTCTAGTGCTTCAAAATTTTTTTAAGTATGTCTAAATGTTTCAAATGTTTTTAAGTACATGTTTTTTTTCTAAGTAAAATTTTTCTTAGTAAATTTGTCTGAGCAAAATCTTTTTCAAAATTTTGACAAATGGTTCTAAATAAAGTTTTTAAAAAAAAAACTTGTCTAGAAATTTTTTAAAAAATTTTGTTTTTCAAAATACACAAAGTATTTCCAAACAAAGTCTTTTAAAACAAATTTTCTCCCAATTCTCAAAGCTGAACCATTTGTTAGGGAAATTTGGCTTCAAAATTTTGCCTAAGTAAAATTCTTTTTGCAAAGACAAGTAAAAGTTTTGTAACAAAATTTAGGTTTGCAAAAACTTTTTTACTTTACCTTGTTCACCCATGTTTGTTTTTGATATATGTCAAAGGGGGAGGAAGGGTCAAAGTTAAGTGTTAAGTTAAGTATTTTATAACACAATGATTCAGGGGGAGTATGAGAAAAAATATTTTCGGTTCAAATTACATTGGTTTTAGATTGTTCAGAATTGCTATGTTTTATTGGTCTTAACCTTCTTGCTTAAACTGTTGTAATTTTTACTTAACTTTGAATCGTGTTGCCATAAATCAAAAAGGGGGAGATTGTTGGTGCAGGAAGCACCATATCGAACCTTGTTTTGATATTGGCAAAGGGTTCAAAGTTAAGTATTATTGGTGATCTAACAATGTTACTCAAGTGTGCAGGAAAAGTCCTAGCGAAGGGCTGCTAGGCACCTGGCGAAGGGCTGCTAGGAAACAAAGTCCTAGCAAAGGGCTGCTAGGCACCTGGCGAAGGGCTGCCAGGAAACAAAGTCCTAGCGAAGGGCTGCTAGGCACCTGGCGAAGGGCTGCCAGGAAATAAAGTCCTAGCGAAGGACTGCTAGGCACCTGGCGAAGGACTGCCAGGATCCAAAGCCCTAGCGAAGGACTGCTACGCACCTGGCGAAGGACTGCCAGGATCCAAAGACCTAGCGAAGGACTGCTAGGCACCAGGCGAAGGACAGCTTGGTACTGAAGACCTGGCGAAGGACAGCTAGGCACCTGGCGAAGGACTGCTGGGCAAAATTCCAACCGGAGGAGAAGGTTGGCAACAGGTAACTTCTCCTGAGAGGAGTAGGTGAGGACGCGTTCCCCGTCGAGGGAATAGTAGGCGTCAGTTCAACCAAGGGCTCCATTTGGGAGACCCAAAGTCAGAACCAAGACAGCTAAGGCTGTATAAAATTAATATATAATTGCTCTGTGTTGTTTTGGACTAACCCTGGATGCAGGACCGAAGGAACGAGCGTGTGCAGCTCAGAGAGCCTCAAAGGAGTGAGGCAGCAGCTGAGTAGGGCTCCCGGAGTGTCCCGGGCGCTCCCAAGGTGAACACAAAACAGATGGAGCAAGTGTTCGCTTAAACAGCTTACTGGACGGGGCGACCCCGTGCTCCCGGGCGCCCCCCATGCTCCCGGGCGCCCCCAGCGTCCCCGGCGCCCCTAGCTCAAGCTAACAAAGCAAGCCAGCGAGAAGCCAACAGGATAAGAGCCTGACCCGGTCAACCCGGGCGCCCCCAGCGTCCCGGGTGCCCCAGTCAAGACCTGATCCCGTGTTTGAAGGGATCAGAGCTGACCGAGAAGAACTCGGATCAGCTGACACGTGGGGGGGCGCCCCCGACGTTCCGGGCGCCCCCAGGGGCTATAAATAGGCCCTCGACCCCAAGGCTTCCAACAACAATTCTTCCAACGCTCCTACGCTCTTCTGCTCCTGCGCTCTGCTCCGGAAACCTCCCAACTCGAGATATAAGCGTCGACGACGTCCCTCCGCTCCAAAAATTCCATCTACACCGGACGTCGGTAACGAAGAGCTATTTTTAAGTTTACTATACTACTTTTGTAATATCTCTCTGTAAACTGTTTTGCGCACATATAGAATTGCCTGCAGTAAACGGTCAATGACCGTGGGCCTTGGAGTAGGAGCCGACCGCGAATCCGAACCAAGTAAAAAACTTGGTGTTTGCGTGTGCTTGATTTAAATTTCCGCTGCGTAATTGCTCTATCTTTAATCCGAACGTTTTACGATATTCACCCCCCCTCTATCGTTTCTCTCGATCCAACACCTAGGACTTCCACGTTTGAATTATTAGGATACTCTGACTCTGATTATGCCGGGTGTAAACTAGATAGAAAGAGTACAAGTGAAGTTGTCAATTATTAGGACACAGTCTAGTCAGCTGGTGCAGTAGAAAGCAACACTGCGTTGCTTTGTCCACAACTGAAGCAGAATATGTTGCCCTAGGAGAGTGTGACACAATTTTTATGGATGATGCACACTCTTAAGGATTTCCAGCTAGATTACACCCAAACCAAAGTGTTTATTGACAACATTAATTCAATAAATCTGACAAAAAATCCAATTCATCACTCCCGAACCAAACATATAGAAGTAAAACATCACTTTATTAGGGATCACGTAGCCAGGGGCGAAATTGTACTTATGCACATGGACTCAAAATCTAATTTAGCTGACATCTTTACTAAACCATTACCTGAATCTGAGTTTAGCTTACTAAGAAGGCAGTTAGGGTAGTGCTTAGTAGAATAGGACTGTTCTATTTTCATTTCAAAAATCTTTTTTCAAAAAAATTAGCATTTAATATCTTTTGAAAAATCATTTCTTTTATTAAGTCTTGAAGTTTAAAATAGTTATCCAACTTATATTTTTTAAAAATTTACCCCCTTTAAAACTAGGGTTTCTCATAAATGGACTTAGCCTAGGCTTTAACCCTAGAATTGCATGCACCTATAGATCTAGAAGATAACATCTCACAAGCACTTTAGGGTACTTTGATTGATAACCTAAACTGGGTTGAGATGCTTAGGTCTATGCCTTAACTCAAGATGCTTTAAGTTAGTGCATCTGGAGCAGTTGGGGCGATAAATACAATTGAACAGCAATCAAGTTAAGTGTTCAAAGCTTAGAAAATCTAACTTGATCAGATCACTTAACTTGACTAAACCTAGTGAAAGCTACTGTTATATAACAGTTAGTAAGTAGCTAACTGGGTTAGATAGTACCCGAACAAGTTCAGTTTTTTTGGTTTGGTCCTTTTTATTGCTTGAATTCACTAGAGTTGGTTCAATACATACTTAAATTTTTTTTTACTAACTCTGATTCAAAATTGATTGGCAATTAGATTTCTATTTTTTTTGATATATGGCAAAGGGGGAGAGAGAAAATAAAAGAAAAAAAAGAGAGTAAAATTTTCAAATTTTCAAAATTTTTTTATCTTTTTTCAAAAAGTAAAGTTGAACTTTTAAGTGCAGATGTTGTTTTCAAAAATATATTTTACTAAAGGCACAAATTTTTTAAGCAAAAATTTTAAGTGCATTTTTCTTAGCAAAAATTTCTTAAGTGCATGTTTCTAAGCAAATCTTTCTAAGTGCATGTTTCTAAGCAAAAATTTTTCGAAATGCACAATTTTTTTTAAGCAATACTTTTAAGTGCACAAAATCTTTTAAGTAAAATATTTTTCGAAGTTCACAAAATTTTTCTCTAAGTGAAAATTTTTCAAGTAAAATTTTTTTGCAAAAATTGGTTAAGTGAAATTGCAAAAATTGGTTAAGTGAAAATTTTTCAAGTAAAATTTTTTTGCAAAAATTGGTTACGTGAAAATTTTTCTAAGTGATTTTTTTTCAATAATTGGCTTAAGTGAAATTTTTTTGCAAAATCTTGTTAAGGGGAAATTTTTCTAAAGTAAAATTCTGGGTTTACAAATCTTTTCTAAGTGAAAAAGTATCTTCTAAGTGCAGAAAGTTTTTTTAAAGTGCACAATAATTTTTTAAGTGAAAAATCATTGTAAGTGTGCAAATGCTTTGGTTTGTTTCAAAAAACACTTGGTCAAAATTTATACACTTAGTTTTTTAAAAACTGCATATCATTGAAAGCTTCAGGGAGAGAATTTCTATTTCAGGGGAAGGTTAGTAAATATTTTCCCTTAAAATAATCATGCTTGTTATGTGTGCTTTAAATGCTTTAAACTTAACTTTTTGAACCTGGTTACCATAAATCAAAAAGGGGGAGATTGTTGGTGCCGAAAGCACCAAGATCAAACTTGTGTTTTGATAATGGCAAAGGGTTCATAAGTTAAGGTTATCTTTTGATCTAACAATGTTACTCAAGTATGCAGGAAAAGTCCTAGGTACACTAGGCACGAAGCCCTGATTCTAGGAATTGGGCAATAAGTCTTGGCCGCGGGCTGGGCACCGAAGTCCTGACACAGGGTTGGGCAATAAGTCCTGGTCACGGACTGGGCACAAAGTCCTGATTCGAGGAATTGGGCAATAAGTCCTGGGTTAGGGTTGGGCACCGACTTGGTGAGTGAAGCTGGGCAATAAGTCCTGGTCGCGGACTGGGCACGAAGACCTGATCCAGAGGATTGAGCAAAAGTCCAACTTGAGGAACCGGTTGGCAAAGAGGTAAACTCTCCTGAGAGGTGTAAGTGAGGACGCGTTCCCCGTAGGAGGGAAGACTAGGCGTCGGTTCGTCCTAGGGTTCCATTTCGGAAGCTCAAAGTCAAAACCAAGACAGCTCAGGTTGTTAATTGTGCTTAAACTCATATTATTGATCTATTATTTATGTTTTGGAACTAACCCTGGTTGTAGGAACAAAGGGTGAAATTTTCTGCTCCAAGGCGCTTGAATGGAGTCAGGCACCAGTTTGAACAGGCCCCTGTATGGTGACAGGCGCCCCAGACAATGGTTCTTCCAAGCACACTCGAAGCAAGCCTCCACATCAGCATCTGAGGCGCCTGTGTTGATACAGGCGCCCCAGTCAACTCAGGCGCCCCAGTTGAAGGGATAAGCGCTAGCCAAGTCTGCGAATGGAGATTCGCGTAAGGAAGGCCACATGTCAAGCGCCCGCTTCAACACAGGCGCCCAAGGACTTGGTATAAATAGGGGTTCACCCCTTTGCTTCAAGATATAACTGATTCCAACAATTTCTTTCAAGCGCTCTGCTCCAAACGCTCCGTGCTCAAGTCTCAAGCGCCAATGACGACTCGCGGTTCTGATCTTCAATCTTCTCCGGTCGTCGGTATATAGTTTTAATTACTGTATTTTTTAAATTCTATATTCAACATCAAACTTGTACTATTTTCTCGGAATATAGAATTGCCCATCGTAAACGGTCAAGGACCGTGGGCCTTGGAGTAGGAGCCGACCGCGACTCCGAACCAAGTAAAAAATAAAAGTGTTAGCATTGAATTTTTCGCCTGCGTAATTGCTCTCAATTTTCCGAAAATTGTCGATCGATATTCACCCCCCCTATCAATTCTGAACGATCCCACAAGATGCTCTTTGCCCTTCGCAATGAATCCCTTTGGTTGCTTCATATAGATGGTCTCCTCAAGACTTCCGTTAAGGAAAGCTGTCTTGACGTCCCTCTGCCATACCTCATAATCCATATGAGCGGCAATAGATAAAAGAATCCAGATAGACTTAAGCATGACTACCGGTGAAAAGGTCTCCTCATAATCGATACCCTCTTTCTAAGTATACCCTTTCACAACAAGCCTAGCTTTGAAGGTCTCAACCTTCCTGTCTGATCCTCTCTTTCTCTTGTAGATTCACTTGCATCCAATGACTTTTATTCCATTGGGTGGTTCTACTAGCTCCCAAACATGATTAGAATCCATAGATTCTATTTCAGAATTCATTGCCCTTTGCCAAGAATCTGCATCTTTATCTTGGAATGCCTCGTCATAGGTCCACGGATCCGGTTCATGTTCGCCAGGGACCAAGTCCGAAGACTCTCCCAAGAACATGAATCTTTCAGGTTGTCTAACAACCCTCCCACTACGACGAGGTACCACCTGTCTATCTTCTGTGACACGCAGTGCAGTGACTTATGGTATGTCCTCTTGTACTGTTGGTACTAAGGTCGGAACGCCCCCTCTTAATTCCTCAAGCATAAGTCTACTTATGGGCTTGTGGTTCACCACATAGTCTTCCTCTAAGAATCGGACATTCGTGCTAACGATCACCCTCTGATCCTTAGGACTATAGAATAAATCACCTTTCGTCCCTCTAGGATAGCCTACGAACAAGCGCACTTCTGTACGAGATTTCAACATATCAATATCTCCCTTCAGCACATGTGCTGGACTACCCCAAATCCAAATATGTCTTAGACTAGGCTTTCGCCCAGTCCACAATTCTGTGGGAGTAGAGGGTACTGACTTAGATGCTACCAAGTTCAGTATGTACACTGTCGTTTCCAGAGCATATCCCTAGAACGAATCAGGCAACTCAGAGTAGCTCATCATCAATCTAACAATCTCCATAAGAGTCCTATTCCTTCGCTCTGCTACACCGTTCTGTTGGGGCGTACCAGGTGCAGACAATTGGGATTGAATCCTAGCCTCTGACAAGTAAGTCCTAAACTCTCCCAAGAGGTACTCACCACCACGATCTGATCGTAATGTCTTGATACTTTTACCTTGATGTTTCTCCACATCAGCCTTGAATTCTTTGAACTTATCAAAGCATTCAGACTTGCGGCGTATCAAGTAAATGTACCCATACCTTGAATAATCGTCTATAAAGGAGACAAAATATTCAAAGTCACATTTAGCCTAGATAGACATAGGACCACACAAATTAGAATGAACCAACTCTAACACATCTTTGGCTCTATACCCCTTGGCCTTGAAAGGTCTCTTGGTCATCTTACCTTCCAAGCAAGATTCACAGGTTGGGAAGTCTTCCACCACCAATGAACTCAAGGGCCTATCGACTATCAATCTTTGAATCCTACTAAGGTTAATATGACCAAGTCTTAGTTGCCAAAGATATGTTTGGTTCATCTTCGAAGGTTCTTTTCTCTTATTTTGGTTAGATGATGAGCAATTAACTTCTATTTGCATCGTGGGAGATTTTAGTTTTAAAGTGTACAAATTGCCAACCAATTTACTTAAATAGATAATCTCTCTATTCCTTTTTATAACAACACGGTCATTAAAAGCAATAGAATATCCATCCTTTATTATTTTAGAAACTAAAACAAGGTTCTTTCTAAAACTAGGTACATAAAGGCAATTTCGTAAAACCAAAACTTTATTTCTATCTAAAGACAAATAAACGTCTCCCACTGCAATAGCTGTCACCTCCGTAGCATTGCCCAAGTAGATGGTAATCTCTCCATCAGCTAGTCGTCGGGTTTCCTGGAACCCCTGCAAAGAATTATAGACATGATCAGTGGCTCCCGTATCTACACACCAGGTACCGGTAGATAACACCGCTAAACATGTTTCAACGACTAAAGAAAAATATATACCTGAATTATTCGTCTGACGACGGGGACAGTCCGCCTTCCAATGTCCAGTCTGCTTGCACATGAAGCACTTGCCTTTCGACTTCTTCACGCCATCCTAAGGTCCCTGTAATACAGCCACTTTCTTTGCTCCAGCTTGTTTTTTCTTCTTCTTGCCTTTCGGTTTAGAAGTAGAAACCTTCTGAGCAATGAAAGAATGTGCACTCTGAGGAGAAAACCCTTCTGTCGCGTGGAGTTCTGTCAGAAGTTCCGCCAACGAATATGTACATTTGTTCATATTGTAGCTTAGGCGAAACTACTCAAAACTCTTTGGTAGAGATTGGAGAATGATATCGACCTGGGTTTTCCCATCGATTTCTGCTCCAAGGATTTCTATCTTATTTAACCGAGCCATCATTTTGAGAACATGTTCCCTTACGGGAATACCCTCAACCATGGTGGTCGTCATCAAGTTCCTTATGGCCTCTTGCCTAGCGGCTCGAGTATGATGTCCGAAGAGTTCTTTGAGATTGGACGTTATATCACTAGCAGTGGATGAAGCCTGATGTTCATGACACTACACCATCTCGTCTGCTTTTATCAACTGCCTAAAACATTCCTTATCCTCTTCATCATAATTCACGCTAGGCTTTTCAACACAGAACTCAGAAAAGCTCACAATTGAATTTCTCGGCAGTTAAGACAAAATCCAGGTTCAGTTCCCAATCATTATTGTTAGGGGCATTAAGTTGGTTTTCTCTTAGAATCAAATCAAGTT
This sequence comes from Boesenbergia rotunda, assembly GCA_024364735.1. NCBI lineage: Eukaryota > Viridiplantae > Streptophyta > Magnoliopsida > Zingiberales > Zingiberaceae > Boesenbergia > Boesenbergia rotunda. Next base: position 56,654 of record JAGFNQ010002266.1, read on the forward strand.
GGTCTAAATCCATTTTGAAAATACCTGAGAATCACAACGATCACAATTTTAGATTTCAAAAAATATTGATTCCTCAAACAATAATTTTTAAAATCAATCAACACCTCAAACACCGAGAATTTCGCATGCCACGATAGTGTGGACGTATACGAATTCTACATTTGTAAGAGGAGGTTTTACCCATTAATGTTATTATCTTGTCAACCTAACTTTTTGATAGATAAAATTAATAGTTGGTCCGCTTCGGCCCTACAAATAATAGCAGTGACTCTGATGGGGAGGATACTATTATTTGCATCTAAGTGTTTACCATTACATGATACTACGAAAATTTTTTGGATTATGTGTCGTCCGATGGGGAAAATCACACGCTCTTCAATAATTTTCTATAATCATGTCTGACCCAATGATCCGCAGAACAATCTCATCCGATGGGGAGGATGACACTCAGAGCCGATGCACAGACTTGTTCGCATCACTTGTCAAATTAGTAATGGAGGTCATGGGACCCTTAGGGTTCCTCTCCCACTTAGTTATTTATAATGAGGAATTTTCATGCAAGCACGACAAGAGCATAAACTAAAACAATAAACAAGAAAAATTCTAAATTTTTCCAACTATCATAGTTTGTCTTTAATGTGCCTCCAGTCGTGTCGTCACCTCGTCCGCTCCTCCCTACACCATGCGCAAGCCACCATTGAAGGGATCTCCGAGCCGAGACAAAAAGCTATTTATTTACATCCATCAATCCTATACTCCACAAAAGAGTGTACATAAAATCTAGATCGAAAGTAAATAAAAAGCGCGGCTAAACAGATACTGTATTTAATTACAAAAATTAAATACTAATTTAGCCTCGTCAACCCCGAGGATTCAAATATTACAACCATGCACAACCAATCACATACACACATTATTTAAGCCATAATAGTTGGAATCTCGTGCCTGCAACCAAAGAGTTACCCTATATACATCCTATTATTATCCGGCAAAAATAAAATACATGATAAAGTGCAAAATGTAACTGAATCCAAACACACAAAACCGGAATCCTCAGCTCTAATACAAATTGATGGTTGCATTGCGAGTTTCCTAAGCGAATACCGGGTCGTTCATGGAAAACCTCTCCATGTCCATGGATTAAAATTTTTAATCCGAATGGAGACCTATCTCCCAAAAGACCGTCTCATCGCCGTACTAATTGATTCGAGTTACAACTTGGCCAAACTTGTTGTTCAAGCCTTGTAACTCGCCTAACCAATTAGTCACGGAAAAGATGACGAGTGGATCGTCGATTTTTATGTTTATCATCGGGGTCCACAATAATTAATTATCATGATTAATTAACAAATAATTAACAACATAGATAATTAATTAAAGCCACATGAAATGATAGAAAACAAGGAGCCAAAGAGTGTTGGTGCAGGCAGCACCTAAGTCAAACCTGTGTTTTGATAATGGCAAAGGGTTCTGAAGTTAAGGTGGTATAGTGATCAAACATGCTTACTAAGTGTGCAGGAAAAAGTCCTAGGTACACTAGGCAAGAAGTCCTGGCAAAGGGCTGGGCAAAGAAGTCCTGGTCGAGGACTGCGCAAGAAGACCTGACCGGATGTTGGGCAAAGATGTCCTGGTCGAGGACTGGGCAAGAAGTCCTGGCAACAAGCTGGGCACCAAAGACTTGACCAGAAGTTGGGCAAGAAGACCTAGCCGGAAGTTGGGCACGAAGACTTGGTCAGGTGGATTGGGCAAAAGTCCAACCGGAGGAGCCGGTTGGCAAAAGGTAAACTCTCCTGAGAGGAGTAGGTGAGGACGCGTTCCCCGTCGAGGGAACAGTAGGTGTCGGTTCGACCTAGGGTTCCATTTGGGAGACCCGAAGTCAGAACCAAGACAGCTTAGGTTGTAAATAAAGGCTAATATGTTTCGCTTCTTTGTTTTTGGAATTAACCTTGGTTACAGGGATCGAAGGGCTGGTTTTCTGCAGCTAGGCGCCTTAATAGAGTGAGGCACCTTACTGGGGATAGGCGCCCGGATGGATACGGGCGCCCAAGTGCAATGGCAAAACAGAAGCAAGCGAAGCAAACAGCCACGAAGCCTCTAGACTGAGTCAGCTCAGGCGCCCGTGAGGTCACAGGCGCCCCCATCAGCTCAGGCGCCCAAGTGGAGATGGATAAGCGCTGACCGAGTGTGCGGTTAAGAGATCGCGCATGGAAGACCACGTGTTAGGCGCCCCCATCGACACAGGCGCCCGTATGGGTGCTATAAAAGGGGGTTCACCCCCAAGGCTTCAACATCCATTGCTCTCAACGCTCCAGACACTTTCGCTCAAGCGCTGCGCTCCGACAAAGTTCGACTTCGAGATTCTAGCGCCGCCGCCGACCCTTTGCTTCGAAATTCGATCCACCTCGGGCATCAGTAAAACTTTAAATTACGAAAGTGTTGTTAATTCAATTTCCAATTCTATATCTGTACTATCAATCTGTAAAAGTTTTCCCGAATATAGAATTGCCCAAAGTAAATGGTCAAGGGTCGTGGGCCTTGGAGTAGGAGCCGACCGCGACTCCGAACCAAGTAAAACCGACTTGTGTTCGCGTGTGTTCTATTATTTTCCACTGCGTATCTTCTCTAGTATTCCGAAAATTTTATAACGATATCCACCCCCCCTCTATCGTTTTCTCCAATCCAACAAGTCGTATCAGAGCGGGTGGCTCAAATTTGGTGCAACCACCAATTTGAGAGTTTTTTTTGGATTTTACGTAATTATTTTAAATTTTATTTCGAATTTTTCTCGTTAATCGAGGTTGGTGCAACACCACTCGATCGTTTTTCATTTCTATTAATTTTCTTCCGCACTACTAATCCAAGACCAAGTCTTGGAACAAGTTTTCTCTATTTTTGTTTTTTTTTCAGAAACTATTATGGCTATGCATGAGAGTTTCAGCACAGCCAGACCACCACTTTTCAGTGGAGAAAATTTCTCCTACTGGAAAAGCAGGATGGATGTCTACCTGAAAACTCAGGTGGATATGTGGATAATTATCCAATCTGGTCTTGAGATCCCCAAGAACGCAGAAGGAGTGGCACAACACTACTTTGAATGGGATGTCTCGCTGAAGAAGAAGATCGAGGCCGATGCAAAGGCAACTCAGACTTTGTAGTGAGGATTGAGCAAGGAAGAGCTGAACCGGGTGGGTCCCTTCAACATTGCCAAAAAACTTTGGAGCAAGCTGATTGAGCTGCACGAAGGTAACTCCGACACCAGAATCAGCAAAAGAGTTCTGTTGCTGAACAGACTCTACACAATAAAAATGAACGATGGTGAATCAGCAGCACAACTCCACGCCAGAATCTAGGAGCTGATGAATGGACTACACACAATAGGTCATAAGGTAGAGAACCGTGACCTAATCAGGTATACCTTAAACGCACTCCCAAGGAATACTCTGTGGGCATCTATGGTAGATGCTTATAAGGTTTCCAAGGACCTTTCAAAAATTAAATTAGATGAACTTTTTTCAGAATTAGAATTACATGAACAGATAACTGCACTATGGCCGAGAAATGTATTGCCTTTATTGCAGGTAAATCCCAAGGAAAAGTCGCCAAGAAGAAGCCTCAACCTGCACCCGAGTCTGACTCGGAAACAGACTCAGAAGATAGTGAAGGGGATCAACCTAAGTTGGTGCGGCTAGCTCGGGACTACTATAAGGAGCTGAAGCATCAAACCAACAGAAGGAAAGCAAGCCGACGAAAGGAAGATCTAGCTGAACCTTCAACTTCAAAAACCAAACTGAATGTCACTTGCTATGAATGCAACAAGAAGGGTCATTACAAATCAGAGTGCCCCAATCTGAAGGAAGCCAAGAAGACTCGAAGGAAGATGGCTCTCCAAGCCACTTGGGACGAATCTTCCTCCGAAGAAGAAGAAGAGGCCCCACAATCAAATCTTCTCGCTTTAACCGCTTCGGAAGACATCGACACCAGATCAGAATCGGAGCCAGACGACGGAAGGCTCACAATCTCGGAAAATGGCCAAATAACGGTAAGAGGTTATTCCGAAGTTGAATTATCTAAATTAATTGCGTATTTATCTCGTAACCTGGCGAAAGCCAAAATCTGGGTCGAGTCCCTCCGACAGGAAGTAAAACTCCTGAAAGAGGAAGCCGACTCTAGATCCTTGACCGAGAAGGTTCAAGAAGGAAACTCTACTCAAGTTGAAAAGCTTGAGAAAGAGAACTCCTCCTTGAAAACTCAAGTCAAGGAGCTCAGAGTGGCTTTAGAACGATTTACTTCGGGTTCCAAGGGTCTTGACATGATCCTTGGAAAACAGAAGTCCGTTCATAATCGATCTGGGTTAGGGTATCGAACCAAGTCGAGACAACAGTCATATTATGTTGTATTGAACCAACCTAGAATCAAAGTTCAAGCATGGGTCCCCAAGCTTTGCTTGAACAACCAAGCTGGACCAAACCAGTATTGGATCCCCAAGGACAAGATTGCCTAATCATTATCGTGGCTTTAGTCAGGGGGAGCCAATATAAAAATAATTTTCATAATTAATTTTTTTTTGCTTTGCTTAATTCTTTAATTGCATGCTTGCTTATTTATTTCTTTTTGCAAATTACCATGTTTAGATCTAGGACTGGTTAGACTAAGGACAAAATGACTTAGTTGAAATTTGAACAACCTAGTATTGGGTGGAGGTGAGATGATAGTACGTTAGGGAAACTATTATGGTGGAACTAGCCGAAGCTACCGATCCAAGACCCAAACTAGTTAAACCAAAATCTTTCAAGGAGTAACATGAAAATGAATTTTCAATAAAAGGTTTTGTCAAGGAAAGGGTTGATGATCCAATAAGGCTACGGCCAAAGAAGGCCTAGTGCCTCGCCAAGACCTGGAAGCCAATTATTGAAACTCAAATTTACTTTACTATTGTCAGATTTGAATCTAACATAAATTTCAATTAATCTTAGAGACAATCACTTTTCAAAATTAAACTTAACTTTCAAAATTAATTTAACCTTTTAAAATTAACCACGATTTCAAATTAAAATCTTTATTCTATTAAAACCTGTCTCACAAAACCCATAAGGTTAACGTGATTGATAACTATAGACTGGGTGAGATAGTTAGGACCTAATTTAACTCAAATTTATCTTGCTCCAAACTAATTCATTTGGTTTTGTACTTTTGTCAAGTAAAAACATTGAATCGTGTAAAAAAAATGAAATTTAGAGCTTAATTGATTTAACTATTGGTTAGTCAAAAGAGTCAAACCTGGTCAAAATAGTCAACTCTGGTCAAACTGGTCATTAGTCAAACCCCGGTCAACACGGGCGCCCGTGACCTGTCGGACACCCCCGACTTTATATTCGACCAAGACAGCTAAAGTTGTCAACCCCTACTAACCCGGGCGCCCGTGACCTGTCGGGCGCCCAAACTTTATCTTCATCCAAGGTGGTCAGAACTGCCAAAAGCAGCTGACCACTAACTCAGGCGACCGTGACCTTACGGGCACCCCAATGAACATGTGCACCCAACACTTCACAGGCGCTCGTATAACTTTATATGAGGACCACTACAAGAAAAAATGCTTTTAATGATATTGAAAAGTGTCATCATATATTACTTATACTAACATTTTTGGATATAGTGACATTAAGTTAAAATGTCCTCTATAGTGATGTCGTCTAAAGTCTTATCACTTATGACAATTCTTAATGTCATTATAAAATAAAAATAGTGACAACACTAATAGCATGAATAATTATTATAGTGACAAAAAATAGTGTCACTATAAGATTTGTAATGACATTTATATATGTTATTTTATTATAGTAATGATAACAAATTTATATGTCCTTTAAAATTATTTATTAAGACAATTTTAAGTGTCTTGAATTTTATTTATAGTCATAATAAAAAATATCACCAATGATAGTTTATAAAGTTAATTTAAAATGTCTCGTTATGTAATTTATAGTGACACATATAAATGTTTGCTAGATTAGTCTATAAGGACATTTAAAATTATCATTAATAGTTATTTATTATGACATTTTGAAATGTCTTCATATGAGTTTTATAATGATATTTTTATTTACATGATTTGGTGTTCTATTGTGACATAAAAAATATCATATATTAATAAATATCTCACCCATTTTCAATATTTTCATGATATAAATATTTACGCATATAATTAATTAACATAAACACAAATAAAAATTTTAAATTTAAATTAAAATGATAATCAATAATTGCCAATTTTTTTTGTAATACAAGACTGTCAAATTGGTCACCTCAAAAAATATCTATGCACTAATCACAATCACAAATGTATCCAATGCATTTAGTTTAAAAACTAGCAAAAAATTAAGTCTCTCCTAAAGCAAAACATAACAAAACTTCCAAACTTTGCTGCATCTTCAACCATCACATCTTAAACAAAATCCAATATTCTTGTCACCTACAAAAAAAATTATATATTAATTAGTTTGTGTAAATGAAATAAAATTAAAGAAGTATATAATAAAAAAAAATGTATATATATATATAATCTAGATCTAGATTTTTTCATAAGCAAACCAAACCAACAAATGCTAAAACTTAAGTAGAAGGCAAGATGACCACTGTAAGGTTGCAAAATGAACACGATAAATAATCAACCAATAGATTTGAACACGGTAAAAGAATATAATGCAATGTCATGCCATATAATGAACACGGTAAAAGAATATAATGCAATATCATATAGATTTGAATTCCTCCTACATAAAAAAAATATAGGCAGTTAGAGGCTTTCTTAAACAAGGCGATAGAGCAGAAAAAAAATTTTAGAGGATGCTATGCCCTCCTCGTAGGTATATTTTCAGAAGAACATAGCATTCCAAATTCATCTTCTACTGCTTCCTTCTCAATTGTAGAGGGTGCAGAAACAGATTTATCCTTGGCAGACACGTGGTCTTTCTTCCTTGGCATCAAAATGTAGGTTGGTTTATCTTTAAGGCCCTTTTTCATGCTTTCCCTTAGCACATACTACAAAGAGTATAAAAGACATGAGAAATGATTAAATAGAAAATGATCAAAGGCTTCAGAAAGATGAATGGTAGGAAGTGTCAGATTAAGGATATTGATGGATGTTCAGAAGCCTTTTTTACAAGTATAAAAATAAATGGAACGCAAAAAAAAAAGACCGCCAAAATAAAGAAAACTGTTCATGTTGTAGAAAGAGAGCATTACGTATAAAGCAGACATTTAAACATAAATTGATGCAGCGTTGGATAAAACATATAATAGAATCAAGACTGACTTTTCTACCATCACGTGCTGAATGATCAAGTTTGATAGAATTCTGATGTTGCATAATCAAAAGTATCAAAATGACATATGGTTACTTTACAAAAAAGTTCAAGAAGCCAGACTATATTGTTGGATTGAGAAAAACGATAGAGGAGGGGTGAATATCGTTAAAACTTTTCGGATAGAATAAAGAGCAAATACGCAGCGGAAATAATTGAATACACGCAAGAACATAAGTAGATTTTTACTTGGTTTGGAGTCGCGGTCGGCTCCTACTCCAATGCCCACGATCCTTGACCGTTTACTTTGGGCAATACTATAATCGCGCAAAAAGAATTTACAATTTAAGTATTACAGTATTTCAGGAAATGGAAACTTCTACACTTTTCGTTACCGACGCCCGATGTAGATCGTATTTCGGAGCAGAGGGTCGTCATCGGCGCTGGGACCTCGAAGTCGGAGTTTGCCGGGGCATAGCGCTTGAACGAAAAGCTTTGGAGCGTTAGAAAATTATGTTGTTAAAGCCTTGGGGTCAAGCCCCTTTTATAGTGCTCATACGGGCGCCTGATAGGTTGGGGTGCCTGACACGTGCCCTTCGATCTGCAAATCCTTATCCGTGGGCTCGGTCAGTGCTTATCCTCCCCACTTGGGTGCCTGAGCTGATGGGGGCGCCCATGACCTCTCGGGCGCCTGATCCGCCTTGGTTCACTGGCTTTGCGGCTATGTTTTTGGTTTTGCCTTCACTCTTGGGCGCCCGTATCCTTACGGGCACCTGAGCCCATTCGAGCACCTGACTCCATTCGGGCGCCTAGGCCTAGTGAAGCACCTTCACTTGCAGACGATCAGTCCTTCAACCCTGCAACTTAGGTTAGTCCCAAAAACATAATAAGCAATAATTACAGCCATAGCTGTCTTGGTTCTGACTTCGGGTCTCCAAAATGGAACCCTAGGTCGAACCGACGCCTACTTTTCCCTCGACGGGGAACGCGTCCTCACCTACTCCTCTCAGGAGAGTTTACCTTTTGCCAACCAGCTCCTCCGGTTGGACTTTTGCCCAATCCACCTGACCAGGTCTTCGTGCCCAACTTCCGGTCAGGTCTTCGGTGCCCAGCCCCTTGCCAGGACTTCATGCCCAGTCCTCGACCAGGACTTCTTTGCCCGACTTCCGGTCAGGTCTTCTTGCCCAGTCCTTGACCAGGACTTCTTTGCCCAGCCCTTCTCCAGGACTTCTTGCCTAGTGAACCTAGGACTTCTTCCTGCACACTCAATGAACAAGTTAGAACACAATAACATCTTAACTTCTGAACCTTTTGCCATTATCAAAATCCAGATTTGACTTAGGTGCTGCCTGCACCAACATATATGACATGTCTTATTTGTCTAACAGTGACTTTCAGATGATGCAGGAGAAAGAAAGATCACTAACCAAGTCAGCATAAACCACTAGAATACCTATTCATCTTTGAGAATCAAATCAAATCTGATGAGATAAATTATCTCCGCACTTTTATTTGAAGAGCTTCTCTAAAAAGGGCATCCAAATGTATAGGGGAAAAATATTGACCTCCTCCTCCATTCGACACACTCTCTTCCAAGATGACACAAAAACCAAATCACACAACCCAACCATTCAGGCAATCTTCGCATCCTGTTACCAGGCCCAGCCAATCTTGAAGACCTAGATCATGCCTAGGAAGCTAAGTAGGCACCTCAAATCTACTTTTTCTCTTAAATAGCAAAATTTTCATATAATATATCATGACTTTATATATTGGTGTTTCTATAAATGTTGGCCATTTCACCAAACTCCACATAAGCCATGACCAACCATACTAAGGGACTTGATAATTTTGGTACAAGTGTAATGTTAATGGCATCAAAGACAAGGTTCCTATACTGAACAAGCAAAGTAACCAGAAATAAAATGCCTCACATTCATGCCCATGAACTTGAAGGATATAAAATCAGTTCAAACTGAAAAAGAAGACACAAATAAAGAATGCATACAGTTGAAGTCACAACTCTACGCCTCTCAGAACCTCGTTTTGCAGAGGAATTAGAAGTGCAAGGAGAAACTCCTCGTTTACTAACTTTACCACTACCAGATAATTTCTGCGGAAATAAAAATATTTAAACTTGTAAAAATATTATTCCAAAAGCAGCAAAAAAAAAAAAAAAAACCAAAGTGTTAGTCAGTTTGAAATCCAAACAATTATATGTATCCAAATAACAGAACTATAAGAGTGTGTATGAAATGAAATGCCACCGTGTACGAAATGAAACCTAATTCAATATTTATTGAAAAGCAAATTATAAGTAATAGATAGATATGCAGCATCAGGATTTATTGAAGTGGGCAAAATGATTTCTTGATCAATTTGTAAATAAATAAGCATAATAAATAGATTCCTTTGACATGTTTCATAATAGAAATCATTGTTATATTCACATTCATAAAATAATAATTCCTATCAACCATAGAGAACCCAACCGTCAAGCTTATGCCACTCAGAAAGCACCCTCATGAAGTGTCTTAATGGCCAGTAAGCCTCATAATACAAATGCCCAGTCATCTTGCTAAGGTTAATAGGCAACCCTAGAATCTAGAAGATAAGAATTTTGAAGTTTACCTGACGAGTTTAAAAGTTGAATGACAATGACAGATGGCTACATTAAACACCATAAACTTGATACAACATAAATTAGTGACTTTGGGGATAATTTGATACCTGAGAACCATTTTTTGCTGCTCTTTTTCGTCGAACAAACTCCATTAATGGTGTTACTATGAGTGCATCCTTTGCAGCATCTATGTGAAAGAAACGGATGGAACATAAAACAAAAGAAAGAAAGAAAGATTTTCTCTTAATTAAGCAACATGATTTGGACAACTACTTTCTCAGTACTATCTAAGTAAGATGGTAGTCATTGCAGCTACCTTTAGCCACTGACCAACTCTTTCAGTTTCTTTCCTCTCTAACTGAATTTCTGCACTAGGAAGATGTTCTACTGGCTTTGATACAAGTTCAAGAAACTCAAAGTATTCAGGATCTGGAAGTTCACAGGAAAAACAGCTAATTAGTAAGAATGGAAAAGAGACCAGCACAAATCTAATAAAGTTTGACAATATGCACCAAAGTTGAAAATAGATTACCCTTAGATATAGTCCCTTCACGGCCATCTTTCTTTAACCATAGCTTTGGAATTTGTTGAGATGGTGCATACTCTACAAGAGCCTTATACTGAGCACCTAGCATGAAATATTTCAAGAGCACATCATGCAAAAACACACATAAAAGTAATCGAGTTCTAATGGTTTGTTGCAACCAAAAGGACTTAATTATACAGAGGAAATCTTACAAGTTAATCATTAGGGAAGATGTAACAACAGAGTAGGTTAAACAAAGAAAAGCAGAGATAATGAAATGAAGTTAAATACCCTTCTCATTGACGAATATGTGCCCATCAAAATACTCAGCAAATTCAACCACATCTTCTGGTTTTCTAAAGTTAATGTATGCTCGAGAATGTCTTTGGTCCTTTTGGCTGCAGAAATTCAGCAAATTTAGATATTAAAGCTAAATCCACAAACTAAAAGTAGGATCTTCCACAAACTTAAATATAGGCTTTCTTAAACAAGATGAATTTGGTATGCTATGTCCTCCTGAAAATATAGGCTTTCTTAAACAAGGCATTTAGAGGATGGCTTAAATAAGGCAGTTAGATAATAAACCTACGAGGGCTTTCTAAAACAAAAAAAAAATTAATTGTGTTCCACAGAACTTGAATTCAATTCACCTTCAATCGCAAATCTTAAACAGAGCGCACAAAAACCTTGCAAACTAGGGATTCAGATCATGAGATGGTGGAAGAGGAAAGAAAAATAACCTCAACGGGGTAGACAGCGGGGCAGATGGCTTTGGTGGTCGGGGAGGTGCGCGTGTGGCGAGGAGGGCCGAGTAGGGTAGATGACCGTGCTGATGGGGAGGCGCGCAAGTAGGGCAGACGGCGTTGGTGGGCAGATGGCGTGGTGGGGAGGAGCATCGCGTGTGGGGAGGCGCTCGCGCAGCCCAGACCGGCTGGTGGAGGTGTGCCGGTTGAAGCCGCTCGCGTAGGGGGAGGGGCTCGCGTAGGTGGAGGGGCGTTGGTGTAATGCCCGTCTTTTTTTTTTCTTTCCACACCTTACGGTGAGGCGAGAGACAGTGTTACGCTAACATACATATAGGCACATGAATATCATAATGCAGCGGAATAATTAAAACCTTTATACATACATGCACCTAACACTTGCATCTTGTAGACATGTCTTATACTTATCATTCCTAAACATAGCGACATAGTAACTTAGCATGTTATCATCATCCATAACATCATGATATAAAAATCACAAACTTAGCATGTTAACATCATCCATAACATCATGATATAAAAATCACATAAAGCAGCCATAAGCAACATAGGTAGTAGGTTATTCTTCAGACGTAACTATCATAAGTATAGCATGAAACTTAAGAAGACAGTGCCAAACATAAGCCATGAGACAATGTATAATTATGAGAATCTTTTTCCTTGCCATGTCACTACCACTCACATTCTTGCCCCTCCTGCTGCTTCCCTTAATATCCTCTTGCCTGATCTGCGGTATAAGACAATAAAACTATAAGCACATAGGCTTAGTAAGACCCTTCCCTACTCACTAAAACCATATGTCACATAAAATATAAGCATAGGAACCTTAAGCATAACATGATTCTTAACATAAAACGTAAGCATATGAAACATTTAACATGGCATGGTTCTTAGCATAAAACATGAACATAATAAACATTCGACATGTCATGGTTCTTAATCATAATACATGAACATAATAACATGGTTCTTAATCATAAAACATAAACATAATAAACATTTAATATGGCATAATTCTTAGCATAAACCATAAACATAATAGACATTTATTAACATGGATGCATAACATGGATGGATGCATGAGTCAAATGCACATAACATATGGATGCTTATTTGAAAATCATACTTATAAATACTTAAATATAATCATCACATCATGGGGCCCTGGCTTGTACCACATACATACATCATATGCGCGCATCCCTAAGTAAATACGAGGTAGCTAATCTCGACCTACTAGGGTAAGGACAGCTTCATCGGTAGTCCCGAACCGTGGACAACTTCATCGGTAGTCCAGAACCGTGGACAGCTTCATCGGTGACAGCTTCATCGGTAGTCCAGAACCGTGGACCTTACTTAGGTCCGGTACAAGCCCATTCATAAAGCAAAATAGTTTCACATGCTTCATCATTCGTAGAACATACATGGCATAATTTAAGACATAAACAGGATCCTATTACATAGGCATGGTATAAGCATACTTAACATTCCATCATTCATACTTAATGCATAATATCATCCTTATGCCTTAAAGGCATGAACATTATCTTCATTCATCATTTTTATTGCATATCATCATTATGCCTCGAAGGCATGAACCTTATCTTCATTCCTCATTTTCATTCATAAGATATGACATACATACCTAATTATGTCCTAAGGTATAAACATCATCTTAGTTCATAAAACTTGCATGATCACGGTACCTCAGGTAAGCATGCATTACATACATGGTACATATCACATATTATACATGATCATGGTATCTATCATAAAACATGCATGGGTAAGATTTGTATGAACATGATACTTACTAACTAGGTTCATAACATTCAATATAAACATGAATAAGTTTACATAACTATCTTATACATATGTCCAAAGTGTTTATCCTAACGCATGCATACTTCTTCCTACCTCACGACACATGTGTTTATAATATATGATGGAAGATATTCATAAATAAATCCTACTAGAACATGATAGACATTCATAAATAAATCCTACTAGAACATGATACATAACATAACATACAGGGTCATAATGCATATCATATAAACTTAAGGTTTGGACATTATCAAAAACCATACAACTTCGTTGAACCCATTCACATACAATACATATACTACCATAGAAAGCCATTAGAACCCTTGATTGGAGTTAACCCTAACTCCTAGCCCTCCATCTTGGTCTTGGCCGAAACCCTATAAGGCCACAAGCACATGGGAAGTTTCATTAAACCCCCAATTAACATCTAATATCATATAAACAATACCATAGGAGCCATTAGAACCCATACTTGGAGTTAACCCTAACTCTTGACCCTATATTACATCTTGGCCGAAACTTGCAAGGGCCACAAGACATGTAAAATTTATACCATTTACCATTAACATCCTTTGTATATTAAGGAAACATAAGAAACATACTTGGAGAGTTAAATCTAGTCTTAACCATGAACCCATGGTGGTGGCCGAAAGTTCCCAAGGGCTTTTGGGTGCTTCAAAAATTCCACCACTCACCATACCCTCTTTATTCATCTTAAGGAAGCATTAAAAAACATATATGGGGTTTTAACATCATCCTAAATCAAAAACCCTACGCCGAAAGTTATAGGTGTCAAGTTCATGGTTTTCCCAACATAAAACCCAACAAAACTTCATATCATGATAAACATCAAAGAAGAACCATTATACCACAGGTGAGGGAGTCTTACCTTGGTTTATCTTGATTTTAACCTCGAATAGAGATGCAAAAGAGAATCTCCTTGACCTTAGACCACCCCTAGTCCTTGTAGTCTTGTAGGAAGCCCTTGGATCTTGAAGAATAAATCTTCTTGTGAAGCTTCTCCAAGGGGAAACTCCTTGGTGGGTTTTCGGCTAGAAGGAGGAAGAAGAGGGAGAGAAGGAGTTTTGGTGGAAGAAGAGAACAATGACTTAAGTGCTAAGTTGTCTCTTCCCTTCCTCTCTCTTTTATACTACATGAAGGGGGGCAAGTGAAGGGGCATGGTGCATCTTCTGTTGATAACTCTTCACTTCCTTAAGCCTTAACCAAAATCCTCTTCATTCTCTACTAGCATTCCCTTGCTAGGTGAATTGGTTAGTACATGCATGGTGATACTCTAGGTCCAAGGTTCAATCCTTGGTACATACACTTCTTTTTATTACTTTTATAATTATTTTTGCTAGGGCCCATATAAGAGCCCACTAAGGTTTATGTTAATTTTTCTAATTTAAATCCACTTCCATTCATGATAAAATTTTTACCTAAGATCCCTTAATGGCCATGGTATTAGAAGGGCCCATTATTACTTAGCTTCTTAATCTATATGAAAAATCATGGATAATCATGCTAAGGTTCATACTAGTATCTCTATGTTCCTCGAGAACCTATCTAGGCATGATCAATGTTTTAAAGAAAATATTGAGAAAATTTTTCGGGTCGTTACAGTTGGTGGAGGTGCGTTGGAGGCACTCGCGTAGGAGGGTCGATCGAGCAAGGAGTGAGGGAGAAAGGAGCGATCATCGAGCAAGCGAGGGAGAAAGGAGTGGCGATCGAGCAGGCTGCGATTTAGGTTTTCGCATGTTG